>JAXCHO010000078.1:4660000-4737500 GCA_036630365.1 Acanthiza pusilla
AATAATAAGTAAAAACATTAAATTAGTATTTCATAGGTATCTATTGGTTTTGCAGTTTGGAAATATGAAAGGCTTTTTTGACAATCAGTTATTTTCTTCTAAGTATTGGCTCATTTGTGGACAATCTTGAAAATGTTTGAAAACTAAATGAATACTATATTTGCAAAAGGTATTTTTGAATTATATATTTCAGTGTTTTCTTCCTATTATAGGAGTTTGTGTGGGCTTCATTGAATAAAATCAAAAAATCTCTCTTTAAGGGTCAAAAACCTTTGGCGCTTGTAAGGGGTTTTCCTGTATCCTGGACCACTTTCTCTGGCCTTACATTTACACTATTCTGAGCTCTGTTGTCCAAGAAGTAGAAATTACATTGGTGCAAATGTGGTAAAATAGCAATCCAATTAGCACTATACTCATTTTAACACATATGCGATATGCAACAAAAATCTAAAAGTTGTTTGTAACTGTGAAAAACCTTCTTGGTACTCAGTACTTCCTAGTGTAAGCTTTTTTCAGGACAATTAACCTTAGTGTATAGAGCAGCAGCTCTGAAAATAAATACACTGGAAAACACAGAAGAAAGACATCATGGTTAATGCAAATTAATGTAATCATAGATTCAGAAAAAATAAACTACTCCAGTGCCACAGTTTATTTAGTTTTGTTAGTTGACAGTCTTAACCTTTCTTTCTATTCTGGTGTTTCATATTCAGCATCTCCTTTGTTGTGAAATGATTTTACCAAAATATATTTATATTATTGCAACTTTTTTCCATTTTTGATTGATTCCTGAAGCAAGGAAGCCCCAAACAAAATCAAGAATGGATCTATTTTGCAATTATGCTTTCTCAATGCACTATGATTTTTTTATTGTGACTGAAGTATTTTTCCAAGGATCTGTGTGCTACAGACAGATTTTTTTAACCGGAGCAAATTCAAGTGCAGCTTTAGCCTTTCGTACTCAGTCTCCATCGACCTGTCAGAGACATCACAGTGATTGACTGCCCTGGCAGATGTGCCGCTATAACAGGTAACTTGATCATCCAGACCCATCTGTCTCTCAGTCCTCTTCAATTCACACTTTCAAAATTATTAGAGATTAGGGAGGGGTCGGATTCTTTGTTGTGATTTTTTTTTAATGTAGGATATCTGTATTTCACAAAAGGTTACCCTCGGTAAATGAATGGTGATGTACAGTACTTGAGCCATATCCTACTAAGAGGAGCATACTTGCATTGTTCAGTGTCAGTGTTTCAGATCTGGGTTAACAATATCCAGAGAATTAAAAAACTTGCTTGTATGATGTCTAAAATTAAGGACAGTTTTTTAGAACCACAGTGGTAATAATAGAATGATGTTTCAAAGATATCAGTTCCAATGTGAGACAGATGGGCTGTTTAACTGCGCTTAGTGAGAGGAGAGGATCTGATTCAGTGGGAGTATTTTCACGTCTTCTCTTCAGTGCCCACAGCCTGGCAAATGTTGTGACATCATTAAGCTGAACTGCTGATTTTAGATGGGTCTGGAACAAGAACGGGCAGGGGTAACTCAAGCTTCCTGCTGAAATGTAGTTAACTAATTTACTCGTGTCACTATTTCTGATAATTACTTTTCACCAAAATATTTTGCTGTGCTTGTGTGTAGAGGATTTCATTCCACAAGTCAACACCCTAAGTGTTGTAGCCTCACAGGATCTATCAACAGCTTCTATTAAGAGAGAATATAATCTTGGTGAGAGCAGTGGCTAACACTTCTCTTTTCTATTTCTCAGTAAAGTCTACTGCATACTCACTATCAAGGGATGTACATTGGCACAGATGACATAGTTCACAATATAAGGGGAAGTAACATACTGAAGCAAGCAAAACAAGGTAAAATGAATGACAACTGACAAAAAAGCAAGTGAACTCAAAATATTTTTTTTCAAATGAGAGGAATAAAAATATGTTAAGTGTGTACATAAGCAATGACACATGCAGAATAAAAAGAGATAAATAATGGGGGGAGGGGTAGAGGACTAAGGAATATGTTAAAGCAGAAAAGACCTCTCAGGTGCGTATTGACAAAGTTATTGGAGCATACTAGAAACTGAGGTGATGTTGGGAGCCACAGTAGAATTAGAGCTTCATACCTCCCTGAAAATTATGCTTAGCATCCTGGACCTACAACTTTAGTAGGATCTAAGCCACTCGGGCTGTGCCTGTCATTTCATTAATAAATTTCAATGACTAAATGAGACCAGTAGGTTTTTTATGAAGGGATCTGTAATTATGATCTAATTGTTCTGATTTTTGGAATGGGAAAAAATCAGAAAAATATTCACTTTTACTGTGTTACATGATATGTGTGGAGGGTTTCTGGTGTACAGTCCTTTGTTCCAAAGCCAGCAAACCAGGTAGCATGACCGTCATCACCTTGTCATGATTCATGGAACATAGCACTGGAGCAATCCAACACACAGCTGAATACAGACAGCTGAGCATTGGCACAGGCAAGTGAAAGGTGTAAAGGACTCATAGGAGATAACTCTGTGGGATAACCAGTTTTCTTTTTTACAAATGCACACCTGTGCAAGAGTGGCACAACCTGTTCTAAATGGAATTATGGCTGTAGTGTGGGAAACGAAATTGCCAACCTCGCTTCTTGGGTTTTCAGGCTGGAGATCAGGTGAAAGATTTGAAGAAATGCGTTTTGAGTAGAGAAAATTGCTATGGATGCTTTGTCACTGAGTTGTCTGGCCGTGTCTCTGTATGGTTGCAAGCCAGGGTAGGCTTCTTCCAAGAAGGCTGCTGCTTCATTTAATGTACGTATTAGAAATTTCTGGGTAAGTAATATTGATACTGCTGTTACAGGCATCTTCTATGTCTTGAATAATATTTTATGTAGATTTTAGATGACTTATTAAAAGAGTTGTTTGTGCAATGATCTTTAAATAACAGACATCGAAATTCTAAAAAGTAAACCTACCCCAATTTATTGACTTATATGAAGAGAAAAGTACTTTTTTCTGAATGTTTTTTTTTCCTCAGCTGGGAAGAAAATAATCTAGAGACTTAACATTGGGATCTCATGGCAATCAGCATTCTTGAAATAGTAGGCTAAAAGTCACATCCAAATAAAATCCATTTATAACCAGGTATTGATTCAGAAAGCTCAGAACTTGACCACCTGAACTTTTGTGATCCCCTCATAACTTAACAGCAAACATGTTAAAATACACATATGCAGTGTGGAAAATACATGTTCATATGTAGTCTTTGTACAGTGCTGAAAAATTACTGAGATATGCATGCAGGTAAGATGTCCTACAATAATAATATGCCTATGACTGTTTAAAAAATAACTAAATCTGTATCAAATGATAATTAAGTCTACTTAACATTACCATAGAAAGTATCCGTCCCAGTGTATCTTTCACTGCTATGTGCCAGTCTTTCTAAATGAATAATCTGGTTTATCCATTTGGTCCAGTGAGGTGCAGAGTCACAAAACTCTTTCAAGATTTAAACAGTAAAAATATGTCTCTAGAAATGCCGCTCTGCATATGATAAAACACAAGATAATAGACCTAGAAAAAACATTAGAGTGGGCTTGAATAAGACAAGAGTGAAAGTGCATCCATTTAGATAATAGAACTAAAGATGCGGTTTGTGGTAAGACAATCTCAAGATTTCCTCACTTAGTTCTTTGGTAGGTCTGCTTTGGGTACAAAGAAAATTCATTCTTTAGCACCATGGTTTGGTTATCTGTGTTAATCTAGCATAACCAATAATGTTGATTCTATGTTCTTTTAGGGCAGATAGCAAAAGATATCTGAAAGGTACACATGAGAGTTGACCATGCAAAGCTAAGAATGAATTTTGGATGGACAGGTTTCACTGCTGTAGGCCCCACATACCTTAACTGAAGGAAAATTGTCTAAGCAGATTGAAAATTTCTTCACTTGAAATGTTTGCAGAAAAAATTAAGCTTTTTTCTCTGTTCCATCTTTGTGCACACCATAGTATGCATTATGTATGTAAACTAGAAAAAAAAATTTACTGCATTGTGATGATTTTATAGGGTTTTTTCTGCCTACGTTTTCCCTTGCAATTCTAACGATTCCCAGAGTTAATGTAAATACATAGGCTGAAGTTTTTCTATGGTAGTTTAGATTTAACTTGAAATACATAAGGAGGACTTGAATCAAGGAATTAGAACTCACAAGTCAGCAGTCCCACATCTTGCTTAGTTCTGTTTTCTTATGGTTTTCTCTTCTCAAAGCTTCAGTGGAAAGGATAGAAAGTGACACTCCTACACTTAAGCCATTCTGTAGGGCATTGCCTTGAAAAAAAAAGGGAAGTGTAGGATTAGTCACCCATAGGCAATGGAGGAAAAGGAATCTCTTGCTTGTATTTCACAGGAAAGGCAATTATATGAAAGAGGGATACCATTTTGTCTTTTAGAAGACTGTAGCAGATGCATTGCACTTTGTGAGGATTACAGTTTTTGATGCATGTAACAAGACTTGGAGGATTAGCTATTGAATAACTTTCAGGCACTTGGGTGAAGGAATGCCTGATTTAGAGCACCTGCTTTCATTTTGGTGGAAGTCAGGTGCTATCCTCATAAAAATATGAATCTGTACCTAGACAGGTGTGATTAAGTACCACAGGAACTTTGAAGATAAAATATGAGGAATCCTCCAGAGGTCAGGACAAAAAACCAACTTTGGCTGTAGGCACTTGCAAGTGAAGATCCCTTCTTCACATAAGAACTTGCTCATTTTGTATCTGGCCCTAGTTTCACTACCAGAGATGCTCTCTACATAATACTAGATTTCTATACCTAACAATGGCATGTACCACAGCTCATGATATAAGATATTTAAAATAATCATTGGGTGACTGAAAAAGTGAAGGTGATCTTTTAATATTGCCTTACCCTGAGACCACAAATCTTACACAGAACTAGCCCTTGGTCAACATCCTCTCCTTCAGGTCTCAGAGCTAAACCATTTCCCAGAATTATGTCATGATATCCTGCATTTAACGAAAGAGGAAAGTGGGCAGATGTCTCTTTCAAAAAGGATAAGGGGCTATCCATATGTGTAATCTTTCAAAATTTATACCAATCACTCATATAGGACATATATGTTCAGGTTTTTTTGTTTGTTTCAGTTTTTGACTGAAATAACTCAGCACAATATGTTGATTTTTTTTTTTTTTTTTTTGAGGGGGGTTGTGGGTACTTTGTATCACTACATGTGTGTTTTTGGGGAAAATTTTCATTTTCTGTAAAACTTTTCCATTAAAGTTATAATAGTTCTTGAATTGGAGAGCAAGACAAAAATGTGAACATAGACATCAGTTACCTAAAGGGGAGGCCACTTGCATATGATAAATAACAGTAGACTGCTTTTGCCATTTGATACGTTTAAGGTTTTTGTTTGTTTGTTTGTTTGGGTTTTTTTGGTTTGGTTGGTTGGTTGGTTGGTTTTTTTTTGGTTTTTTTTTTTTTTTTTTTTTTGGCATGTACTCTAAAGTATGAGCTTTTGGAGAGCTTTGCTACCAAAATTTTTGACACATTTCAGGTGCCCATAGGCAGCTCTAAAGTGGGAAATTTTGAAAATCTCAAGTTTGTAAAGTAGTAGTCACACTCCTCTTATCTGAGCTTACATTCTGTTATAGAAACACCTCTAGATTCTAATGATGGTCCTGAGTCAGTTGGTATATAGAACTTTGATTTCAGTTAAACTATACCGTGGAAGTTTTTTAATCTTTGGAA
The DNA here is from genome assembly GCA_036630365.1 of Acanthiza pusilla. Lineage (NCBI taxonomy): Eukaryota > Metazoa > Chordata > Aves > Passeriformes > Acanthizidae > Acanthiza > Acanthiza pusilla. Next base: position 4,665,767 of record JAXCHO010000078.1, read on the forward strand.
TTTGAGATGTGCTGGAAAAAGTATCTTGATTTAAAAAAAGAAAAAAAGAAAAAAAGAAAAAAACAACAACAATAAGCCAAATCAACAACAAAACCAGCTTTCTAGTTATCAAGTTATGCTTAATATATTTTCCAAAAGACCTCTTCTGAAGAATGTTTGGCTCTTCCAAACTGTGTTTTCTTCTGTTTTCTGAAAGATAGCTATAGGTCTATGCATATTTTATCTCTGCCCTTTTACTGCTATTTCTAGCTAATTATACCAATACAAGAAGCCTAAAGCAAATACGATTTTAGCAGTTTATTATATGAAAAATATCTTGCCCTTAGTGTATACTAACAAGATTTGTTCATGCAATTATTATTAGCAAGGACTCCACCTACTGGTTCAAATTATGCCAGGCAAGTAATCAGAAAACTAGTTCATGTTCTAGTAAGAGCTTTGCTGCATAAAGGTGTGAGCATTCTGGACCAGAGTCCTTTAAGTATTTGTACATCTTCTGTGGAAGCAAGCAGGTATACCTAAACCTTTATACTGCTCTTCAAATTCATTAGCAGAATTCACATAATATACTTTTACAGATGACTACCCTAACTAATATTTCCCAACCTTAGCTGTGAAAATCAATTGAATATGTGCCAATAAAACAAAAAAGGTCCAAAGACCATGGGATTTTTTTCTTTTGGTATTCCCTATATGTATGATGTCTATAAATGAATTTATATAGAAAGATTTAAAAACCCCATTAATAAAAATGCAGCCTGGCATAGTAAAAGTAAGCACTGAAAAACATGTAAATGCTGATTAACCTCCTGATTCTTCACCTTCACAACCTTGAAAATGCAGTAGAGGAGAAAATGCTGTGGCAGAATGGTTAGCTTTTTAGCAGAATTAAAATAAAATAAACTGGTTTTTGTAAATTAGGCTTCCTTTTTTAAGATATACACACACACGCACATACATGTGTCAGCAAGCCATCTCTATTTATTTTTCAGTACAACTTGTTATGCAATTATTTGCGTATAATCTACATAATGGCTGGATATTATTACTTTCACACACACATTTCCCACTGAAATCTATGGGACATTTACGTATTCAGGGAACGCACAATTGCTTCTATTCATGTATAGTCTAATACAGCAAATGATACAGACTCATAGATGAAAATCAGGCTAGGTATGATGCAGAAGCCAGAGCTGCACCAAAATAGCATTGCTTTGAGAAATTGTGTTGCGATAAGGTACATTACTTTTCCAGACATAAATATACTGCAGTGTACAGGCTTCTTAAATAGTCATTTGAATTTTGTTATCAAATTTCCATCTAGTACACTATCAATAATGAGGCTTCTTAAGCATGTTCATTTTCCTTGATATGGTTAGCTCTTTTGCTTTCAGCAACTTTATGTAGTGTTAACTGAAGCAAACACTGATACAATATGGTACCATGTGACAGGAAAGTCATTCACTAAGGTCCAATGATTGTCTTTCCTGTCCATTCCAGACGCTGCTTTTCAATTCTGTGTAGAAGCCTGACAGAATAGTACACACATCAATACCAACAAATACAGTTGTGGATGGAGTCAGCCTTTACAGGAAAGAATTTTAACACAAGGAAAAAAAACTAGCCCACTAAATAAACACAAAACAAAGAATGTGGAAACACAGCACAAATCTACCCAACAAAATTTACCTGACCCTTTAAAGCTCACCAAAACATGACAGAAGGTCCTCTTGATAGTCTGTATCATGTATATGTTCTGAGACTGTGCTGCCCATATGTTCAATAAAACTGTTGAATCTCAAAGTTATAATAATTTGCAATGAGGTGCCAGAACCAATTATTAAATATCATATGATCCAGCAGAGATGAAATAAAAATATACAGGGTCGATTTTACTGGCTCTGACTGTTGTGAAGATTATAAAATACTTAGAATTGCAGTTTAACTTAAGGGGAGTCTTAAACACTTCCTTATGCTTAAATTTTGCTCACAGCAAAATATCAGAAGCCAAATGCAGATGGTACATTTTCCTAGGTACAAAGAGAAGACTGCCCTTATTGTTATTGATTTGAATATCAGTTTAGTAAAAAGAATGATATGCTATTATGATATCCTTTAATAGTGTAAACCCTTGTTCAAAAGAGCAAGTGACAGCCAAAAGTACAATTCAAGTGAGAAAAAAGGTACAGTGTGATTAGATCAGTGAATGATACCATCTCAGCCAAATAGCTGCCTATAGTGTGGAAAAAGAAGACATTTAGGACTAAGTGTAAACAGTCATTATTTATTTACCATGACATCTCTTAAACATGAATGAGTGAATGTTTTAAATACTAGTTTCCATCTTTTAGCCAAGGTCAGCTGTTCCACACTGGTCTGTGCTTTTCCTTGAGCTGTAAAACTTAGAGGTTGAACTGAAATGTTTATATCATTTTTAATTGTTATTAAATGCCAGGGAGTAGTTTAGCTGAAATGATTACTTATGAAGTTCTCAATAAACCCACACAAATAATGCTTTCAAATTAACTACGAAGCATCTTGCTGCTCTGGGTGTCTAAGAATTAAATCTCGTATTATACAATAGGACAAAAAAAGTTTTAATTCTGGCAGTGAATGCAAACCTGATCTTAATGTATTATGGCTGCAAGTATCAAAATGTTGCTGCTGTAGGAAAAGAAGTATTTCTGCCCTCAGTTATTGGAGCATTGCAAGAATAGGACCATGTTTGTCTATGTATGTTTACGGCACCTGTCAGCCGATACACAAGAAACAAGAAGAGTAATGTAAACTGATCCCCGCCTTTTGCTGAATATTTAATGCAGTCTGCTGGAAAGAAAAGCACAAACATTCTACTTTTCCAAAGCCTGTCTTCTTTGCCCTCTTCTAATTTTCTCTGGGGAGGGATGGGTTTCAAACTTGGTCAGTGCTAGTGTCCATTTGCTTCTAGATCTTTACTTTTCAGTCTTGGCTTTCTTCCTGTCTCCTGAAACTAAATTTGCTTCATTTTAGCCACCTCACAGCAGACTTGTGTGTATATATTTTCAAGGAAATCTGATTGTCTGTATAGATTTTTAAATCAGCTTTCAGATCAAGTTCAGTAATTTGTAAACTGTTGTGTTGCACCAAGCAATAGTGGAACACAGACCTCATATGCACATCACCCAGTACTATAAAGTGATCTTTAAATGAGACAACTAGGGCATAAGTAGATTAAAGTGGCCAATAATGGGAAAACAAGTGCCCATTCCAAGTGCAATTGTAAGAAATTTAAGCCTCAGGAAGTTGCATTATATATTTTATTAAATTGAGGGTATATTCACACTTATTGTGGCTTGAAATTTGAACCAGTATTTTCTGTCTTTGGTTACCTTACTTTAGGATTCCTTAATGGGCTGAAGATGTAATGCATAATATCATATGACTGCTTTAAGTTTTCAAGTTAGTTTCTCAAAAGTCGTAATTTAATTTAAATTGACAACTCTACAATAAACCACTGTTCTCTCATAGCAAACAGTATCTGACCTAAAATGCATGTAACAAGACCCTAAGATTCTAACAAAATCCCACTTCTTCGTCAGTTTAACCTTGTTTACAACAGAAAACATCTAATTTTGAGCAGAGCTGCTAGTTAGAAGTATATAAAACATTAGCTTTCAACAAGATTTAAATCTTATTTATTTTCAGTCTGCTGTTTTTCCAATAATCAAGGATGGAAATATGGTCAAGCATCCCATTGATTTACAAAGAATCACTTTGAGCACATCCAAAGGAGTCCTTTTTCAAAGCGTATCTTTAATGTTACCTGGTAACACAGGAAAATAGAAAATCTGAGTAGTGCCAAACAAAGTAAATGGTGCAAGGGAAAATCAAATTAAAAATTGCATATGGTGCACTATGTAAAATGTGAAACCTTGTGATTTCTAAGATGCTAAAGGTTTGGTTAATCAAAGGAAATGAAAGAGGTGTGACCTTTGCATCTCTTACTCAAAGAGTCATAGGTTACTTTGCCAGTCTTGAGGTCAACATCTCTGTGAGTGTCAGATGCATTCTCTTATGTGACTCAGGAGCTGTATTGAGCCTGGTCAGCTGCCTGTGGAGAAGTCCCTGAAGGTAGTTCCAGATAGAAAATATAAAAATAATTATTTCCTCTGAGTGCTGGTTGATTTAACACCTCCATAGTTCCACCTCCCTGAATCTTGGAATATTTTCCTGGAAACTTCAGAATCACATTTTATGGAAAGATGCTTCTGCTAGTTTTCAGAGGAGGACCCTTTCCCCACTGTTATTTTAGTGTATTTTTAGGGGAAGTAACCTGTTATTTCCTTTATGCAGCACTGTCCTGAGGTAACCTAAATATTGCTGAAAAACACAAAAAAACTAACCAAACAAAAAAAATTCTCGCACAATGCCACCAAGTTATAGGCCCTAGCAGTGAATATATAGTCTCCACAATTGTAAAGACTGCCAAGCCTTTAGGAAGGATTGGCTTCTTTAAATGTCAGAAGTACTATTTCTCAGAGGACTAATATGAACTTGTTTTTGCAAAACCATTATGTTTGTGGTTTAATTTGGTCATAAAATTTGGTAAGAATTTGAAGAGCTATTGGATTAAGAACTGTAAAGGAAAACCATGAAAAGAGTAGCATAACTCATCATAGTCAAGTTTTGTCTTGGGTTCTATCACATACTAATGTTGTGTTTTCCCCTGTCATTTTGGTGTTTTTCAGAAGTCCGTCTTCTGTCAATGAAAAAGGTTACAGATTCATGATGTGCCAAGAGGCATTGTGTATATTAGTTTCATGTGCATTCCTGTGTCCATATGTATATTCAAACACGCTCAGAAATGTATGTATAACTTATTTTCTAAATGCTTTGGAGTTATTTTAAATGTCCATAAAACTACCTGTTGGCCTGTTGTTTCTGTTAATAGCAAACAATATAGTGTGCTATATTCAGCATAGTTCAAGAAAGAGGTAGAGGTGAAAAAAGTTCGCAAATCTTTTACATAGATTGATAGGGAATAATTTCCAGTATTTACCCTATGTACTTACTAGTATACAGGACTTCATCCTCGTAATGGTATTTTTGCTCGTCTTCCTAGTGAATATTCATAACTTATGGCTCATTACACTGCTAAAACATGGTGCAAATCCCAGTATGTGAGTGGCTTTTAGTGGTAATAAGAGAGAAAACATTATTCACAGATTTCAGTGGCAGGAATGAGTGATTCACTGTAGCATGGAAAGGGAAGCAAAAGACTGATGCACTGCTATATAAGTTTAGTTTATTTAGATTTGGTGGCAGATTTTGGTTGCTACCTCCCCATACAGTCAACAAAGTGTCAGAAAGCAGCTCAGGGTACCTAGCAACCTCTGTCTTTTAGCTCTGTAGGAGTTCTTTGATGAAGACAACTTAATGTGATGCCCTCCAACTAAGAGCCTGAAAGATGTTGAGACGCTACACTATTTCAGAAAATATACACTTGATGCTGGGTTTTTGTAAAGGGAGGAACAAAAAACTTGAATTAGGACTAACAAAAAATCCATGAGGTTCTTTGTCTTATTTCAGGGAATATTTTTACTTTTTGAAATTCTCTCAGCCTTATATTACCTACCCTTTAGTCTAGCTTAGATTTCAGAGAGAAGCAGACTACTCTTATGTGCCTGTGATGAAATGTCTTGACACTAAGAAATAATCAGAATAGGGCTGATTCCATACCCATTGGAATCAATGGAAAGGCTAACTGATTCCTGTGTGTATTGATTCATCCTTATATTGTGTTTTCACTCTCTCTAAAGCTTATTCTTCTGCATCCCTCTATTTTGTTTTTTTGCTCATAGCAATCAATAACAGTAAAATAATAATAGAGAACAGGTTTGGAATAAATAAGTGTGAATATAATATGCTAGAACTAAATAAATGCTAACAGCATTCCTTTCTTAAGGTTAAAAAATTGACCTGTGAAAAGTTATAAGGAAGGATTTGTGGGTAAAGTCTCTTTGAGGGAATGTACTGTGATTAAGATTTCTAGTTAATAGGAAAGAAATCTATATGCTGCAGATGACAGTTGCATTTCCTGTTGCTTGTTTGAGCCATACATGTCAGTCAAACTCAAGCTTAACTTTGTACGTGATTGCTTGATATTGGATCCATCATCTGCAATAAAACGCATGTTTTTTTTTCCTTTCTGCTTTAAATCCTCTTTTCTGGAGTTCCTTCCTGACTCTAAATACTAAGGTTGAGTCAAAATTTTGTAGGGAAATGTCTCTGCATTCCAGGCATTTAACTGGAACTGCAAAATGGGGAGCAAACAGAAGGTTTGGGACCTTCTTCCACCTGCAAGGGAAGATATTACTATGAAATTACAAAGCACTCTCTTTTGGGCTGTCAGCTTCCTTATTATGGTTCCATTGAGGTCATGGTTTAGTCAAGAATTAGGACAAAAATTCTCAAAGCTGTATTCTCCCAAACATTTTTTAGTACAGGAGAGGGACAATTTGACATCTCAACTTCAGCCTTGTTGTGACTCACTTGTTGAGGAACCTACAGAGATACCCAAAGAGTATTAGCACCAAGGAATATTAGCTTTTGTAATTAGTCTTATTATTTCGCCAAACACTGGCAATTGTGGTAATTTCTTCTAGAAACTTTAAAGGAAAAGTAGATAATTAAGAAAGATGTGGTGAACTCTGAATTGACAGTCTATGCCACTGTTAGAATCACTAAGGATAGCTTCCCAAAGCACTGGTTTTCTGTGGGACTGTAATCATATTATAAAAACTTTTAAATTTGCATCTTGGTTGAAATTTTTTTTTGTTTTGAACCAGGGATTTGTTTTCTGTTGAATTCTCTCCTTCATAGCTTCTATTACATTTTATATGTATCAACTGCAGAGAAATCCTTGAAGATATGAAATAAATTTCAAAACATGCTTTGAGTACTTTTTTCTCTAGCAATCTGTTTCAGAACACAACACAAGCACACGCAAATGGAGCCAAAGCCAGACTGGTGTCCAGAATTAAATAGAAACCAAAACAGCATTCTGTCTTAATTTCCAGCTATGGTCTCACAGGTGGGAAAATGATCAGTCGAAATTGCCCTATGAATGCATGAAAAATGAATGGGGACAGTGGACCTGGAAGGGCTCACAAGAGATGTTGAATGCTTCTTGACCTTGAGCTACAGTCTTGTCAATCCTGTCTCCACAGGCAATTCAAAGTGCAATTAACTCCTAGACCTTTGAAACTTACCTCACAGTTTTCAGAATACTAATACTTAGTTGTATGCTTCTGGAAGAAAAGTTGTAGTCACAGACTATGGAAAAAATTATGTGCAGGTGGGCTGCCATAATTCAAGAATTTGACTTCATTTAGCACAGGAAGCTGAGGGTGTGAAAACATTAATGCTGACACACTATCCAGATGGCTAGTTTACCATGTGCAAGAAGACAGTACGGCAGTGATTATGCTGGAGCCAAAAATTACACGTGGAGATGGAACAAACTTCAGAAAGTCAGTCTCTTAAATGTGCCATTATACAAATTAATCTAAACTGATATATTCTTCTATTGCCCTACTAAAATATTACTGGTCGAGTATTACAGGCAAGCTGTTCTGAAAACAAAGATACTATCTTACTGCTATTTTATGATGCCTGAGATGCTCCATCACAAACTTTTTTGTACAACCATTCTTCATAGTGTTGTTTGAGAGTCAGTCTATGCACTTGAAATGAACAGATGTGTGTTAGAATGTAGCAGGTGAAGGGAATATTAGCACATGTAAACACGCTTTCTAAAGGAAAGGAAATGTGTTGCTTTTGGGGTAAGAGAAGGAATCTTAAAGGAACTTATAGATTCCTACAATCATCTTCTCAAACCTGATAAGGACTGGAAATTCCAGTACTGGGCAAAATTATTTTCTCTTTGCTCAGGAAATATTTCCTTACTCAAATGACTAGTTTAATTCGGTTCTTTCAAAAACTTCAATTTTTTAGTTAGTTTTGGCTGGGCTAAATAATCATTGGATTAAAGCAAATTAACTTTGAAAATATTTGCCAGAATTCTTCTTCGAAAATTCTAAAACTGGAGAAATTAGGAATTTCTGGAAATCACAACCTAGGATTTGTGCTAGGAATGTGAAGCGTAATTTTTATTTATGTGCATTAACTTTTCAAACAAGGTTTTTTTTCTTTTTGATAATGTTTTCCTGCAGCAGAAGTAGTAAAGGGTAAATCCCCACAACTGTCGTAACTCAAAGAAGTAGTCAGAGTGGTGTAATATTTAGGAAGTCCAAACATTTCTCTTTACTTAAGAAATCAGGTTTTTCTCCTCTTTTCCCTCACTGTTTTGTTATTCATACAAACTAGCATATAAGTGCTTTGACTCAAAAATTTTCTCTTACTGTGTGCTTTTATAGCACTCAACCCAATGGGGCTCCAATTCCAATTGATGGTCCAGAAATAATCTGAGTAGACAACAAAATATTTTTCCTCCATAAATATATGTTTGAAAAACAAGGAAGACTTTGGTATCATTGTAAAGGAAAAAGATATTCTATCAGGATGTAGCACAACTATGTCTGACACAGCTCAAAGCATCTGGATTTGGAGTTGAAATTCAGTTACGTGTGAAGCACAGTTGAATCAGATAGTAGTTTAACTGAAAGATGCTGAGAGTAGATTTTGTGGAGCAGGTTTCACTTCATGAGGAGACAGAAATTCATAGTGCTGAACATGCGCTGAATAGTTTTTCTAAATAAAAAGCCAAATTTATTGGAAATGTCTATGGTGGTCCCACAGATCTTAAGAATTTTACAAAATGTCTGCCTGCCCAAAGCGAGGTAATTCACTTAAATAATCTCAAACCAGAAACTCATACAGCAAACAAAGCATTGAAAATCCTGCGGACAGGTCAATTTCTGTAGCTTGCTTCATTGTGGGTAGGTGTGTGCAATCTTCCTTTTATCCTTTGAATGGTGCAATTGCGTATACAATGGTGGTGTGATTTGGTATTCTGTTTTCCTTTCAAAGAATGCTGTTCCATATCTGTTTTAAAGAAAAACCCACACCAACATGTTTTCTCAACATTCTTCTACTAACATTTTTATTTATTTAGTTATTCAGTTAGTTCTTTTTGTTTGGTTTATAGCAGTGGTAAGAGCGATATCACCCATTTTTGAAGACTGAAATGATTCAAACAGAACTTAGATTCATGGTGTTCTACTGACACTGCCTCTCACGGTGTCCAATAGTGTTTCTTTGTTTCCATGTATTTCTTCATTGGCTTTTAGACCTGGGCTTTTGCTCAACTGTTATAAGCTTCTTGGGATGGGGACCACCTTTTTTTCTGTGTTAGTGCAGAACTAAGTGTATGGTGAGTCTAGCATATGACATTTAGAGCAGCATGTAGTAAATGAATTGAAATTACAAGAAGTTGATGTCTTTTCAATATCCTTGTTCTTGGAAATGGCTAAAATGGTCCTAGTTTAATTTTTTTCCAGAATTATCAACCTAAATTAGACATTCAACATGAAAAATTACAGCCTGAAACAGTCTGGCAAAGTTATTACAATTAACTGAGTGCAACCACATAAGGAAAGACGTCAAGCACTCTGCAAATTTGTCTTATATTCCTCATCAATAATGGAACAACAGATACATTTAGGCCAACTGTTTGGTAGCAAACAACTTCTAGTTAAATTCTCTGAAAAAACTTTAAAATTTTTAAAAAGCTCAACTACTGTGCCTGCCTGAGATCAGTTTCTCAGTTCTGGTGTGGGCCTTTGCATGCACTTAATAAATGTCTTTTTGGAACTTTCCTCAATAATTTTTCAAGGTGGTTCTATGGTGCAATGAATTTTATTCACTGTTTTCTGTACAAATGTCAGTAGATATTGGCGTGCAAACTTTTGTCATTAAATTCCAGTAGAGAAACTGTTGGAAAAAATTTCTATAATCTGGGAAAGTCAGACCACGTGGTCTAACCTGATTGAGACCCATAAGTGTCTGGGTTACCTTAACAGGAACTGAAGAAGGCTGGCTGCTGACCGTAAACAGGAGAGGGAGCTCCAGAGATGCAAGAGCTATTCATGATGTTTTATTTTGTAATATAGTCACATCAGAGATGTTTAATTTACACAAAGAAAATGCCACTAGAGGCTTTGAGTTAAATATCAGACACATAACAGACGTCTTGCCTTGGAGAGTTAGCTGATTTTGTTTTGCTTTCACGTGCTTTTTGAACTCTTCCTGTAAACCACTCTTGCCATTCAGAGCTTGAGCATTACCAAAGTCTAAGAAACTCCTCCTTGCATTGCTGCATAGTTGCTGCATGTATTAAATGACTGCAGTTGTCATTAGAGGCATAGTATTAATCAACATGTACCACACCAAAGGCCATGATATTTTTCTGTAATGGAAAAATAGCTGCATTGTTCTAAATGCTGCAAATGACAGGTGGCTTTAATACTGTCTTTGGTTCAGGCAGTGTTTCTTGCAGATCCTTGAACCTAAAGGGTTTTTGTGATAACCATGATTGCTACTCTCTGAGTTTCAGTTCGTAATTTTCTTATTTCATATTCAGAGCTGAAATGTGTTTACTAGTTCATGAAGCTGACATAGAACTGGAAGAAAATTAGATGAGTTAGTACTTTGCCACAGGAATAGATCATAGAGAAGTTGTGTAGTGGAAAAGATTGAATTCCTCTCATTCACTTGACCCATTAAGACATCTGCTTTTCCTTTTGTATGGTGAAAGCTTTCAATCTAAGCTCACATGATTATTTCTTTGTTTTCTTTATTCTATTTTTTGACATATTATATTTTACAAATAATAATTTTGATTAGTCATGAGTTTTGAAAAAGTAAGTAAGAAAAAAGTTACCTTCAGCAATATAATGCAAGCAATTATAGCAAAGAACATGTGCAAGCAAAAAGAATTTTACAAAAAAGGTCCATTGACTTCTGTCAATGGGATGCACTTGATATATTTGAAATATCAGTGAAACTCACACTGGACTGTGGTCAACACCTCTTTTGTGCACAATTCTTGTTTAACAGCTATGATCAAGTGTAGAGAAAAAAGTGTGACAAGGTGGATTTTAAGTAAAGAATAATCAGTGGAGGGAAGACAGGAGGAAAGGAGAGCTGCAGAATCAGAAAAGGCTGGTATTAATAATCAGACATGAATAATGTAATTGGACCAAAATTTATCTGTCCACTTCTTAAAGTCTAGAACTTTTTATGAAGTATGGATTCATTATTCTGAAAGGAGTAATTTCTCTTCATATGGGCTTTACATGTAGAACTTGCCAAGAAATGTGTTGAGAATTGTTTTAGATGTTACAAAACATTTTAGCTCCATGGCTACTTTTCTCTTTTACAAGACATAAAGTTAAGCTTAAAGGAGCAGATATTAGACTCTAACAGAACTCTCTGCTAAAAATCTTCAAGTGTTATTTACAAAAAGGCTACTTTTTGGAGTAAACAGAGACAGCGTGCCTGTATCAAAGAACACTATATATAAAGATCTGTCATTATTATTCACTTCACTTTCTAAGTAGTCAAATTTGCATGACTATTCAGGAAACTAAATGGAATTAGCCCTTTTGACCTCAGGAGTCTTACACAGTTAAATATTTATGAAACATCAGAACATGATAGTGGCTATTATGGCTCCTCAATTTTAGCAATTAATTTTATTGACAGAACAATAAGGACTGCTTCTTTATCAGTGTGGCAACATCATAATTCACTTTCTATTTGTTTAAAAAAAATCAGCAAGCCACTGCATCTCACTTAAATGAAATGGGCAACCTCTGTCCTGATATAGGACTACTAAAAAGCCAGGTGCACAAGTCATGTATGTATTTCACCATATGTGAGACTGTCTTGTTGTCATAGTACACATTATGCTTTCTTTCTCAAAGCATTAGAGATAATCAATATATTTTTAAAAGCATACAATCATTTTCTAAATCAATTGAAAACTTTTTCATGCCATTTAATTTGCCTAATCTAACTCTCTCTTACCATTCTGCTGTTATGTTTTGATTTTACACAGCACATTGAATGCTGTGTTTTGTTTTCAACAGATGTGGCTTTGAGTCCACTGGAGAACAATTTATGCATTAGACTTAGAATTTTAAATGAACATGCCCTCTAACGATTTCCTAAGTCTAAGAAGACATTTAAAAAGTGACATTGAAACAAAAAAAATTACTTAAGGGATCACTTACATCTAAAATGATGAAATCAATAGCAATATTTTCTCTGGGATTCTTTCTCTTCGATAAGCAAAATCTTTACTTAAGTTAAAAGCCACATTAAAATTTAATCACAATCTGTGTGCTTTAGCAATTGATAATTTCTGGACATCTGTCTTCTGTTTTGTTAAAGTCTTGTGTTCCTTCTGGTTTTGTCTTGTCTTTCATAGCAAATAAAGGTACATTTGAAATTTTCAAAAAATGAAAAAGGGCTTATAATTCAGGCTAGAAAATGTCATGGCCTATTACCCTTCCCCCCCTCCCCCCCCCCGACCTAAATATTAATAATAACATTGCAAAAAAAGCAAATTATATTCTAAAAATAATCCTGTATTAAGATAAAAAATATTAGCTCTAATATGACCAAGAAACAACCAGATTTTAAAAAAAATATATATGTATTGATTCTATTTATCTTAAATGAAAGGAAGGTTTATTTCAGTCAGTTTATACAAGCTGTTTTGTCTTTCTAAGTGCTTTTCAGCTACATTTTAATTTAAACATTAACTTGGCATGAGAGTGGTTTTAAAAACACAGGAATGACGTTAAGTACATTTATACATGTTTCTGATAACTTTTGCCTTTGGAAGGACGAAAGCTTAAGTGTTAAGTCGACATATTTCATAATCGAAGAGCAGATTTCATAGGAACAACTACAGTGATTTCTGCTGTCCCTTGTTTCCTCTGTACCTAATTTCTCAGAGGAGGAGAATAAAGAAAGATTATCTTTCACAGAACTTCCTCTGATTACAGCTCTGTTCTGTGATCACCTAACATGTCTGCAGAGACTTGCAATGATAATCCAGTATTTATTATAGGAGGACTATTTAGGAAAATCAATATGTTCAATGTAGGCTGTGCATTTAAGTCTTGAAGGCTGAAATAGCTGACATAGTGGTCATACTATAATGTCTTGTGGTAAAACATTTTTCACTCTATTTCAGTGCTTGAGTTAATCAATAAGGTTAACTACATTTGTCAAGATTAAGGTCAATAAAATTTGTACTCATTCAATATCAGAAGTAATATAAATGCTTGTATTTACTTTTGTCATACTTTTCATGAGCTGCTAATTAATTAAACTTCTGCTGAAATTAATAAATAAGAAATAATTAGATATACACATTAAAAAAAATTCAAAATGAAGCAGATTGCTGTTTCTTGAAAATATAAGTATCCATATAGTATGTCAATTAAGAAAAAAACTGAAATATTCCAAATATGTCCACAATATGTCCAAATATGTCTGCAATATGTCCAAATGTATGCACAATATTACAAATTTCAGACTATTGCATATTTTAGCATATATAGAGTTTAGAATCTGTACATTAAAGATGAATATTCTGAAATAACTGGAATTGTCTACACCAACTTTTGAAAATGAGTTGATTTTTTATTTTGCTTTGTTCATCAAACATCTGGACACTATACCACAGACTTTTAAAACTATAATTTATAATAACACTTTTTTCAGTCTGGAGAAATTAAAATTACCCAAATCTATTTTATACTTTTGTGTACCTTAAAAGTGACTCAAAATTATCAGTTTTCCATTACCATTTCACTTGCAGTATGTTCTAAAATACATTCTTCTATCTTACTTGTAAGAACCTTTGACATTTTCTCATTTCCTTCATCTGTTGCTTTTGAAAATACTGCTATTTTGTATTTTGCAGAAGCGTTTTTTTGTCAACCATCTTTGGTTTTTTATTAGTAGATATCATAGTTTTCCCACTAGTGAACAGGATACAGTGTCAAAGTCTTTTAAAGCAGAATAAATAATTATAAATATTGCATATTTTTTAGGCACTAGAAGAATGGGGAATGTTGATTTTTGAGGGATGATGTCTCCAGCAGTTTTATTTGAAGCATACTTTCTTTATGGGATCAAAACCTGTCTAATTGTGTCCTAAATGCTTCCATTTAGGTTAACTATTTCAATTTTTTCCTAATGCTTGCATTTTCTCTTTAAATCTTATGTCTTTTATCGTGATGGTTTCCTCTTAATATGTCTGAATATCTAATATTTACAAGATCCTTGATTTTTATACTCAATATATCTATATCAGATTATCAGTTTACATTTTTAAGCATAAATACAAACATATATGTTAAATGATTCATGAATATACTTTCCTTTCTTGTCTTTTTAAAGAGTTAAAGAGACTAAATCATTTCAAATGAATGCACTAACTGTCTGCTTTTCTGAAAGCAAAAGCCAAATGAGTGGTTAAAAATATTGCAAGTTTGAAAATGCAAATGGTGTTATCCAAATATGCAGCCATATGTCCACAAGACACTCATTTTTTGGAAAATTTTAAAGCTTTGAAGAAAAAATGTATTTTGAGATTCATGGCCCTGCTCCCCCCACATCCTAAATGTAATTAGAAAACAAGCACATTAAAATGAAATGTCAATAATACTAGTAGTACTGACTTTACTGAATGTTACATATTTTTCTTATAGTGTCACAATTGCTATACTGAGTCCAAATGCTTCAATATGCTGTAAAATTCTGTATAAAGATTAGATACTTCTTCATAAATGATCCTATTTTTGAATAGCTCTTTTTTCTAAACACCTGAGGAGTTAATAGAAGCTCTTCAGGCTTAGAGGCTCACCAAACTTTAACATAAATTAGTTTGTGTAATTTATGCTGCGAAGTTTGTCTAACCTTTGAACAACTTTGCTCTGCTGATCACAGCATCAGTAACAATGGGGGATATGAGGCCAAATCCAAGTGGTTAAGCCCCTAACAGGAAAATATCAATTAATCTTTTTCAATGGAGTTGAAGTATGGGTAATCCTCTCATTAAATAGTTTGAACTTTTCTCCCAGTAAACAAAAGAGGGATAATGAGTGATGTGGTCTGACTTGTTTACATGGAGAATCTTCAAGAGGCTTAGGCTCAGCTTCTCAACACAGGGTTCTTCATAGTCACTTGTCACTAATTGCCCTTTTTAAAGACATTTGTGTCAGTTCAGAAATTCCAAAAGGAAAAGGTTTTCTGGCTTTAAGAATCATAATGAAAAATGCCAATATTTTTATTTGGTACACATAATTTTCACTGTTTAGAACCCTGGTTTCCCAATTCAGTAATTTATGATGTTTTATAATTTTTAAACAACTTTAAAACTATTCTTATTTTTCATTGATATATTTTAGGTAAATGCAGGTCTTGAAGAAATCTCTCAGGTGCTTCATTTTGAAGTTAAAAAGTGAACAGGAAAAAGGATATATTCTGGTTTAACTCTTTTACATAAACCCACTGTATTTTCAGAAGTATAAATATAATTTGCAATATCTTGTGTGCGTGCTTGCTTGCTTCTCAAACCCAGGCTCAGAGATCTGGATTTTGATTTTGCTTTGCCTAAAAACTCAAGTAGAATCAGCCAAGTGCATTTAGTTCTTTGATGGCCTTTCATTGTTCCTCCCAAGACACATTCTCCATCAGCAAGCTCAGTTATCTTGAAATAAGATGAAGTATTTTAGTATGCAGATATAAGAACCAATTCAGACACAGTAAAGCTGAGAAATTTCAGTAGGACTTTGCTGTGATAATTCAGAATGTCAGATCCAGGTACGGATCATATCAGGCACAAAATATAAAAGCAATTTGATAATTTCCTCTTCAACTTCTTCTGATACGCATAAAGAAAAAAGTTATGGTACAGGATGCCAGGGATATCAAACCTTTTACAAAATAAAGAGCTTCTATTTTCTTCATTAAAAAGTTAAGATCTTTAAAAAAAGAAGTCAAGCGAAGTGTACATTGTAGCCAATGTTTTGTCATTAGATGGAGAACAAAATTGTAACATAGCACACAAAAAAATCAGATACATAATTTTGTTAGTGAGGAGGACTGCTATAATAAAGGGGAAGTTTAATTCCTAGGAAATTTCTTGTTTCTTGCTGTTTTTGTACACAGATGATTTGGAGGCCAGCATATTCTGCATGTTTCATTTAACAATACTGTGCTAATGAAAATTAAATCGCTTCGGGAGATCCCATGTCAAGCTTTCACAGAAGAATGCAGTGGGTGAATTCATCAAAAGTCCCATCTCCCTCTACTGTAAACCAAATCCTGAATTTGCCTGCTTAGATCAGGAAATTGTTTGTCTCATTTCCATCTGTTATCTCTATTTGATGAGGGTTTTTGCTGGGGCAATGTTTCTCCAAATACATCTGAGTGTCTCTGACAAGTCATCAAAATCCTGAAGATAAAGCAGACTATGTGTAAGTAGGAAAAGAAAAAAAGAGAGAGCAAAGAAGAAATAGAGAGAGTATATTATTTAAAATTATTTATTACTTTCCAGGGAGATACAAGAAGGGATTTCTTCTGTCCTGAGGACTACACTGTTCTATCTCTAGGGATAGCTCTCCTCAGCTCTATTTTCAAAGGTGTATTGCATTTGTTAGTCTTGCAGCTTAGGTTTGAATAATTCTTCTGAACTTTTCCAGTCAAGTTTATTGCACAGTATTAACAGGGCAAAAGATCTAATTCAAAATATTAAAATATTTTCCCTTCATCTTCTGTGTCCATATATATCAATCACTTTAAAATGTGGTTATTCGGTCTGTTTGAATGCAATTTAATTAATTTGAATTGTTCATTTCTGGAGAACAATCCTTATATAAACAAAGCTGCTTATACATGAGAATGCAGAACTGCATTTTCTGAAGACATTTTAGATGTGGTGTGTATATATATGTCTAAATTAAACTAGGAATGTCTGAATTGCATTTAATAAGCATCAAAGATACCTTTGCATTTAATAAAAAGACATCTCCCCCAATGTCTAGTCGTTTGACAATTATCATATTACCCCCTGGAGCTGCTAGTGTAACTTGAAGATCTCTTACATCCAGAAACTAGACATACTGTTCTACTAATAGAGTTTTGTTCATTTTCTGTTAGCTGTAGTCACTAATACTGTACTCAGAGAAAAAGAAAAGAAGTTGTATCATATTCAAGAATTACATTAATAATAATTGGTCTGACGATTGTGGGAGTCACAGTCTCTAAGGCCATTTGTCTAACTGGCTAGCTGGGCATTTAGCCTGGAATTTATCTACATATAATGCTATATAGAAACTAAGAACTAAATATTTGCATCACAATGCAGTGTCTAATATTTAATAAAAGCCTGAAAATCCTTAAGGGCTCAGTCACAGTGAATTTTCTTCTGTTTGGTAAGTGACTATGTGCATTCCAGCTATGATTATAGTGCCTGTTGATGTGTCTATTCAGTGAAAGAATTTTAAGTTGAATTACCTCATGACTGACATGAATAAGATTGCACAGATGGTGTTTTCTTACATGTATCATCAATTGATGTGCATTAACAGGTTAAGCTACAGAGACTTGGTTTCTGACAAGTCTGAGACCCAAAACTCTGGGAAAGGGAAATGCTAGGAAATTCTTTTGTGATACCTACAGAGATGTTTGATGCTTCTATGTTTTTTAAATCCTTGACGAATGCTGATAAAGGAATGTTAAAATTAAGCATTGTCTTTGCCTGCTTGGTATTTGACTTGATAGCAGAATATCATCCACCCTGCTCTTTAGAACAGCTGTGTGGTGGTCATCAAGCTACATAGTCAGACACCTTATGTTCTTGGAAGCAAGTTCTTAACTACAGTTTTGGTTTGTTCTTAACAGAGATACAGCTCTTAATGTTCAGTGTGATTTCTGTTCTATGTCACTTCAGACCTCTTCAAAATAAATTATCTAAGGTGCAGGACGTGTTCTTAATGAAACTGCTTGCTATAATGAATCTTCTAGGGCCTCATTATAAAATCCTAAAATCAATATTAGAAGAATTTTATCTTCCTTTTGGCTGAAAATAAATGGTTGTTCTTAATAAAAGTATACGTTACTCTTCAAGTTCACTTAACAACTGCAATTAATTTTATTTAAACTACATAATAACAAATGTTGAAGTTACTTGTTCTCCTGGAGACAACTACTGTTTACATCAGTTTAAAGAGAGACACAAGGTTAGAATAAATTTGTGCATTAAAACTGTGCTGTTATAAGAGATGCACACATGCAAAAAGCTTCCCACCAGTACCATTCAATATCCATTTTTCATCAGCTCTGACTCTTGTGAATCTTACACTGAACAAAATTACTCCCCAGTCTGGCAGAAAACTATTGTTTTGTTGGGTTGATTTTCTGCCAGGTTGGTGAGTCGAATCAACTCAAAGCAGAGCTTGTAAAACTCAAGGTCCAGCAAAATGGAGAAGAATGAAGCAGAGGAAAGGGCCAATTTTTCTCCTTTTGGCAGATCTAATGTGTTATTTCACCTTGAATCAATATAAAGGCATTTATATATGATAGAATATTATAATATGGAAACTTAAATAGAAAAGAGCTTCTCTGGACATTCAGTCTATTACATTGTATGAAAGGAGAATCTATTTCAGCCACAGAGAAAGGGAGTGATCTTTGCAGGAAGTCATTTAGAGGATAAGTGTCTTGAGAAAGGTAATTCCTAGCAGAAGACAATGGCTGATTCTCTGAGAAGATATCTGAATTTCTCTTCTTTCACAGCTGTGACAAACAATTTGCTGTTTGTTCATTTATTGCTTCTCTTTAATAGCAAAATAATTAAAATAAGGTCAACAAAATAAATATTCACTGAAGTTTCATTAGATTAATGTAGTAAATACAAAATGCATAGAATCCTCAAGTAGAAAGTGCAAGGTAGTGAGAGAATAATGAATGGCATATGGAGTTGTAACAGTGGAAAGGGAAGAAGTGAATGAATGCATTTGCAGGGTGTGGTGCTAGTAAGGGACTTCTGATCTATGGTCTCTTCTCATTTATCTTCATTCTGATAACATATATAAGCTCATAAGCATGTGAGGAAGTGGATTGTTTAGATAAACAGTTATGTAATTATAAGAATTCTTCTACTCTGAACTGAAGTAAGTGAATTTCTTGCTAATTTTATCAGATAAAAAAAGTCTTATGAATGTTTTTGCATTCTGTAAAAACAGAGTAAGAAAAGGAGTGGAGTATTTCTGTTTGTCCTGGCTGTTGGGAAGATTCATAGCTCCTGCTCTGTGAAAAATTGGGAAGAGACCTTGAGCTTGCTGTTATGGGAAGGGATCCTTTCCAAGTATTCTTGGTGGCCCTAAGTGTAACACATATCTGAAAACAATATTCAGAGAATGGATCCAGTGGTGCTAAACTGGAACTGTGCAGGATAGTGGGTTATAAGCCCTGTGGGTTGATCAGACATGGGATGAAGAGAATGGAGTTTTGCCCTGGAATTCAATCATGTGAATAAAATATAAGTGCACTGGTCGCCCTGCAAACAAAATGCTACATCATCTGAGTAATTTGTATAACGAATAAGTCTGATTACTGATTTAGCTGATAAAAAACTCTTTTAACACATGAACCAAAGTAGGAGAAACATATAGAACCCCATAGTAAGAGGAAGGTATTTATCATCTTCAGCAATAAGGAAGTAAAAATAATAATAAATGGTTTGGATATGACGGCTCAAGATATTAATCATACTAATTTTTATGTGGATGTGATACTTTATATATGGTGCTGTTTGGTAGAATAAGCAGATATGTAACCTGTGGTAATGATTTAAAGAGATTTAGGGTTCCACATAATCAGATGCTGAGAGTGTATTTGAAAAATTACAGTGAGAAGTAAGAAAGAGACCAGTGACAATTCTGTCTTCTTCTAACAAAAGGAGAGTATAATTTTCCTATAGGTCTCCTAGTATATCCCAGGTCTAGTCAGCCTTCAGACTTAAAATCATAGTAAATGGGATGATGTGGAGAATCCAATACATTGTAAATATAGCAGTTTAGGGCACTTGAATGTAAAGTATTGCTGGGATGCATGTAGGTAATATGGTTGGCTTTCCTAGTTCCTAGAAGCCTCTTCCTTTGCATCCTTTTCTTCATTTGTTGGAAGAAATTAAAAAACAAAACAAAACAAAAATGTAGAGCTTCTTATATATTCACAATGTTTAGGTAATGCATTAAAGATGATAATAATCATACACACCTAAATATCTACTAAATATATTTGTAATCTTTGGGATTTACTCTTTCACCCAACTTATTACACACTTGGTTTTTCTCATGTACTAAGCCATTGAAATAGTTCTTCTGAAACTAAACACTGTGTCTGGAGATGATATGTTCTAAAATATATGGATCTTGTGGAAATAGGTAATAAATCCTTATCTAAATTAAAATTATTGTTCAAAATATAGATGCTGGATTCACAATAAATGTATTTGTGAATTCCTACATAATCATTAAAGCACTATATTCATAATAAGCTGAATTTTGTTTTAGAAAGGCACATAAGTGCGTTCCAGATTAATAATTTTTTTTGAACGCACAGTGTGTTTTCTCCATCAGAGACTCTAAAAGCTGTGCCAGATTTTAAATTTTTCGGCAATTCTTCATACCTATTCATATCCATGGGAGTTTGATCAGTTTAAATTTACAAGACCATTTTTCACTATTCATTACTGTACAGTGGCCAAGGCTATGGGGTCATTTGCGTACCAAATTTTCCAAATCTTCCTTGGCCCCTAAACCATTGGTGTCGAAGATGCTACTCAAATGAGATACAAATTTAACTAATTTCAAGAAGCTTTTTTTTTCTCAGTGACTACTAATTTTCACTTTTTCTTCTGATGAAAAAAATCCAGTTTTCACCTAAAATTATCAACAAGGGACCACACAGATTAAAGATGTTTTCAAGGCACTATAGGCAGGCTTTCTATCATTTTGAATTCATTTCTGTGTGAACAAAGCCTCAGGTAAACCTTGTTTATGAAAACTAAATGAACTGAATCCTAGAATGTTCATTCCACCCTAGTAATTAGAGCTGCTGATTAACGCCTCACATTCACAGCACTTGCATAAACATAAACCTAAGCAACAGCAACAGAAAGTGTCATTAGGACAATCTTAAGAACAAGAAACCTGTCACCTGCTGCTGACACTGAAATTTGTTGATTGAGCTGAAATATGTTGCTGGCATATAATGCTGCAAAGGAACAAGCGGAGATATCTACCTCTCTGCAGCAGAAGTGAAATTATAAGTCACTGAGGTTCCAAGGAGGAGCAGTAAAAGGGATTCTGAATTTGGGTCTGATTTTACCCTACATACCCTCTGTTCTTGCACATCTTCCCTTTGAAGTAATAAAGTGTGAATGGATGACATTTTGTGAACTGCCTTTTGCCATTACTCCTGAAAGCTCTCACTAGGAAAAGAGACAGAAAATGATCTATCTTGCCTTGTGCTTCATTATCTTTTCTCATCCTATAAGCTAGTCCCCTGGAAGAGGTAGGAGCATTGTAAAATCAGATCCTTAACTGTGTCCTCCCAACATAGTAACAGAGGAGAGTTTGCTACATGTGCTGATGAACAGTGAATGTTTCAGAAAGTGTAATGGGAATGGAGGATAAGAAAAAGAGAATTAATTATATTTATTTGGACTTTCTTGGCTGCAAATATCCCACGTCTTGCAAGAAGAGAGCTTATGCAACTAATATATTTCTTTGGTGATTAAAAAAAAGGCTTTTGGTCTGTTTTTCTGAGTCAAACATAGCATACTGCTTTAATAGAGAACCTAGAATTAATTATAGTAAAATAATTAAAAGTATATCTCACAGTTGTCTTATCCTGGACTGGCTTCTGGGAAAAATATGTTGTCCAGATAAAATGGGAGAGAGGGAAAGAAGGAAAAATAATGGAAAAAGACGGAGATTTGGTTGGTTGTCCAAGAAGCATCCTAGTTATACACAAGTTGAGAATGGTTTCTTCAGAAGCATTGAGAAGTAAAAACTTAAGGTTAAAAAATGTGTTTTTCTGGAGATGAGGAACTAGATGAACATACAGCATTAATCTCTGTGGCTGATCCCAGCACAGACTGGTAGATTTTATAGATGTTAAGTGATACCAGCATTTTTCAATTAAAGAGACATTACAGGTTAATTTCCTCATGGTAATCTAACACAAGTAGAGGCAAAGAGAATGATAAAGTATGATTAACAGTGAGGAAGGCATTCAGTGAGTAGTCATTGGTGCTTGAGTTCTCTCCATGTTTCCCAAATTCATTTCTAAGATCTTCTTAGGCTTTGTTTCATTTTTCTTTTCAGATTTCAGTAGAGGAATGATTAATATTTGAATCTGCATTTTTAATCCTGCATCTTTAAGAACTTCGTAAATACCCTAAGACAAAAGTACCCTATGGGTTACCATGCTAGCTGCACATTGCCAGAAATCCAATTAATTAGAGTGAGATTTTCACCAGTAGGGGGCAGGACATATTTGCTATTTCTAGTTTTCTTGGATTTATAATTTTTTAGTTAAAATATAAAACAAATAAGAGCTAAATTTAGTTTGTGAAATAGAAGGGCAGAACAACATATAAGTTGTGTATGTAGTTAACTATGAATTATTTGCCACAATATACCTATATTAATGAAAAGTCGTATTTAAACCTACATTTTGGTTTTAATTCAAGATTATTAAAGTCCTAAATAAAAGGAAGATTCTTTGGAGATTTTTGTTCATCAGAAATTAAGTCACTGCTGAAGTAGCATGTACATTTTTTTTTTCTGTTTAAAAATATCAAGGTTTATTATAAAAGACTGGGGACCTACTATGATTTGGTGTCATATTTATTATTATACCTACATTGAAAATAGTTAAATAAAAAGAAAAAATTACTTAATTGAGAGCAGAAAACAAATGGAGGACAGAGATGAAAACAGGAGTCAGAAGTTCCAGCGGTTAAATCTGTAAACAGGAAGTTAGTTCCTTTCCAAATTTTCAAGGCATTGTTTGAAGGACATTTGTAATGTATACAGTCTTAAATTATACCTTTTAACATTGTCTGTTTTGGAGGTTGATGTAAGAATGTTTTTAACCATTTGACTGCTTTTTTTTTTAATCTCTTACATTCTTAATTTTTTTGTAAACATAAACTAAGCCTTTTACCAAATTTGCTATTTCAATATTAATTGAATAGCTAAGAGAGCTCCAGTCAACAAAGAGTAGTTGCACTATAGTATGGATAAATTTATGGAATACATGCTTTTCCTTAGTGAAGAAAAGTACAGAATGACTAGAACCTCCAAGAAGACAGAACGTTACGTAAAATGATACAGTTAAATGTGCATAAGATTTACTCTTAGTGTATGCTGTTTTCATGTAATGCCTAATAAAGATATTTCACTAAAATTTAATAAGTCCCTGTAGTGTAATTAAATAAACCAGATGTGTATTCAATCTAGCAGAAATTAAAAAATGAAATAAAGGAGGAAAATATTTCACAGAGCTTAGCACACACTAACTCCTTTTCTGACTTGCGAGATATATTTTTGTTTTGCAAATTTCTTGAATGTTACCAGATTACTATTTCTTTAAATGTATCTGTTTTTATACAATGATGTGCATTTTAATAGAACTTCTGTCAGAGTTAAAAAATGGATGCACTTCTTGTCCACAGAGCCTTTTCCAAACCATATCTGAAATAGTAATGAATGTGTTGCTCCAATAATATTGACTCAATCAGATCATATGTTAAAACATTTCCAGACATATTGATAAATTCATTGATTCTTCCCATTCTTTTGGTCACTGGACTATAGAAAAAGGGATCACTAGCCATTTGACCTTCATTGTGTATTAAATAAACACCAGATGGTAAGGATTCATTCAGTAAATCTATTCTTTCTTCTTCATAGTCATGTTCACACTGTTGCTTCCCACTGAGTCTTTATCTTTATTTGTCATGGTGCCAAAGCTGTCTCTATAGCACCTTTCATGCATCACAGCTTTCAAATCTTGTCCCATTAGTTTCATTTTGTTTCTATCATAAATAATCTACTACTTTCTCATACACTCTTTCATTATCTAATAATGCTCAGTCTTTGTACAAAAGGGTAAAGTATTTAAAGGTTAGTGAGTACAGTTTACCCATTAGTATATAGTCTGTGTGACACTTTATTAGAGAAAAATGTAAACTACAGGTAATAATTACGCATTCTATGAAACATTCCTGCTTTCAATAACAAGGGAATTTTTGTTGGTTTTTTTTTTTGGGGGGGGGGGTGTTTGTTTGTTTTTTGGGGGTTTTTTGTAATTTTTTGTTATTTTGAATGACCCTTTAATTTTAAACCTATTACTATCTAGGAGCTGGTGACCTGAAATTTCAGTTACAAAGAGTTAGGTGCCTGGAATTATTAATAATTTTGAATATCTTTCCGCTGGACTCTCTTGTGGAAAGGTATAGACTTAAGGAGGATTTAAAAGATCATAGTTAAGCATTATGTGGATCCAGACTAAGATTTCTAAATGAACCATAGTTAAAAATCAAAATTTGGTTCTGAATCATTATTAGTTCAAATAGGTGAAAAAAACCCATAACAATATAATTCAACCTTGTACATAAAAGCATAGTATGTGAAAAAAGATGCACACCATTTTTTAATCTCTAACTATACTCAAGAGCAATAAGAGATCATTCTGAGTTATCACAACAAATATGTTTGATTGATTTAAAAAATACCCTACAAACCTCTAATATAAAATATTTAGTATTGTAATTATACTACTAGTAAAAAGAGAATACAATCAAAATTTGGTGATCATTTAAAGTACAGCAGCATTATCTTTTTATACAAACCATGGTATTTGAGATAGCATTGTGTTTAAATTTACAAAATTTACCAGCCTTTTAGGGATTGGGTGGTTTTTTGTGGGTTATTTTTTGGTGAGTTTTGTTTTTATTTTTACTTTTTTCTTTTTAAATTTAGACATTGCAGTGCCTGTATACCGGAAAGGAGGGAACGTATAAGGAAAACGTTCTGACTCAGTGGCTTTCTCATCAAAAAAAGTCAACAAAAGAGACTGTCTTAATACCCCTGAGCACAAAGAAACACTAATACTTCCAAGACTTCTGATGATTCCTGGATCTCAGAGTGTGTTCTGTCAATCTGCAGGTAGCATATAATTTTCCAAATACGTAGTAAAGACAATAAATATTCCCCCATCCCACTACTAACACATCTTTTTGCATTAGGAAGCTAATGCAAATGCAAAAGCTCATGTGAAAGCTTGTTTCCTACAACTGAAACAGAAAAACAGTACCTGAATTCAGAAAAGAGAGGGTTGTTTGTGGGGGTGTGTTTTTATTGTCTACCTGCCTATTCTTATCGTCCCCTTCATCCTGCAGGAGTGTGAGGACACCATAAGAGAGAAGAAGAAGAAAAGACTGTACAGTTATGCCTTCCTTGCTGCCTCGGTGATCTCACTGTGCAGCCATCTCATGTCCCATGCTCCATGACCATGGCTGCCCAGCTCACCTGGAGCCAGTGGTGCCTAATGCCCTTTGCACAGACAGTTGAAATGGATAAGTTGGGGCAGAACAATTAAGTTCAAAATGCATTTCTTAATCATTGTTCATTACTGCATTGTATGGAATATTTTCAGGGTTACTCCAAAGAAGAAACCATGTTTTTTTGTTTCTGTTGAAAATCTGACTAAAGAGGCCCATTGGTTTTGTTCTTTTCCCTGGCTTCAACACAGAGCTAGCAATGCAGCAGTTGTTTATTGTATCCTCTATGATGATTGCTAGTTCTAATATGTTTAAGCATAGGAGAATTTTAGTGATTTTACTTGCATTTTATTTTCAAATTTTTTAAAAACGTCCAGTTTATCCTATGGGCAGTTTCTTCTGGATGACATTTAAATTAAGCACCTGACTCAAATGCAACACAAAATTCATATTTCAAGTTACCTTCTTGTAGTTACAACAACTGGAAATCATATTACTTGGTTAGGTTATTTTGTCTCCCTAGGCTTAAAAGCAAAAATATTTGGTGGAGGAGGAATGATGTCACTTTAAACCTGCTATTTAGCTCTAAAAGCTGAAAAAGGCAGTGTAACCCCCTCATGCATAAATATATCACCTTAAGTTTATATTTCACTACTTTTTAAAAGTACTGAAGAATATGCCACAATATGTCTTGTTCTAGCAGCTGAAAAATTATGCTATGACTAAAATGACATCATTCTGCCTCCCACAGAATGTTTTGGCTCTGAGAGCTCAAGGAGCAGATGAAATTAACATAAAATGTCACTGTCACACAGAGAGGAAGAAAAAATATTAACATCTTCTGTATTTCTCTCAGAGATCTGAGTAGGAGGTCACCATATAGCATGTTACAAGTATTTCAGAATGAAATAGACCCTTTTGCAGAGGGTCAGTATAACAAGCATTGTTGAAATTTTCCAAATAAGGCTTACCACAAATCAAGAGTGCCTGCAGGATTTCTGTTTCTTCCACTAGGAGTTGCTCCATAGGACTCTTTCATTTATCTTTATATTAGCATTTGCTAATTTGTAAATTGTTTCTAGTTTAGAATGACTGGTGGAACTCTAAATCGAAATGAGGAGCTTAGTTCTCACAATCCTTTCTTATTATTTATACAGTTTTATCTCAGAATCTTATAGAAAAATGATGCTCCTGTTGTAAACTATTCTGTGGTCTAATAGCAAGACATTGTCTCTTAAAGAGTTTAAAACCCAGATATCAAAAAGGGACATGGTGGGCTGGAAAAAAAGCCAGGCAGCAACCAGACGGGTGAGAGAGCAAAGTAGCAAATTGAACAAAGCTTACCGAAAAAAGATTGAGGTCTCACCTCACAATATTTAATCAGTGTGAAAATGAAATGTTTCTGTGGATATCACAGCAGACTTGTGACTTAAGAGTCAATGCCCCTTTTCTTTTAAATTTTAACAGAATTTCCTATGAATAAAATTGATGTGCAAATTTTTATGCAAATTTGAGGCTGTTTAACATCAAGTAAGGGGTAGTCTAGGTATTGAGAGAACTTAGTAAGAAGGAGGGTTTAATGTGGAAATCAAACGGTCTGTTTTGATCATGCTAATTTAAAGTGGCAGCTACAGATTTGCGAGAGATCAGAAAGGTAGGTCACAGTGCTGGGTGTGGGTAGGTGTTTAGTCAACAGCTAGGATTGTGAGATCCTGACATAAGGACCGAGGTGCTGAGAGCACAAAACTGCTGATCAAGGGCAGTGTAGTAGGAGAAATATCCTGAAAGAGGGAGACTGTAATGGGAGGAGGCATCAAAGAATGTTTCTGAAGGGATGATGAGAAATGAGAAGAGAATAACCAATGAAGGAAAGCAGCAACAGGAAAAATTTTTAATATCTTTTAGAACAACACAGGACTGTAAGATAAAACAGAACTTCTGTGTTGGATCCAGAAAAAAATCCTCACAGAGCAGTACATATGGTAATTACCTAGGAATTCTTGACAGTATGGTTCTCATTGTATCTTGCTTTTCTAGATAATGCTGGAAGAAACAATATTAGCCAATGAGTTCAATATAATATTGACTTGATTTGGTTTTCTTGCATTTTTCACCTGCTGTTTATAGAGAATTAGAGTCATTAACAAAGAATTGCAAATAGGACTTCTTATATTTAATTTACCTTATTGATAAATATTGTAGGAAAACTGAAAATGCAACACATCAGATTTTTTAAAAAATAATCATCACTAGCCTAAAATTTGAATTTGCTAGAAAATGTCATATTTCACTTCTTTGGTACAAACTTAATTATTTTTTGGTTCTTCTCATTAGTGAACAAGATAAATATTTCCAGTATAGCTTCTGAGGATTTTTTCCCCTACTACTGCTAAAGATAGCTATGCTTTTTTATGGAACCAAATAACTGAAACTATGGTGGTGTCCAAATTCATAAGATATGTACATTGTAGTGCATATGTATAGAAAAGTTTCATTACTTATTTAAGGTCTTCTGAAACTAGGCAGAAAAAGAGCTAGGAAAAGAGGAGAACCAGAGGTAGATTCAAAATTCCCCCTCACCCCACCCCACCCCACGCACAACCTCCAGTATATGAAGAAATGAAAGTTTCAAGGGTTTGCATAGGTCATCTGAGTGAGCAAATTCAATGGCATGAAAACAGTGTTTCTACCTTCCCAAAAGAATTTTCTTGGCAGCAATATTATGGCTAATAATAAAGGATGAATAAAATATAGATAAAAGGTGTTGCTAAGAAGAGCGGGATGATTTATTCAGGTATGCATAATGTATAGGGAGTTTCAGACACTTGCTGAGGGTTAAGTACATGGTAAGAAAGCTGAAATCTTGTGGGTGGAAGCCAGAGTTTGAGTATCAAGAATTTGATGGAAATCACAGTTACACTGAGAACTCTATGACAAAACCAATGAAGAGAAGAGATAACGAAGAGAGAATAGACAAAAACGAAGTTTTGCAAGAGGAAGCTGACCCAGCAACTGATTCCTAAAATTGCTCATAAAAGAGCTCTAATGTATTCTTTAATGCTTTAGTAATTCTGTGATTCTTTAGTCATATAAGTGAGAGGTGACTTGTGACTTGAGAATTCAGCTGAGAAAATACTAACCAATCTTCCTTGCTTTTTATCTATAGCAAGAGTTGAAGGATCTATGCAAGCCCAGGGCATTGAGAAGTAGCTGAAGAACATTCATCTCAACTTGAGCCTGAAGATCTTCTCTCTAAGTTGCAATAGCTTTTGGCATAAATAGTCAGATAGGTATGATGGCAGCCCTATTATTCACAAATTATTATGGTAATGCTCTAGATTAGGTTGAAATTTTGTTGCTGAATATGCAGTTTAAAAGCAATATGGTGATAACTTCCAAGACATTAATTATGATCTTTGGCATCTACTGAATTTTTAAAACTGAGCTTTTACTGAGCAGAGCATCTGTATGACACAATTAAATTATTGGAATATCCTCATTGCCTGAAGATGATGATGTTTAAGTGAGCAGCAAGGAGCACCCTGTGCCCAGAAAAAATTCCCTGTTTGAATTTCAGCTGTCATTATCACATGACTCACTCATGCAGCAACAATTAAGTCTGTCAGCTCATGCCACAGGTAATTTCTCAGGAAAAGACATGTTTATATTTCCCCTTTTACATTTAGTATGAGGAAATATTTCCACGAGGAGAAAATTGGGAAGCAAATATGGACGTATATAGACTTTCTGAAATCACTTACAGATAGTATTTAAGAAATTTTTGTCTGTCAGCAAATGAGGAGGATGGACCGTTCTCCAGAGCAATGCACTTTAGTGAAACTTAGCATGGATGTCAGTCTTTGAAATGTCAGTTTTTCTGATACACTAGTGTAATGAATTTTCTGAAAACTGAGAAAAAGTAATAGGAAGGCAAATTCTTTGCTGTAGAAGAGGAAAATTTGTCCTTAAAATTTTGCAAATCTTCATTTCCATATCCATTATTAACCTTCTCCAACATAATTCATATTCACAAATATGCATACATTATTAAGGCATGCACAGTTGGCCAGACCCTGAGTTCCTTCATGCAAATATTTCATTAATTTTTAATCAGCTAAAGAAGAGGGAATTTTTTTTTTTGATTGTGAGCGATCAGAGTCTGATCTTGTTTTATATAGTACTAACAGTAATATTCAGTATCTTGATCTTCTGGTGAAGCTTTCTATTACATTACAAATTGAAATGTTTTAAACTTTTGCTAGCTGTTATCCTCAGTCTGATACATAAAATAATTGAACTCAGACCAACATTGTGAGACTGAGGGAGCTTAATCCTGCAAGTTTAGAATGAAATGTTTTTGAATGTCAATCAAGGACCAAGATAGGCATTGCTTTCCAGCAAAGACCAAGTGTTGGTTAAGGAAAGTCTTCAGAGTCTGGGTCCACATTTGTCTTTGAATATTGCAAATGCTTTCTAAAGTGGTAGACACTCATACACACAGACTTACAATTTATATTGTAAGCATTTGAGATAAAACTATTCCACATAATCTTTATGCATAAGTGCTAGGTTTTATAATTACAGCTGCATTCAGAATATAATAAATTTAAGCATTATTCAGATGTTTGTGTATTTTACATATTCTGTGATACAGACCTACATTCTAAGTGTTAGTAGCCCTCTTACATCGTTTGCCTCACAGACAGATTTGTCTTAGTATGCTATACTTGAAAGAACAGCATTAAGGAAGCCTTTCTTTTCAGTTCCTGATTGTGATTGCAAGCATATCAAATTTATTCCCTTGTAATCGAGATCATTTTCCAGAAGCTTTGAGAACTGTATGTAGTAGTTTGTTATAGAGCTCACAGAAACCCTATACTGACGGACCAAAAAGCCATTTGACTGTCACTTTATGTCATTAACAATTTCTAAACCCATTACAGATGGGATGGACTGATTAGAACTGAGGAGGGAGGATCTCTTTCCCAGCCAGAAATATCCCCTGAGACTTCTCCTGCATGTGAAGTTTCTAATGATTGATGGGAAAAAAATTCAACTGCCTGCCCCGTAGTTGCCACACACTTTATTGAGGAAAGCGATTATTCATATTTGGTGATCTGCTTGCACTGGATGTCTTTAGAAGATAAATATTACCTGGTTATTTTTGTTTTAAGAGCTAGCAAAACAAAAAGCAGGCTCTACATTCTAATTGCTCAATTTGTTCTTTACATTTCAGTATTCACTTTTTATAGCTTCCCTGTCATTTGTATAAATGGTGCTAAAAGACTAAATTGTTTATCTTCTACCCCCCACACCTCCCTTCCATTCTGATGTTTTATTTCTGTAAATGAAAGCTACAGCTGGAATATTGTTTTACTACGAATCTCACACCAGCACTGTCGGTTGTGAGGTGACACCAGAGATTCTTATCTGTAGTCTGGGTTGGAAATATTAAACATTCTCACATTGTGAAAAGTGTTGAGGATGAACATCAGTGCAGTGAGGTGCATCCAACACTTCTGTGCTTCCCACCTGATTCTTGAAATATGGCTCCTTTAAAAGGCTAATATTTGCTTTAAATAGAAATGAAAATATTGAAGCACTAGTGTGTACTGGAAATATTGCTAAACTCCATGTTCCCCTAAGCTCTTTTCTGAAGAGAAAATTTGAGGGGGGAAGAAAGAATGAGAAATATTAAAAATAAAAGAAGGAAAATGTATTATTTCTGCCAAAACTATCTGCAACACTTTTAGGGGAGGAGAATTTCCAGTTAACCCAAGTGATTAATTTTTTTGAGCTGACATAACATTTTATCACCTTTAAAAATAACAAACTAAAAATGGAAGGAAAATCACATTTATGAATGGCTGATTTTATTGTTTTATCTGATTTTTGTATTTTTCATTAAAATCTTTACATTGAAAACACTAAAAGCACCATGGATTCAAGATTAGCCTAACCACTTCAAAAATAAGTCTGCACTGCTTTTATGGAAACATCAGCATGAGGTGTACAAAAGGGAGTGGCAGTAAACTAATGTTTGTGCTAGAGTTAAATACACACAATGTATGACTTAGTCTAATTCTGAGTAATTCTATAGCACATTGCATGAATCAGATCCTACAAGGCAGAAGGTCCACAATAAGGCAACTGTCATGGTCACAGAAGTCTGACAAAACGCCTACATGCTCTACAAATGCCTTACACAGATAAGATGATTTATTTCATTGCATGCTAAAATAAGGTGGTTCCGAAAGAGGCTAGAGGGACAAAAGAGACATAGGAATCAGTCCAGAATTACCATAGCTTTACTTATGGTACTACTAGGAAGTAGCTGCCTGAAAGAGAATGATGAAGACTGGGTAAGAGGAGTCTGGCTGGGATGTGTAATTTTATTGCTGCAAAAACAATCAATGAAAAAAAAGTATTCTCCAGTGGTTTTTTTCATTCACTATTTGCATAGTTTACAAGACCTAATAATGGAACTACAGAATTACATCAAGGTACCATATCTCTCCTGTTACACATGTTCGAGCATTGGGACCTCACCCAAAATATCCAAATAATAACACAGTATCCTCAAACTTGGATCAGCTGAGAACTACTAGGAATACAAAGAAAATAAGTCTAATGATATACCCAGCATGAGAAGTCTTCTATCAGAATTTTTTCCATTGTATCATTGAGATACAATGGTATACGTGTAAGTATATGTAATGATTGAAGTTTTGAAGGCTGTGCCATTGGGGAAAGTAAAAACCTAATAACTACCTAGTTTTGAGGAATTAAAGTCAAACAGAACTTTCACCAAAATGGAAAAAAATCTTTCTAAATTGTAATGAAGATTAGAAGTCTACACAAAAATTATTTATTCTAATTTTGAGGAGAATAAATATTAGACATGAAAACTGACATCCAAAACACAACACAATTTAAAGTTTACATTCTCTGGTTTCTAAGCTCATCTTGTAAAAAGCCAGTCACTTGTTAGTTTTGGGCATACCTTTTTTTAAAAAAAATGTATCCATGGCTATGGGAAATTCGCAGTTTTGAAGTGTTGATCAGCTATGACCAAGTTTAATTCACTGGAAGGAGCAGGTATTTAGAACCATTGAAATTATATTTGGCAGACAATAGAATTCGTATCAACGTTTTTGTTGATGTAAATCTGAGCTCAGCAAATGCAGATACTTGTTCCAAGGAAAAACATTTCCCTCATTTAGTGACCTCATCATCCCCTGAGCTTTACCATTCTCTATCACAAATCTCATTGTGATTAATGTTCCTGGCTTGGTGGAAGGGTTCAATTTGTACTTCACACTAGCATCAATACTGCTGTTTGAACATGCTTTTGTCAGCTTAATAGTTTTGTTTTCATAAACAGTTGGTGCCATAATACTGCAATTGGTCCTGCTGAATTTGTCCATGTATATTGGGAGTAATTCAAGCACACTGAACAGTGAAGTAAAGGAAAGCTGCAATAGCAGATAAATCTTTTCTAACCTTAGGAAAAGTAATGTCTAAAGAATAATTTTTAGAATTACTATACAGTCAATTTCTGTCTTCTAATTTAACTTCAGAAATATACCTTTCAAAGAGGTATTTATTGTATGTACTCGTTAATGTATATAGAAGAGCTATCAAAGACAACAAAAGGAATATATATGGTAAGTTAGTCTTTTGATATTGTCACAAATCCATCCATGCCTGTTGTTCTGTTACAAACATGTGAGAATGTTTCAAGAAAAATGGTTGAAACTTATAAATTAAAGGTTCTTCAATATTGCATCTGGCTTTAACATCTAATTAACATTTTAAAGGCTACAGTTTAATTTAAATGAATGGCAGGCCTTTGACTGCACAAGACAGCTCATGAACATGATTACAACAAAGTAATTTCCTTTTGTCAGATACAGACTTTCAGTAATAGTGTTCTCTTAGCTTAATAAAGTTAAGCACCACTTACAATCGGCACTTCATTTTGCTTCTTTCTATTATATAGAATGGTGGTTGTTCAGTTCTTATAGCAGCCATCTGCGTAGGTGTTCATTTGTACTCTCCTGCTGTGTGGGTACTCTGTCTAATTCCCAAGCTTCTAGCTTTATAATAGTTTCACAAAATGCTGTTTGAATTTTTATAAGCCAGTTTTCATTATCATTAGTTGAATGTTCCAAAGCTTTATACTGCCCAATATGGTTCTATTTTGACTCATGTTTGTATGCATTGATAATGTCTCTGTGCTGTAATTTTAGTGTTACAATATCCACTGGAAAAACTTGTTGTATAAGTAAGTTGAAATTTATAAGGCTATAATTTATTCTATAATCTTCCTTTCCCCCTCCAAATTAAAAAAAAATTATAGATATATTTCAAAATCATTATATAAATTTCATTTAAAAGTTTGAATCCTTTTCAATGCAGTTGCAAAATTTGTGGAAGTTAAAGATATCCTAATGGGTAATGCATAATCTAATAAATTGAAACATTCTGACACTGGCTTGTCACTCTCTGAGACCCCTTGTTGCTGCGAGTTCCTGTAGTTCAGCCTCAGACAAAAGAGAAGGATGTGATGGAATGGTATTCTGTCATTTTTTTCCGTATTACTTTGCCCTCCTCTCTCAAGTGAATTCAGCCATTATTACCCCTTTGCTTAGAGCCTGTTAGAGCATTCCACAATAGAAGGTCCCCCTTGTGTTCCTCAAACATGTCGTGTTCCCTTGGAGAGGCATATTTGGAAGAGCAATTAAGCATTGTTGCTTGCAGAAGAAAGCAAGACATCTACTAGTATTCTGTACTTACATGAGGCCCTCCCTCTCAGGATCCCAGAATGTTTTAGAACTATTCATTAAATTTATAACCTAACAGAACCATGTACTTTCCCCATGTATATTATAGTTATGATGTGGATGATTAAACAGAGTCCTGCAAGGACAAATCGAAGTTACATGGTACGTAAATTTTCTTTATAAAAAACCTAAGTAAGTGGCAGAAATGGAGAGCTGTTATCATGGTTCTTGATTTCTCTATATTTTAAAATTCAGGCATTTGGAAGAAGGAATCATATTTTGCCTTACTTATTCACTGTTGAGGGAAGATTTGTTTTAAAATGTATTACTTTTCAGTATAGCCTTTTAAAACTTCTACTTGAAATACGTACAAAATCAAGAAAAATCAGAATTAAATCACTCTTTACCTCAGTGGATATAGACTAGATGGAGCCATCTAATTTAGTTTTCCCACCCTCTATTAATAGACTGATTAAAAAATAAGTAATTTCTAAACTGGGGTAAAAAATGCCTTCATAATTACTCAGGAATTTTTTCTAATTTTAAATTTTTTAATAATTTAAAGTATTGATTAAATATTAATGAGTTTTTCTGGTCTAAAGTTTGAAACAAAAACATGTGTAGCTCAAAATTATTTTTTTAAAAATTACAAAGAATTATAGAAAAAGTTCGTAAGTAGTTTATCAGAAATATTTTGAAACATTATATTCTTAGATGTCTTGTCATTTGACTGTCATAGCTCAGGCAAAAAATTTCCTAATTTGCAGTGCAAGAGACTTGTACTTTCAGTAGATTCACAATAACCTCCCCCAGAACTCAAGGTGGTATTCAGAAAAGCGTTGAAAAACTTCCTTTGTCAGATGGCAAGACTAGATAAGGCTGCAAAATCTTTTGGAGTTTAAGGCTGAGTTTTCAGCATGAATGCCACAACTTAGCTGAGGAATTATTTTATCATTATGTATGGTGCATCTGAAAAAAGTAATGGAATCAGAAGAAATAAAATTGTCTGGATGAATCTGGATGAAAAAAATAGTTCTTAATCTCTGCTTAGTAACTCAGTCTGTGACCGTAACATAAATTTTCTTGAGCAGGAATTCCTAAATGCCTTAATGCTGCATATCAATTACTCTTAGAGAATGGTGTCTAATTTTTTTCACATTTTCAGAACATTAAAGTTGCTTTGCTTAAAATCCATGGTAGAAATCCCAATCCAATTAGGTCAAAGAGAGTTCTGTCATTGCAGTCAAAATTTCACTTTATGTTTTTTATTTAAATATCTGAACATCAGGGAATCCTCAACTTTGCCTCTGGCAGTAGGCACTATGTAGTTTTTTTTGAGGTAAGGTGTTAAAACTGCATTTCCAATGGCCTGATCTTCATCAAGTACAAAGGATTGTAAGTATTTCTATAAGTCAGTGGAAGAATTTTTTTTTCTTTAGTTCTGGATTCAGTACATGCTCACTAATATAAAAAACCCTGCATGAGCCTGAGCCTAATTAATTCAGCGATCTGCAAACTCCATGAGTCTTATCATGGCAACAGCAACAGACGATGCTTCTTAAATTTACATCCTCTAGAGTGCACTTAATAGATCAGAACAGTCACAGGGAAGACTACTCAGTTAAGGAATTTGTTTTTATTAGTAATTGAATTGGGTATGTTTCTTTCCATTTGCAGACACCAGTTGTCAGAAAAAGAATATTTTCTTACTGAGCTCCAGGTTTGTCCTGAAATGTGTACAAGATGATCATACAGGTAGGAAGAGACCTTAAGGAGGAGAAACTGTAGTTTTACTACTGTTATGATTGGGGTTTTGTACAAGACAATTTATGTAAATAGCTCCAGGAAGAATGATGGGCATTTTGAAAATGCATATGGAACTATGTACTACAGAAATCCAAGTGCCTTGAGATACAGTGAAAAACCCAGGGGTCTTAGTGAACTATTTTGTGATTCAATTGAATTTTTATTTCAGTCCTTCTAATTAATTCTTAAGGTTTAGTTCATAATAAGAAAGCAAGATATGCTTTTTATTTATTTTTTCACTGTTATCTGAAAAGGACTAGGACTGCATCCAAATTTTTAAAGTACCAATGAACCAAATATATTTTTTTATCTCAGAATCAACTCACAGAAAGTGCAGATGGCACCACCAATAAATGACTGTCATGGACCAAGATCTTTTCTATGCAAATGACTAATGCATCACTACAATTCTGTCAGAGCAACAGAAAGAGGCTGCCAAAAAAAAATCATATCATAATCAGTGAGTGTTCCTGATTGTTCACTGTTTGTAGCACATATGGATCCTCTGAAATACAGAACACCTACCTAAAAGAAATATTCAAATCATTATGCATCATGAACTTTTGCATGTGTTTAGAATGTTTTAAGGAAACTATTTGGTCTACAATAAACAGACATATTTCCCCAGTGTCAATACAGCAATAGCTGTGTTAGAAAAAAGAAACAACAAAAACACACACACACACACACACAGAAACCACACCAAAAAACAAACACACAACACATTACAATCTATGCTTTAATTTACAAGGCAATAACCATGACACAGTTGGAAACTGAGCTGTCTCAAGCTTTTCTCATCGACTCCTTGAATCTATACTATGAAAACTAGATATATAATAAACATTTGGGGAACAGGAAGGGAGAAGGATATAGTAATTCTAGTAATAAAACTTTTTATTGTATTGGTTGTAGAACAAAGCTGACTTCTAACAGTCTGGTGTCTAACAGCGTGAGAGATGGCTAGACATCATTCTCTTTCTGATAATCAAAAACGTATCATTGTGCATAAGACACAAAAGTTTAATAGAAACTTACAAGGTATCAAATACTGCATGTAGGGCAAACCAACTCAAAGGGAAATAAAGTCAGAGAATCTTCAAAAGGCGACA
Organism: Acanthiza pusilla; assembly: GCA_036630365.1. Lineage (NCBI taxonomy): Eukaryota > Metazoa > Chordata > Aves > Passeriformes > Acanthizidae > Acanthiza > Acanthiza pusilla. The sequence continues at coordinate 4,703,080 of JAXCHO010000078.1, forward strand.
AGAATTAAAGAGGAGAAAATCTAGTTCTGTTGGAAACCACTGACAAATTTGGAAAAGGTTCAATGCAAAGACTGGATAAAATTAGATTATTTCTTGAACACTCCTTTAAAATGGAAATACATGCTTAAATCATTCTTTTTTTTCTATGAGTCCCTGTAGCACTGTGAGAAGATCTTGACACTGTTCCTTTCAAACTGACACTGACGCAAAATAGGTGGATTTGACTGGGGAATGAGTTTAGAGACTTGCTCTTAACATTGAATCTCTATTGCAAAGGTTATATTCCAGAAAACAATTTTGGGCAAAAAAAGAGATGTTGCTTTTTATAGAAGCAACAAGGTTACAGGACTTAAGAGAGAGGCATCTACAGCAGGGAGAATTCACGTGCCTCAATATTCAAATATATTTACCACACGTAAGGCATCTTCTTGTAACAAAGACCATTCCCTTCTTAATTGTGCTACAATTTGAGTCATCTGAAGATATCTGTCTTTAAGGACTTTTTAGTTGTTCAAGCCTCTGAGATGGAAAAGATTTTAAATCTAGATGAGACTCCTACCATCATTTTGTCTGACGTAACCTACTTAGCTTATAGCACACTCTTAAAAAAAGTTACCCCAAATTTCTTGAAAGATTTGAAATTATAAAGAGGTTCTTTGTTCCAGTCATATTGTCATGTTCAGTGTGTAATTTATATCTTGTCTGAATATGTCTAGATTTTCATTTTTCAGATACTGAGTCATGTTGGACTTTGTTTTGTTAGAGTAAAAAATCACCTATATATTTTTTTTTCACTTTACATATTTCTACACTCTTAACAAATCCCTTTTTAATGTGCTTTTAAATAAACAAACCAGATATAGCAACTCATGTCCTGATGGAGAATGCTTCTGTAGCTCAGCCTGTTCTGCTGCTTAAATCTTTTCCTTCAATAAATTTATAAAAAATGGATCCCTGCAAATAGTGTTCTACTCCTGGCTTCACTGTTGGCATGTAATGAAATTGTCTTCCTGTTCATCTCACCTGATGTTACTCAATATAAGGGTATGAATTCTGAGCTGGTCAGGGTTCCCTTGACAGTTAAAGGAGAAGGAAAAGCAATCTTACTATGCTATTCATGCTATTTTAAGAAGGATGATTCACCCTCTGGAGTATTTGTATCTCTTTTAACTATACAGGAGCCCAGACTGCTGGTTAGAGCTCTACCTTTCAGGCAGCTGCAGTAGGTGAAAATATTCCCAAGTGTATCGTGAGTAATTTCCATTCCTTCACATGAGATTTGAATTGACAAAATTAAATAAATCCTATAGATAAAAAAGATGGGGAAGGGCCCATTTTTGAGACTTCAGTTCTAACCACTTTGCAGGTTTGGAACCTAAGTAGTTGTGAATACTCCAAGCAATTTGTATTTAAGAAGCTGGGGTGCTTTACTCAAGAACACAGTGTTGTCAAGTTTTGTGGGCCTATTTCTTCCAGAAGATATACGAAATAATGGTTCAAAGCCTTCACAATATAGATTTATCTATTAGTTTTTTCATGCTTGGTTTGTCACCAGGAAAACAGAGTCATGTTTCTACTCTTTCTTCCATTTCCTGTGAAAGTGTATTCTTTCACTTAGTATATAATATATTTTCAGCTAGGGCCATGTCTCTGCTCTGTTTCTGTGGCACCTGAAGTTTGTGGTCTGTAGACAACATTACAATGCAAATAATTCCAGTCTACATTCTTCGCCTTTTTTTACTTTGACATTCGGTTTTTTTACAACACCTAGTGCAAAATAACTCTGATTGTGTTTTGATCAAAGTGACCTGCTTGCCCAAATTTCTTAGTAATATTCCTCTTTATATGCAAGTGTGTGGGTGTGTGTTTCTTTGTATGACAGTAATTGTTCAGGTGCATTGATATCAGCTTCTTCGAGTTGATGAGCAAAACAACTATCTAAAGTTCTGCTCTGGCCATGCCTTGACCTCAAGCAGTTGCATTAGCCTTTTCCTCTTTCACCACATTTCATTGGTGGACCTGCATCTGTACATTGTTAGTTTTTATGTATTGGTCAGAAAACTTCCTTGTAGAATAGGTTTAGGTCCTTACGGAAATGAGAAAAGCAAGTTTTGCTCTTTGAGTCCTGGCAACCAGGTTTAATTGTCAAAGTTCTCGAGTAAGCAAGAGTGGGATCAGAGTGGATCTGTAAGTATTCAGGGCATTGTGATAGACAAAAAGTAAACCCAAAATATTTCTAGCATAACCAGTGCTGAATGCTTTAATTTCTTAAAAATTAATCTGGAAAGATTCCCAGATCATACATCTGTCACGCTAATTTACAGAGGCTGAAGTCTAAGAGAGAAGCACTGAAAACACTTATTGTTTCTCTTGAGCAGTATCACCTCCCACCCTGCTCCTCTCCTCCCTTTCCCCCTGCCAAAGTTTCCTGGTTACCTGGCAAGTTTAAGCATGAATACCTGTATTCTAGATAGAACTTACTGTATGCAAAGAAGTGCCATCATCTGTCCACCTACCCAACATTTTTCTTATGCATTGTCTAACATCTCATGGGCTAATATTTGTAGTTAGAATCTGTGGCAAAGAGGAAACAGGAGGCAACATATTTGATCCACGCTACAACCTTGGTAATTCCTTTTAATGTATCTGCTATAGTTCGGAGATTTTTTCTTTCATTTAAAATGCAGCTGTTGTACTGTAAATGACAAGTCATCCTCAGCCATCTTGAAATCACCATGATTCAGCTCTGATGTCATTTTCACAGGTTCTATGTCAAATATGAGCTGTTCTTGATCGCCTCCAGTTTCTGTAGCCAGAATCAGACATATAGTTTTAGATATATAGAGATCCTTCTAGTCCACAGAAGCTGCTGCAAAGTTTTTTTTCCCTTCCATCAATATCCAATTTGGTTTGTGACAATTTAGTATAAAAAGACTTACTTGTTTTTTCAGATTGCAGATATTTTTGTTTTTAAACACAAATTTGTATTTAGAAAAGAGGCGGTAGTTATTGAGATAGATGTAATAAATATCATGATGCTACAAAAATATTCTGACTTCTGCTACAAGCTATACTAACGTTCCACCTTAACACCAAATTAATTGCATTGCATTGACTGACACGTAAATCGGATTTTTTTCATAGCATTGTCTGTCTAGTTAATCAGTTACAAAAATACTAAAATGAGGCTCTGTGAGCAGTTTAGGGGTTCAATAGCCAACTTAATCTTTTGATTTTAATCATTCATAATCCAGTTCTTAGGAAGACTTAAACTGCTCAGACAAATTCTTCTTTTTCTTGTATTATTACGATTTCTTATAATATTATGATAACACAAGTCGCGAAACTAATGTGAACCAAAGACCTTTCCGTCTAAAACAGTGGCTTGTATTGGATTCAGAGCTTCAAATTTGACCAACTTACTAAGCTTTGTAGTATTTTCTGGGTAATTCTAGAACAGAAGGATATTTTTTTCTCAGTTTAATTAAGTAGCTTAGAAAACTACACTCTCTGTTTTTATGAAGCATCTTTGGACAAATCTGGAGGCAAATCCAGTTCCGATGTCTCTGGTTCAAGAGCTGCAGCTTTAAAGGAGACAAGTTGAACTCTGTAGAACGATTTGATAAAACCAAATTATTTTCAAGTGTCTATGCTTCCTATATAAGCAATATGTATGTATCTATAAATACATATATAAACCCCACACACTGAGTGCTGCCAACAGTCACTATGAATGAAATGCAGTGAGAACAAGCAAAGAAAACTTGGTTACCATCTTATGGTTAACCATTTTGTTACACCACCCCTTTTTTTTTATTTTCACAGATGTACCACTTCCCTTTCATGATGAATTTCCTTTAGTCATGCACATTAAAAGACTGTAGACATTGAACTCCATAGCTGTATTCCTGAAATTCCAGTTAAATCTCATGTAATAAAGGAATTTGTATTTCAGATTCTGCAAATGTGGCCCTGAACTTCCTTTGTACCCGCAGCTCCATTTTATAAATTGCAGCCTACACTGCATTTAATATCAATGAGCTTGTTACTTATGCATCTGCTTTGAGAAATTTAAACCTGGTACGTGCTGGCATACTGGATTGGGATTCACATAAATCTCACTGTTGCTGCCCTTTACACGAGTGTTTGTAGACCTGACTACAGAAATGGAGCTCCGGAGCTTAGTTTTCCCCAATTTCTGGTCAATCCTTCTGTTTTGAAAAACCAATATCTTAGTAAGTACAATTAAATGAGAGTTGACATCAGTGAGAGAATTTCCAGTTGTATCAAAAGATTCTGATTAGTCACTGGATAGAGAGCCATTTTAGACGGCATTTCAAAATGGTCTGCACTTTAGCTTGTCTTTTATTTACTAAGAATTTCTGTCTGTAAAATAAAAGCATGCTGAAGCTTTGGGGAGGTACTTTAGCAGTTCTAAATGTTGGGAAAATCCTAGCATTAGTGATCTGCTGGCATTATAGAACACACAATAAATAGAACCACAACAGTTTAAGTGTTGCTTTGTGAATATTTTAATAAAACATATGGCCACAGAAAAAACATACATGAATAAAAATTAAAAAAAAAACATTTTTCATTACCAATATAATGAATGGATGTATGTTTGCAACGTTCTGCTTTGTATGTAACTTTCCCTGGCAACAGAGGTAATATTTATAGTAAAGTCTATCACTGCTTATTAATGTTATACATTAGACTATTTTGCTGCTTTAAAGAATGAGATGTTAAAATATGCTGAAACTTTCTAAAATAAAACAAGAAAAATTATACAAGAATTTATTAATTGTGTTTCACTATTAAAAGGTTAAAGGATGATAAACCACTGAATGAAGCAATGTAAATATATTGATTTCATCTACCCTAATTGTCGTAAACCTTTATAAAGCCTTTAATGAAGTCTCACGGGAACAATTTCCCACTTCGTTTATTTAAAAATTGCTAAAAATAATTTCCAACCCATGTTTTCTACGTAATTTGTATAAAAGCAGAGGACTAAGCAATTCATTTGTGATGTACATATTTTTGCATTCCTGATTATGAAATATCCTTCTTATTATAAAATTTCTGCTTGATGCATTCAAAAATGTTTAGAGATATAATGTGGCTTGCTTTTAAATGTATAGTAGGAAAATATTTCTTCCAAATATTATATAGTAGATTTCAAACATTGAACAGACAATGTAGTTTTCCTTGAAGTGAATACACTAAACAAGTAACTGCGTAGACTAAAAAATTATTAAAATGGGAAGTTTTAAAACAGCTGAATATGTTTTCTCATAATCAACCATGGAATTTAATGTAGAAAAGTTTTACACAAGCAGTGAATTTTATAGGAAAAATGTTAAGTGTCAGTTCTGAGAAGTCTTCTATGTAAAAGTTGAAGTAATTTTATTTCAAGAAGTTTTCCTTCCTACATTTTCATTAAAGAATTAACAGTTTCTCTGACATTAGATATACATGAAGTATTTAATGGGTATTTGTATTGGGCAACAATGGTGAAGTTCAGATATGCAAATAAACTAGGCTGCAGGGGAGGTCCAATCATTTAGTCCATCACTTTCACTTGAAGGTTTGATTTGTATTGTATATGGAATCCATTGAGGCTTGACAGGGAATATCCAACCTTGTAAATCAACAAGATTTTCTTTTTCTTTAATAAGATTTCCAACGCTCTATTTGCCACAAGGCTGTTCTGTTAATTTGTGAAGATAAAAATTCAGTTGTTGATGAAAGGGATGCAGGTCCCTGAAGTTGGAGTAGAGGTGGTAAAAGCAGAAGAATGATTAAGCAACTTTGGAGGAGTTGCTTGGACTGTCTGGTATATGAGAGGTTCTATGCAAAGATCTTAAATTTTAAAATGCCATAATTTTGTCCTACCCTGGAGAATAGCTACCTATAACCGTTCTTTGGAAGCTTCATATTATTTCCTCATGTTTTGCATATTAAATTAGCCCATTTTTCTTTCCTATTTGAAAAACCACCATTATAAATTCTATTTTTGATATCAAAGTCTGGTAGCAGCATGCATACCAATTGAAAAAATATTAAGATCCTACCCTTAAGAGACACATTCAGAGCTTACAAGGACACCTGTATTAGGATCCTTATAAAGATGCGATTTCTTTGACAAATAGGACCTTAGTAGACAATTTTGCTGATGAAGTGCAAGGGGGAATAGAAATAAATTTTTTTTCTATGGCTACATGTTGCCTTCAGCACTGACATCTGGGAAAACCAGTAGAAACTTGTATTACAAAGTAAGCAGAGTTGCCTAAAAACATAAGAGACTTTTCCTCTCATTCACTCTTTTGTTACTACCTTAAATAGTCTTCTATAACTACTCTTGTACCAGTGCACTGAATAATCACCCAAATATTTCTTAAATTTAGTAGATAATTGATGGCTTTAAAAAACTCACATTCGGCTTTATAAATCTCTTATTCCTTAATGAAAATATTTCTAAAGGTGTGAGAGAAATAAAAATATGCTTGAACTAATAACTAAAAATAAATTTTAATCTTCAAAGTGATTTTTCTCAAGGTAAAACTGCCTTGCATCTATTGGCTGATAAGTTTTATTCTTTATAGATTCTTTTAATTTATAGTGTAACCAGAGTGTGGAATCATAACTGGATGTTATTTCTTATTATTAGATATGACGATGCACAATTTAATTGTGTAAATTCAAAAAAACCTTATATATATTTATTTTAGCTCTAAATATTTACATTATTTCTCTTGGAACTTTTAGTATGGATTAGGGTGAAGTTAATTGTGTGCAGAAATTTGGAAATTGTTAAATGCAAAAATGAAGAACTTAAAATTTATTACTTAAAGAAAAATATTAGCTGTGTTGGATAAATAAGAAAATTATTCTGCAAAGCATAATTTCTGTGTAAACAAACAACATCCTAGTAAAAGCAAAGTAAGCAAAGTAGCAACCATTGTGTTCCCTAGCAGTCTGTTATTGTGAGTTATTATTTCTTGCCTTGAGAACTTTCTGAACTGGTTCATTTGAAAAAATAAGACAGATATGGTTAGTGAAATTTATTAATAGTGCTTTTAAAACCGCGTTAAAATACATAGAACTGCCTTTCATAAATAATTTCTTTACCTCTCAGTTTCTCATCTTGAGTGACTTAGAGATTGAAGAACAATGGAACTCCACCATTCTTCTTAGTAGTCATAGAAGATGATTTGTTACTTTGATAAACTATAGATTCAGGTGCCTATACAGTTTTTTACCATCCTATGGTTTATCTTTTTTTTAAATGTTGTCAATAACTTATACCTAATTTAATAATCTTATTTAAATCTAAATTATTTTCGCATTTGTAACCCTGGGCTACAGATTTTGTGGCTATGCAAAAGCAAAGTGTAGAACAGTGATGTAAAGTTGTTTCTGACAGATCTGGTTCTACAAAGAGGGTCTGCATGATTGTATAGTCAGGTTATCAATTCTGTTTATATTGTTTGAATGCTGCATAAGAATTAATTTATGTTCAAAATTCTTACCCATATGCTGAGCTGCATCTTTCTCTGAGATACTGAATAGTCTCTTGGTATGTTTTAAACCACAATGACACTTAAGAAACCTGAGATATTGTGACTATTAATGGATTAAAAGAAATCTTTTGTTTTGGTCAAGAAGTTAAGTATAGACAGCATGTGACAGAATGGAATGTCTTATCTTTTGTACTTAGCCCTTTTTGCCACGTGGTGAAAGCATGTGCATTTACAGCTCAGCTCTTATGAAATCCATACACATTGTGTATTTGATAGGCTCTGGTGATTGTCCAATAACATTTACACAGGGGTTGTGTGTGGAAACTAATAAGAAATATTAAAGTTTATAGATTTAAATGCAGTGTTCTGCTTTGCAGCTGACTAGTGAATACTATTCAACGTTTGGTTTCAGCTGATTTTCTTTTGATCCATCTGGAGAACACCTAAATATTCTTGCTCCCATTCAAAAATTAGCAACAGTTGAATATCCTGAATCCCTATGAACCAATGTTAAATGTGAAAAATTGTCATTATCAGACAAGACCAATTAATACTTAGAAACTTCATTTCCAAACAAATGTCCCTAGCTACCCTAACAATATCTCTCTGAATATTTTAGAGAATGCAATCTGTTTCCTATGAAGCAGAACCTTATGAGTTTAGTGGTTTAATGGTTTTTAATGGTTTTGTTTGATCGCAGTTCTCCATGTTGTCTTCTGATTTCTATTGCTGTTTGCGCAGCTATATTTATGTGTTTTTCCATCTCTGATATCTCTGCACAGGAGATTAAATTAATTAGGTACATGTCACCCACCGTAATTTTCCAAAGTAGATAGCATAGATCAGTGATATGTTCTCAGAAAAATTCCTGTGTCCTTACAGTTCTAAATGTCAGAACTTTTCCCATTGGTAGAAACACAATCGAGCTGTCATGTTTCTAACCTGAGTCTCTCAGGTAAACTTTAGGCCTGAGATGGAGGTCTACACTCACCCCATCTAAAATGAGATTACCTAATGCAGGTAGTTTAAAACTCAAACTATGTTAAAGAAGAGAGAATTACCTCCAAGTCTGTCCAGCCCACTGAAAACTGCATCACCACACCTGCAGGTTATATTTGCAACCTGAAGCCAGGCAAATTCAGGATCAAGATAAAACACCCATTTAAAATAATTAGATAACTACTGGAACAATTTGCTCAGGATAGGGGTTTTTCTGTGGTGCAGTGGATTATGTGGAGCATATTCACAAACATGCTTGGATATTTTTATGACAGATTCTTAGTTCAAATACAATGATTCAGACAATTCAACTAATATCTTCATTAAAGTTCAGAGAAGAGTACCTGATGGCTCCTTTCTGCTTTCTGTTTTCCTCCAAAAGATTCACTCTAACTTTATTTATCCCTTTACAAAGTTTTTTTCACCTGGGAATTTTATTGAGGTGATGTATTACTTAAATATATCTGATAAAAAGCTTTGGGTCTTATTCCAGTCCCCAGGGAAGCCTATTAGAAATACCCCATTTGACAATTATTTTCCATTGACATCTATTTTTTGAATCTGTCAGTTGGCCGGTTCATTAATGTCTAACCAAAACTGGAGTCTCTTACATTTATACAATTACTGCCAGCAATGAAACTTGAAATCTCATCAAAAAATGAAATTACTTTTATCTGAAAAGACATATTTTCTGTAGACTCATGCTGACTGGAATTATTATACCTTAATTCTTTGACAACTGAATTTGCTATCAGTTTTTTCACAGGCTTTCTTTTATTAAAATGTTAGTGGTCTGTGATAGTCTGGGTTGCTTCATTTCTCTTTCTTGCCATACTGTGCAATATACCTACACTTCCTGAATTTCCATTCTATCAAAAGTAAGCCTTAGTAAGAGGCTATGTGCTCAGAGGATGTAAATAATTTGTATATGTTGATAAACAAATGCTATCCCTTGAAGGCTTTTCCTTGTATGAATTTCTAGCACAGCAGACATGTAACACTCCATTACTGCTTTATGAAAAAGAACCAGTCAGCTGGTTTCTTCCCCCAAATTAGAAACATTAATTTAAATATTTTCTGTGGTTTTATTATTTTAATCAGAAATACCTTGTAGTATATTTGCACCATTGCTATAGTTTATTTTGTTACTAGTATTCTTGTAATCTTCATATTGAAGGGAGCCTTATTAGGTATAGAATCTTCCATTATGTTTTTTGCACCTTTCACCTTTTGACTATTTTTTTCAGTTTTGAATGTATAATTTACATTAATTGCATTTATTTCTATTTATTTGCCACTTCCTTTTTTATTGATATTTCATAAATCAACATTGATTTTTCAGTAAACATAATAAATATTAGCCAAAGCTATTTTGATTCCTGAGAATGGAGCCACACTTTTTTGTGACCAAGAATTGCTTCCTAAACTTGTCCAATTTACTTCCATGCATTTCTACCTTAATTTTTTCTTCAAGTCAACCTCCCTCATAATTTATCCCTAGCTTTGTGGAATAAACTTGAATACTTACATATGTTATTAATTGAGACAGTGGATGGTGCCTAATATAAAGTGACATCTTCAGAGATCTTTTTCTAAGCCACCTGGACATTTGTGATTATAACTCTCCAGCCATGTAGACTCTCCATCAATTCTTGGTAACCTCAATTTAACCAAATCCACTTTAGTGTCACCCAGATTCACAACATAACAATGCTTTATGAGCACATTTGATAGAAAATAACTTATACTAACTTGCCAGAAAAAAAAGTTAAAATCCTATATAAGACGACTTAGTGCTTTTGTGCATAATTTGGTGCGAGATGGTCCATGAACTAGAGAACAGGCGAATCTTTAGCAAACATCTCATCTGCAGTCTGTTTTTGAAAATCGTAACAGAAATGTTGTAACTGCTGTCCATGCAGTGTGTAAACAAAAAGATAAGATGGCTGTGGATTTTACATGTACATTTTGTAATATTCTGTGACTAAAGTTTTTGAGTAGTCAATAATACTGACAGTAATCAGCAGAATAAAGTAGATCACCCCTTTAGTTTAAAATTCAGTAGCATGATTACCAGTGACACTCTTAATCTCTGCCTTTTCTTATGGGAAGTGTGGGTATAGAGGTGATTTATGTCAAAAATTAAGACAATTTAATGTGTTTAAGTTTGGAAATTTTATTCTGCCACCATAGGCTGGAAATTGCTGTAGTAAGGTGCAATTCCCCAGTTTAGATTTGGGCAACTTTTGGACTTCTAGGGTTTGAACCTGATATGGTGGAGTATTTTGCATTTGTTGCTACAAAAGACTACAGTTAGTACTTGTGTTTCCCTCCTTTTTTGTTCATTAAGCTGAGTGTACCTCTAAAATGGCTTAGTATGCACATCATTGCTTTAAAATATCTGTAAAAACCATGGGACTGATTTTTCATCAGTTTAATTTTAAATAATCTGCTATTTAAGGATAAAGCATGTGCAAAATGGAACAAATAAGAATGGTAAACATTCTGTATACACTCTGAACAGATATAATAATGCCACATGCAGCAAGGCAGGAAATAATGAGAGTTGTTTATTTTTACTAGACCTTTTACCTTCAAAAGAATTGAAACCAGGCTAGCTTCCCAACTGATCACAATTTTGGCACAATCATAGGGTCATAAAATGTTACGGGGTAGAATGAAGCTTAAAGATCACCTAGTGCCAACCCCCATGTTATGGCCAGGAAAACCCGAGAAGAAGTTGCCTAAAACAGAAAACAGTTCTTAAGACAAATAAGCAAATAAAGTGCATAGTACCACCAGGGCTCGTGTTCTGTTTTAAGGAAAACAACACTCTGTTTGTGTAGGACTTCTTATCCTTATCAGACCTATTTGTATCCGAAATGAGTCTTTAATGGAAAACATTAGGATATGAAGTGTTTAAATGTCTTGTTCATTGCTATACATCCCAGCAAGAGTGGGTTTGCAGCTCATGTCGATGAGAAGCATTGACGACAGTGAGATAATTTCTCAGCAGGACATTGTCTGATGGAAATTATTTGTTTAAAGGCAACTAATTGGAAAGATTTTTACTTATATCCACAGGTTTTGATTTGCTGCAAGCAATATAAAGAAAATAAATAATGATCTCTGAGTTTTTCTTCTGCATTTAAATGTAAGCTGAATTAAGAGAACTAGAATAATGAAATTTCTTTTGGCAACATGGTGGCAAGACAACCCAAACCATCCAGGCAAAACATGTAGAAACTGGATATCCCTACTGATGAATTTAGTACTGGTATTTAATTTCAATCTGCTGATAAGGAAATCATTCCATCACCTCAGTAATTAGAAATTTTAAAATGTAATGTTAATGCAGATGAGAAGGGAATATGAGTTTTATTTTTAAGTCCAGTTATGTGTGATGTCAGAGTTTAATTATCTTCTCACCAGAAACAGGTAATTGTTGCCATTGGCCACATACTGTTTCATGGAATTCCTTCTTGACAAGAGGAAGCAAAACAAGAAGAATAATTTCTATTTAAATATAACAGAGTCAGACTCAGTATAATCTAGTTGGTAACCCCATGGCTATTTCTCCTAAATTCCATGGTTAAGAGTATCATGTGAGAAGATAAAAACAATTTACAGCAATATTTACTACCTTGTCATATGTTTTATCATAACCAAATATAACTGCAGTAATATATTTACAATTCGTACAGCATATTAGGGACAAACAACAGACAGTGTATGAAGAGAAGTACATTAGACACAATGTTAGAGAGAATGTTAAATTTTATATATAACATGATAAGAAAGGCCTTATCTTTATCAAACATTACGTATTTTTTGCAAAAGATGAAGCAATCTAAAATGTAGAAATAATATATAAGACAAGATTATAAAAAGAAATAACTGTACAGAACTATAAGAGGGAAAAATAAGAAAAATGTTATGTCATATTCAAATTATAGCCTTGAAAATTGATAAGGAAAAGAATATTTATCCTTATTACTAATGAACTAATTTATATGATTTTATTTGGTTTTTTCCACATTAGATCATTTGGGTTTCTTTCATAATTTCTCACTTAAACACTGTAAGCTTAGAAAGCGCTAAATTAATATTCTTTATGTAGTGTTACACATGTCATAAGACAATATTATTTTACCATGTCAAAGATGTTTGCACCATTTGGAGCACATCTATCATCAAAACTCAATTAAATAGTGCCTTTCTATCTTCAGCTAAAACAAACTGTTTACTTATATTTGCTCACTGTTTACTTCACAAGAGGTAGAAGACCCAAATACAGCAGAAAAAATAGATGTCTTGGGATATAGCACAGGTCAAAAAATTTAACCCAAGGAAGAAGGTCTAATCTTTTGGTTGCAAGAGAAGACTTTTTTCCTTTGCCAAGCAAAAGGCAGCATTACAATGTTATTCATACCTCACGTGGTGTCCTAACAATTCCTCTATTCAAGCTGAAAGGGCTATATTCCCTTTGTTGCAAAGTATTAAATTTGTCCCTTGAGATTAGTGTGTAGGCAGTTTTAAAGGATGAAACAGGATTAGATAAGGTTTCTTGCTAAGAAAGAGTTCTGAAACTGTGCTGCAAAAACCTCTTGTGTTACATGTGCTGAAAAAAATCCTTTGTTTTTACATTTTGAATCACAAGTCAAATTTTTTAAATTATTAGTTGACAAAATGTTTCTTTATGGGTTTTATGGAAGGCAAATAAAGTATACACGTGGGTAAAATGACACTTGCTTTAATTGTATTTGATTTTTTGTATGAAATTTCCCTGCCATTTGTAATTTGAAATACATTCCAAAAACTTGATATAAAAAAATACAGTAATTCTACTTATTTTCTAAAATATTCAGTACATTTCTGCATTTCTTGCTGTGATCTAGAGAAAAAACCATACTTTTATAACTTATGATCCAAGCCAAACAATTTTAGTCTAAAAAGCTTCAAAACCCAAATGTCAAGGAGGGTGCTAAAAAAGTCAGTAGTTCAGCTGTGCTCCACTCACTTGTATATAATTAATACCATTGTGTACCACATGAAGACTTTCATGAATTTGATTACTGCATATTCAGTGAGTACCGTTCAAACATTTCTACTTCTCTTTAAAAATCTACTTTTGAGGAATGAAACCATTCCTAATTAGTATCAAGGGGATTATTAGCATACGTATATTCAATAGTGGGACAGGTTAAAAGGTCTATATGTTGCTTTTATCTAATGAATTGATAAACAAAGGCAGTTCCTTTTGTTTATTGCTGAAATTTCCACAAGACACATGGACTTTGACCCCATCCTTCCTCAAATCCCTGTTCTTGATTATCTGTTCTTAGACGAAGACTTGACAAACTTTGGTAGCCATCAATGTTCTTCTATCCAGTCCTCAAGAAAAGCTGCTGTAGAATGATAAAATCCCACCCAAGAATGAAATGCACCTCACTACACATGTAATAATCTTGCTGGCTTATGACTGTATTTACATGACAATGGACTCCCCATCCTTCCTGTTTTTCCCACTGAAGAGTTCTTTACAATTCATATAGTCTACTATGTTCACCCTGAATATGATGTTTGAATTGAAAAAGGCCATGGAAAGAGTCTCAAGATTAGTGTCACTGTACAGTTCACTTGAGGAGCTGACGGCAAGATGCACAGCAATTCCTTTTTCTTCTTTATTGAAATACCACTTATCTTCAGCCATGACCTGGAGTACATAATATCTGAATGCTTGGAATGCCCAAATCAATTTTTACATCTTTATGGGTATAATTCCTCAAAAAAATTGATAATACATATTGGAAGTAAAGACCTAGTTTGACATTGTGATATGGCTATTTAATCTGTTCCTTTTCCCCTTGAAAATTATAATTAAAAAAATAGCTCCAGCAGATTGACAAAAATAGAACAACAATATCACCTGCAATTAGAAGATTTTTCTGCACCTACACAAGAGAAGATGGTGTATTGCAGCCAGCTAAGTCTGCTGTTAAAATATATTCTTCACAATATGTACCAAATAAAAGTTAAACCATAAATATTAATGAAGATTGGAGAGGAAAAGAAAAGATGTTCTGTTGCTTAGTGTTCCATGCATTCAACAAAATCAGCATACTTTAAAAGAAATTAGATGACTTGCCCATTTTTCATCTAAGTTAGACACAGCAAGATGTGATTCTTCCCACACAAGGCTACTGGATCATAAAAATGTACATCATTAATAAAGTTAAGTGGCACTAGGCTTGTAATTTTCAAGGCACAGATAGAAAAGATATGCTGTTATAATTAATGGACCATTATAATAGATATATTACCTTAATGTAAGGCTCTGAAATGACTATCTTCATTTTCTGCAGCTGGAAGAAAGCTCACTTTTAGGAAAAAAAATGTTACCTGAGAATGTTTCCAAGTATATAAGGGGGAACTTTTCTCTACCTGTCATTGAGAGGACGTAACATCATTAAAAGGGAATGTCCAATGTATTCAAAAGTATTTTATGACCATATGCCATGTGTAAGGGAATGGCATCTTATTAAACTGGTGTAATATATTTCAGCATTATGTTCTCTATGCATTTCAGCTGACCACTGCAGGCAGATGTAAGAAGACTTCTGAGTCCATGTGCAGTCTCATCTAGCTGCCAGGAGTTGTGAGAGAAGTGGCAGCTGTATTGAAGACTTAGGCCCAAAGATCTGCATCATTTGTAGTACAATGATCAGTAAACACATTCCTCTGGCACTGGCACTGTTTGGATTTCAAGGTGAATCAGTTCCTCAGACTAATCCTTTCTCTATCCTCTGGGAGTTTTAATTATAGCCATGGGGATATTTTTTGATGCCTTATCTCAGTTCTCCAAAAAGAGGCAAGAAATTGTGTGTTGATAGGAGAAAAATGCCCTAAATACACTCTTCTTCTCATTGCAAATGATCATAGAACAAAACAAAGTTAGTTGATATTCACGCTATAAATGTCTGTGCTACTGTCATACAGTGCAGTATGTGAACAAAATAATAGAAGATGATCTGTCAACAAGCTGCTCTCTTAAGTTGGTAATTATTTTGAATGACATCGTATCACATCTAAAATAAATTTAAACAGTATCAGCGAAGTACAACTACAACAATATCACACAGCTAAGATGAACAGCAATAGCTCTCATTCTAGTCAGTACTTTTTGTAATATTTAGTTATTGTTTGGAAGAAAACCACTACACCCAACAGTTTTCACATTAAATATAGGCAAATAGTTTAAATTAAACATATGATATTCCATCATTTTACACAGGAAGTCATATTTATGTATTTAGGCATTTAATTTCTTGAATTACGGGACACAATGGAAGTAAAGATATTCCTATATTTTCAAGTTCTCTTTTGATTGGTAAGGGACAGTGGAGGCCCATCTGTTTTGCAGCAAAGAAAGCCCCAAACCATCTGTGTAGAACCACATGCCAGCTAAAACACAGAGATATGCACAGTTTTTTGTTATGAAAAATTTTGCAGTATTTTTTTCCTGTATTAGTGTGAATAAATTAGCAACAACTAAATTAAAGAAATCTTCTGAGAACATACTAACTTCCTAGAGCATACTGGAAAATATATCCATTTAGAAGTCATGAAACATTCACTGGCAAAATTTGTTCTTGTGACTATTTATTATTAACACAGGTAGATCTTTGTGCATTTAATATAAGTATTTTTATGAGCATCATAATTGAACTTAATTTACCTATGAGGTGTTGTTCAGAGAAAAACCTACATAATTGCAATAATGCTTATGTATTGGCCTAATAATAGCATTTAAAAGCTTGAGCCCATATGTTTCTTTTCTAACTTAAAAAAAAGCCAGAGTGGGTAAACTCACCCAACTCACCCATAATCACTACAGCTTTGGCTAACCTCCATAATCTACCATTTAAATAGGTTGAAAAAGAAAAACGGTGTCTAGAGAATTGTCCCTGAAATGAATATCAAGTGAGAATTGTGGGCAAGTACCTCACTTGCTCTCACACAGGCGCTGTGTTCTGTGTCAAACAGGTAGCACTGTGAGCTCTGTTGACAGTCCATTAATGTTCAATATTTTCCTGACATTAGAGCAATTTTAGCCAAGTGGGCAGCAGTGAGATCTTCTGAACGTCCATGAAATAACTGAAAAATCCAAGCAAAATGCACAAATAAAGAGTCCTATGTCATTCTTGGATGTATTAGTGGTCAGACGCTGGCAAAACTGCAATCATTTCTAGCTGTTTTCAGACCTAAATAAAATACTTTTAAAATATTTTTTAAAAATTTAAAAATACGATTTTGCAAAAAAAAATTGGGCTCTTTTTATAAAAATGTTCACTCACCAGTTCGGCACACATGAAAAAAAAAAGATAGTCCCTGGATTTTATCCAGAACATCTTTCAGCTGAAGACAGTTGAGCTATTCTAGTCTAGAACACGCAATTTGATCAGCAGAAAGCCTTCACAAGCATGTTTTAGAGGAAGATGCATGATGTAAAGAGAAGACATTTTCTAAGTTAAAAAGGCCATCACATCCTCTTGCTTGCATTCTTGGTAACAAGCCAGGCCTCAAAAGCTTCTAGCAAAGCTTCTAGATTTTGTTAAAACATTAAAATTCTCATGTGGACTTAAACCTTCAAATTGGAAGGTATGAAGGCCAAGGACATAGCCCAACAGTTAATGTTTTCCATCTTTCTAGAAATCTTGGGAGGGGGGTTTGGTTTGGGTTTTTTGGTGTGTTTGGGGTTTTTTTGTTGTTGTTTTGTTTTGTTTTTTGTTTGTTTGTTTGGGGGTTTTTGGGGGGGGGGTGTTTTTTTATAAATTCTTTTTATGGGCTGGCAAAAATCAGCTTTTGTCAAAGCAACTACTCATTCAGAAGCGAACTCAGAATTTGACTTAAAAGATGTATGACAGGAATAAGACTGTGCACTTGTGGTTTTCAGACCACTCCTAGGAAAGCAAGGCAGCATTTCCAGGGATATAAAGTCTAACATTTATGGTTTTCATGGTTACTGTATTACAATCCTAGTTCCTTTTAGGAAAAAATAAAATAATATTGTTGTGTCTTTATTTCTCTATCATGCAGAAATTGATGCTGTCAGAATGATGATGCCTGAATCTTGATTTTGGAACTCCTTGCTTTACTGTAGCACTTGTTACATGTCTAGTTAAATATTCATGATAAGAGGGTATATATAGTAATATTACATGTTGTAAAGAAATTATTAGAACTATAGAAAACAGTTTTTAGTGGAAAACGCTTTAACGTGGAAATCCTTCTGATGTGTCTGGGCGTAATTTCTCATAAATATTAAGTCCAGATGACTTGCTTAGATACTTTAGTGGAGAATTTAATCATTTAACAAAATCAAAAAGATCCATCTTCTTCTCGGCCATACTGTAGATTGTTTCTAACCACAATTCGGTGATTGCCAAAACTGACTCCACATGCAATTGGGTAAGCAGCACTCGGCAAAGCATGCAGTTCTTGTTTGATAGCTGATATTCATTCCCACGCTTTATCAAAGATTCCAGGTTTAAGATGATGCACCAATTCCCGAATGGGCTACTTGAAGATCACTTAACTTTTATGCAATGTTAGCAAATTATTTCTGTGCTCACTGGCACAGGGTTTGGATTTGTTCTGCAGTGGTATGCAGATTTGTATTTTGATAAAAAAATGCACTTCTATAGATTTAAATACTTTACTATATGTTTCACTGAATTTTTCTGTTCCGTTAATTTAGAAGACAAAAGTCCAAATGTAATTTTATTTTGCTTTGAAGTAAAGATTAATTCAGATTGATAAAAGTAACAAACTTATTTTATACAACAGCAAATCTCAATAAAAACAGAAAAAGATCCTTAGACTTCCAGTCTGTTGATATGTTTAAAGATGCTTAAATAGCATCTTAAAGATTATTACTGGGATTTTAATACTGTACTTTTTTTACTCCACTGACCTGCAAAAACTCATCTCAGGTTATATTAACTTTGCATTGAACACGTCCATCAATTTTTTAAAATGTATTTATGCTGCAGCATTGCAAACACTGTTATAGATGGAATTCATTGATTTTATGATAAAAGGCATAGATTCTTAGTATAGTTTTAGGCCTCAAGTAATCATTTAGAGAGTGTAAAGGAAAGGAAATGTAAGCACAAACAATGGTAGCTATGAACATACACCTAGGGCAAAAGCAGATCCAATGGCTCCTACATCCAATAACATGAACTTGCAGAGCTGAGTCCCTAGACAGACACAAAGTCGACAATTTTTTCCAACAGTGACTCTTGCTATTCTACTCCAAGTGAATTGTCCATGGATTAAACGACCACCAAATGAACCTGAATATTTGCAGTTCTTCATAAGGATATATGAGGAAAGTGATTTCTTTCAACCAAGAGATACAGCATTATCTACATGGTTAACACTTTTCAGTATGCTATACAAGATAACTTTGTGATCCTATAATTATTTTTACATTCATTATTTTAGAGTGTGTAGAACTTCCCCCTCTTGCAAAATAATGAGTGACCTGTTTTGAACTATACAAGAGTTTTGAAAGGAGAAACTATTCACGCATGAAGGAGTATAGAAAAGCTGTGATTTTCTGCTTGACTTAAAATCAGTTTATGATTCAGTTATAAGAAGGTTAATCAATCTGAACTAAAATGGAAAAGAATCACATAGGAATGCAAAAAGAGATCATTATTTTTTCAGAATAACATATTTATATGCACACAAACTGATGAGATGTTCTGTGTTTGTTCCTGTCATGAAAACTCTATAGCTTTATACTTACGATCTTTGGTTACCCATAACTGAGGAACACTGATTTCAAACGAGACCCTCTTGCAATATGGCAGTTCCTAAGACATTCTGACACAAAAACATATGAATTAAATAAAGAATCTACCTAGCTCTTGACAATGTTGCATTAAAAGCAAATTTATAGATATTTTAATGCATTAGCAATTAGCAGGCTTGTTAAAAGAAATAATAAGCCAAAGCAGACAAAATATTTCTCTTTTCAAAAGCGAATTTATTTCAAATTTCAGTTTTATTAGGGTTAGTTCTTCTGTATAAAGGAAATATAATTAGATTTATTTTTCAAGGAAGAATATAATGTCATGTCTCCCAAAAAAAGTATTTTCTCAGGAGTTCATTACAAAACACAAAGGTCTAATGAGATATTTACCTGTATTAGTCAAGACTGTACCCACATACCCACAGTGTTTGCGCTTGTTAAAGCCTTTCAGTCATTCTAGGCTTAAGGAAATAGTGTCCAAATGTACCATATTTAGCTTCTATCTCAAATTCTCCCGAGCTGTCAATTTAGGTGTTAAAGAGACCATTTGTAAAGCTTGGCTGGGATTTGCCATTATTGACTGGAATGTGTGTTTATCATTACATTCAATGATGAAAGTGGAACATGTAGCATATGAATAAATGTCAGCAGATGTTTCTTTTAAATGGCCTGATTTCAACCTCCTGTTGTTTGTCTTGAATACAAATATTAAAAAAGAGAAAAAGGCAGAATTTTTTTATGACATAAGTGCAAGGGTAGTTATATTAAAAAACAACAAAAATAATTATGAAAGTCAGAGAAGAACAAGGAAAGTATAATTAATAAGAATTATGTTGATGCTTTCATGCTACTATCTGGTTTGATATTATAAAAGACACAAGAACAGCAGTTCAGTGTGGGATATATCCCTCCATAGTCACTCCATAAGAAGTAAGGAAGACTTTGAATCTATTCTCAGAAGCATATTACATAAGGTTCAATAATTTAAAAAAATTTATAGCATTGTTATAAAACCCCTTAAACTCAGAGCACCAAGAAAAGGGGGTCTCACAGAAAAGAGGTCTCTACATACATTATTCTTGTTAGCAAAAGCAAATGTTCCCTTTAAAATAATAATAATTTTTTAAGTCCTTGAAAGATTCTCATCAGTTCCAGGAGGTGATACCACTGCAAGATTAAAACTTGAATGTGTAAACATTTCTGCAGTGTGTGGAAATGTAAATAAAGGATTTATGTAGATCTCCTCTTTTTATCCCTTTTTCTTTTTTTTTTTTAATAATAAAGATATATATATATAGATATAACATATAGTAGTGTATAATGGTATAAAAAACAATATACAACTATCTGCTGCCAGGACCATATTCTGCTGCTCTGCTTCATGTGGTGGTGTCCCATTTTGCTCCATGGGACTATCCTGAGAATAAAATAATGTTCAGAGTGAGCAGTGAAGGCAGAATCTGGCAGGAATTAGTATGCAGCACTGTAAACTCAGCAGCATTCCAACTAAATCAATAAAGTCAACAGAGACAAAATTAAATCAGCCTTGTGTTTACTGGAATGTGTTGCATTTTGTATCTATCTAAATGACAATATGGTATCAAGGTGTGAATATCTGAGGCCCTCAGTCTTTACCAAGAGATGCAGGTGTTCAACACCATTGTAAATCTCAGTTTTAGTGAATAGGACAGCTTTACAATGATCATAGTCCATATTCAGATATTATCTACTGGTTAGGGGATTTAGGATAAAAACCGACTTTTTTGATACTGTCTCAATATGTCCTTATTAAAGAAATAATTTCCAACCTTTAAGTCTAAAATAATAAATATGTTATATATTTCTACAAGACTGTATCTAATGACTGTAATGAATGAGTATTTTGTAATTAAATACTAAGCACTATCTTCAGTTGTTATCTAAGAATAAATTATGTATTTACTAAGAGTTTCATGAAAACCACAGGTGAACTTTGAATTTATAGAGGCTGGAGTGTCCCTTTTGCTCTGCATTCTTCTCAGCTGACCCTTCATATTGATTATGTCCTAATTATAGCAAGTGCAAAAGAGAATCCCATGTCTCCTAGACAAGATAGTGATCTTTACAAATGTAACTTACAGATAGCTAACTGTTTACAGGTTCATAATATATACCTCTAGTAGTGTATGGACTGCAACTTGATTTTCAGTATCTTAGTTCAAGGATATATTCTTTATCAGTTTTTCTAGTAACAGCAATATTGGCCACTTGCTTATTGGATCTGGTGATAGTAATTTTGGCCAGCTGCTTCCTGGAACTAAGGAAAAATTGCTTTCAATTTTTTCCCTTTTGCTTTTGGTTAGTTTTTAAAATATGCCCAGAAACATCCAAAATCACGGGAGGAAAGTCAAGTTTGCAAAAGAAAGTCAGTATAAAAAAAAATTAGTTTTTAGGCATTTGATTTTTAAACAATAATCTCTAAATTAGTGAAATCTTATTTTAATTGAGTAAGGAATTTTGTACTGCTACCAAATATGAGTAAACTGCCCTACCTCCATCTCATTTTAGTGCAATACATCCAAATAGTGATTCACTCAATACTCACTTTAAGGAAATGTATTTCTTTTCTTAAATCAGTGGACCAGGAACTACAAGATTACAGCATTTATTCCCCTGCTGTCCTTTGCCAGGGGTGATGATGAGCTGAGAGTTGAGTAAGTATTTGTAGATAATTACAGAATATTGAGAAATACAGTACAGGAATACCTGAGTAAATATAAAATATAATAACAAATATCAAGTGAAAATATAAATATATTCTATAATAGTTAAAAATACATAGAGCTATTGAATTTAAATTGTCTAACTTCAAGCCGTTAATGGAAAAGCAGAGAGAGAATTGCAATTTAATTATCTTCATCTCCATTCTGGAATTTAATAAGCAGATCAATAAAGTTGTCTCTATAATTGCATTCCAAGAATATCATGCTAGTTGTTTTTGCACTTCATACCCTGCAGCATTTCCTGTTAAGATGTTTTCAGAATGTTTACAGTCATTTCTGTTCTTAGGCCTGGATTCATCAAAACACTGAGCTTATACTTAACATTATTTCCACAGCATGAGTAGTATATTTATGTCTATGTATAAATGTTTTCTGGAATAGGGTTGGTTATAAACATGCAAAATGATTTGATGAATTTAAAACAAAAACTAAAAACCCAATATATATTGACAAAATATGCTGCTTCTTCTCTAGTATCCTCAAATATCTTCATATGATTTAAAATCATTACATAAAATATATTACTTAGGATATGTTCCCTTTTTAAAAAATTACTGAATTTAATATTATTAAAGTACTGATTATAGATTTCTTTTCAGGTTCATCCTTCAAAAATCTACAGGCAGTGCTGACTTTCAACAATCAGAAAGCAAGGAAACAGTCTAGGAGGGAGGCTGCATTTTCCCTATCTGCTTAGATCTGGCACATTTGCTCTTCAATTGTTCCTCACCCTTCAGATAAGCTTGAAAACAAACTTCAACCTTTCAGCACCATGCACACTTCACACATTCCTTCACTTCAGCAGCTAACTCTTACCTCCTTGAACAAAACCAAAACACACACAAAAACTATTCCATGTTCTCACTCCTAAGGAAACAGTAACTGTAGGTCAAGGTCACTTCAGAATGACTTAAATTTCTCTTTATTTTTTCTCTCCTGTAAGTTATTTCACTTCGCCTTTTTCCACAGAGGTTATAGAAATATTTGTGGTCTTCCTCCCTGCTTCCTCCAGTAATATTTTAGACTGATAAATATAATTCTAAAGAATTTGGAGGGTTTTATTCGTAGAATATTGGAAGTGACAGGGTGTGTCTTGTAGAGCTGCAGAATCTGTGGGAGCAATTGTCTGATGGGACATGGGGTGTGAGAATACACAGAACAAGGCATCGTCTTTGTGGAAGCCTTGTTTATATTGCACTTCTTGGGTGCACTAGCTTTTCATTTCAGGAGTCTTAATCATAAACCAAGAAACCTTTTTGGACTTTGGGTGGAATATTAATTAAGAGCTTATTTATTGACACAGCTCCAGGAAACCTCCTTCCTCTATTACCCTGCCTCCGCCTTGATGAAAGAGCACTGACAGCAGAGTAGTACTCCAAATAAATCAGTTGATTTTTCCATTTCTTCTCACAGACTATTCCTAGATAGTGTTTAGCATCCTGATTCTTCATTTTCTGGTTCAACAACAAGTGTTTACCTGCACTGTAGTGGAAATTGTGCACAACACTTAGGTTTTATCCATAAGAATGGTTTGATTTATTACTTTTGATCATTGTCCAAATCCTCTTGTTCTTGAACTTGTGCAATCTTTTCCCAAAGAGTAACCTTTTGTATTCTGAATATGTACAATTGCTTGTGGATTTTTTTAAAAGGTTTTGTATGATACATTGCTTTTTCAGTAGTCAACATGCATATTGTTCTTCTTGCACTTGGCTTCTGTTTAAAATTGTGTCAGTTTTAAATAGTTACAGGAGGGCTAATGCAAGAAGTCAAAAGTAAAACAAGAGGGAGTTTGCTCATTTTTCTTGTTCATAAATATGAGCTTGTGGCTAATATTTCTTGCAGCTGTAATGCCTATGATTCTCCTGCTGAGTCTCCCAATCTGTCACAAATTAGCTGGAAGTTTCAAGGAATCAGCCAAAGCCCCCTCTACTCCTACAGGCTGTCTGTTTTTTAAGGCTGAGAGATGATCTAGAACTAGAAAATATCCTATGAAAGTCTGGGGACACTTGTAAAGTGTGAGTATTGTGTGATAGTAAGAAATGAAGTTCAGAGTCCAGGACTAGACTCCCTGGACACCCAGAGACCTATGACTAAAGTCCTCTCCAAAGGCAGTGATTGGAAGCAAGTGTTCTAATCATCCCAAAGCCACTACAGAAAAGCCAGGTGACACTCCTCCTCCTTCCAGATGCATTTTAAAAAGATTGAGTCCCCTCAGGAGATAGAGGTCACCTTAATAAGTGGAAGCAGAACACTTGCAGTGAAGTGCCTACATGACAGAGAGGCTTGGTTTTCTTTGTCTCTCATTTCTCATTCTGCTTAACATTCCTTAAGGGCTGTCTCCAGGCAGCTCCATGATTGGTGAGTGGGTAGTACCAAAGACATGTTTATGTTTTAGTCATGGAAACACCCACAGTGCTGCAATAAGCAAACAGTCTGATTCTTATCCTTACATATGTTAAGTAAATGAGATGGACCAAAGGAGGTGGACCAAAGGAATGAAGTTCTAGCTAAAACAGAAAACAGGGATATAGTTGTCCAGCTTCCCTGGACAGCTCAGGTGGAGCTACAGCTCATTTTTGTGCAAGTCTGGTGTGACAAAGTCATTTTGGTGTCAGTCAACATTCTTCTGTTCCCAAGTACAATTAAGCCTTTTTTGTTTTCCCAAGTAGTGTATTTGTCAACCTCATTCTTTAACTAAATGCATAAATACATCACTCATGGTAACCCTCAAATTAAAAGTGTAATTACCATACAGTGCCTCTGTACAAGCAAAATATACACTAACTCTACAGGAAATTTTATGCTACTATGGACTTATGATAGGCTTTTTTTTCCTTCTTTTAATATGCATGTTTGACTCCTCTTGGCAATGCACTCATATTGAAGAAAGAATGGACACCTTAATCCTTCTTGGAAAGATTTCCCTTTAAAGCTTTAGTCCCAAGCAGGCATGTGTAGTGTTTGTTGACCTTTTGCACCAGACCGATCAGTCCATTGTGGTCTAAAGTAAGACTTCCTTTACTTGGCATGCAGCAAGGCAGAGTTTGATGATGAAGTCTTTGAAGTATAGCATCTGAAGCCCCAAGAAAAAAGCTGCCTCAGCAGCCATGTCAGTAGCAAAGGTTGCTACAACTTTATTTTCATTGTAGTGTAATTTCAAATAATTTGAAAAAATCTCAATATTTAAAAAGCTATGTTCTAGAGAATGATTAAGGAATGTCTCTTAGTGTTTCCATTAGACCTGATTTTCTTCATGTAGAATTCAGCAGTAAAACATCAATAATTTCAACAGGATCAGAATAAGACCCAATGCCAAGCTTGTGTCAATATGAGAAGAAAACCTCTTCTTTACAGTCAATTTAGCTACTTAAAAATTTTTAATAAGAAGATGTCTGGGGTGCTTAAATGTTATTAATGTTAATAAGGCTTGCCCATTTCTTTCCATGCTGTTCATTAACAGAACAGAGATCTCAGTACTTTAGGAGACAAAAAAGAACAACTCTCTGTTAGATTTTCTTTTTCAGATTCACAAATATAAATGCCCATTTGCCTCTGTGTGTGAATTTATATTTGAAAATTCAGTATGATATATTATATAAACTATAAAAACAGTTCCAAACAGCCTTTATAAATGATGAGAGAGAGAAAAGAAAGACATTAATTTATATGTTAACATTTCCTGAAAGAATCTAATCATTCTCATTTTTCCATGTATCTTAAGAAATTACATTAGTTATCATCAGTTGTTTAAAATATTTTAAGAATTATATAATGGTTTACTGCCATACTAAACAGCATAAAACACTGTTAACCACAAATATGATCAACAAAACTAAAATTGTAAAGCTAAAAAAAAAAAGAGTTGTGTACCCAGTTAAATAAATACATAATTTTAATTGGTGTACAAAAATCTTGTAACATCTATTTTAAGGATACATGACCTTTTCTAGATGAGCAGCCTGCAATGTAAGAACCAGAACAAACCAATTGTGGTTTTTACTGTACTCTACTTTGTAACATCTGGGGGTGGAACACAATTATAACAGCGTTACATTATGGTTTTGTAACAGCAGTCTTTGATTTTCTCTTTTTTTCATTTTGCCTTTTCCTTTCCCTTCTCCCAAGTCTTTCTGCTATTGATTATGAGTTTACAGGCTAAAACTCTGCTGCTTTCAATGAAGTATTATTCTATGAATGTTTCTTGGTCTTTGATCATTTGGTTTATCACCATGACCTAAAGGGAAGCCTACTAATCACTTCAGATATTCTGCAGAAGTAAGGAACTTGACAATAAATAAAAGAAGAAAAGACATTACAAAAACTCAAGACAGTACAGAGCTCATGACATCATGCATATAACATAAGAGCCAGAACTGGTTGAGTGATAAGACCCTCATGGTCTGCACCTTTTGCAAGGAGCTCCGAATGCACTGTTCTAATCACACTATAGACTCTTTCCATGATCATGGATAAGAAAAATGATACCCAGATTTCCCATGAGTGTTTTCAGTGCCTTATTTGAATAATGAGAGGTTAGGGTCTTTGGTTAAGTTTCTGCCCCATGCATTAAGGGAATAACCTTGTGCAGCTACCAATATATTTTGCATAGATTGAAGTTAATGAGTTTGCACAAAATGGATACAGTGTATGCCATGGTAATCAGACTGTGGTACAGTCAGGCTGTGAATGTTCTGTTCCATGTCCTTTGTTCCCATCACACACTCTACCAGCACTGTACCTTGGAAGTCCACCTGCCTGTAAAGGAAGGACTCTTTACGTGCACCAAGTCACAATCACAAAATAAATGAATGGTCATCTTTCACGAACATCCATACATACCTCTTTTGTTAGGCCATGCTCTAACAATTAGACACTTGTCCAGTTAGAAAGAATGTCCAGGTTAATGTAAACTTAAAAAAAATCAGATTAGTTTATTAACTTGATTGTTTCCTACGCTAGTACCTATGAAATGGAATTGCCCCCTCTTCTTTTAGCTATGATTCTTGTTTGGTTATTTCATATTCTTTTATCTTATTTATTTTTTTCCAAAGATCAGAACTTGTCATTCCTGCTGCTTTATTCTTTTCCTCTTAGGAAACTATTTTTGCTATTTTTCATAGTCATTAGTTTTCATTGCCCTAACTCACTTTCCTAGAACCATTGGAGATGGAGTGCTTGTTGGTTTTTGTACCCCTTTGCTTAGTAAAAGCAATTGGCTGAGGATGATAATTAGACAATTACAAATGGGCAGTCAGCATTTAAAAGTATGTAGGATCCAGTGCAATATGTAAGACACAATGCAATAGTAAAGAGACCATTTCTGCATAGGCCAAGATTGTATCAAAGGATGTTCTGTTTTGAGATTGTAAGGAATTGTATTACACAGTACAAAGAAAAATGAAAGGAAATTAAGTTAAACACTTTCTTTGAACTCATATAGAATACAATTTTGTGATATTGTGTAAATTAGTATTTTCCTATAGAATTTTCATGTTTATGTCTCTAAAGACATGTTTTTCATGCCATAATATGTTTTGTAAAAATAATGAAGTCTCCTCTGATCATTTTCCTCCCTATTACTGGATAGCACTTTCAGTGCTATGCAAGCACAGTTGGCTATCCAGGGACCCTGATGCCAAGTTGCGGAGGATATTCTTGTAGCAGTGACAAATAGCTTGCTGGTGGGCTGTGCAGAGTGTTGTTCTGGCAGCAATGAAGTTGTCTATGTGTCTGTCACTTGGTTAGGCTACAGAAAGTCTAGGTGGTTTGATTTTTTTTTCTGCCTTTGAAGAACTTTGTTTTAAACTTGCATGTGTTTCTGGTGAATTAGTTCATTTGACAGCAAGGTTCTTAGCAGACCCCTCACAAGTGTTACATGTGAGTACCTATATGATGAAAGAGAGAAAAAATCTTCACAGTGCCATACTTGTTTTCCATACAAACCTACATGCTGCCATTACAGCCACCCACATATCGTTTGACAACTCACTTATGCATCAAGCATCTTAATGAATCAGGACTGAACAACACAGTGTCCTTGTATAAAGCCACGTATTTTAAATGTTATTCTGATTTTATGCCTTTCCGGTGAAAAATTTGGGTAGATTGTGTGATCTGTAAACAAAAATTCATGCACAGGTTCTCTTTTGATGCTCATAATTATCATATTGAAAATCTTCTATGTTGTTGATTTAAATTGAAAAATACAATTACTAAAGTCAGCTATCAAAAATCCAATAACTCTTTGGAGATAAATTAGCTTGTAGACATATACAGACAATCCCTACAGTGTCTTTTGACTGCCTAAGAAAGTATATAATTTAAAGATTCTAGATAATTTATGGGTAAAATGCAAACTAGCTGACACTGCTGGCTAAAAAACAAATGCTCCTCCTATTGTACTGCTGAGTTTATAATTAAATGTGAGATTTAAACAAAAAATGAAAACTACAAATATATGAGGTATTGTATTTAAAAACAGGAAACAAAGGCATCAATATTTGTATAAAGGTGCAGGAATAATTTAAGATCCTTTGGAATGGTAACAAATCTACTATATAATAGCTCTACTGAATGATGTAAGCCTAGACTAAGTAAAAGGAAGTAAATGTTCTTTTCATGAAAGTCAATATACAATGGCAGGGTTTTAAAAGGACCTAACAGGCTTTTAATCTTACAAAGGAAAAAAAATGTTTATTTTTGTTCTTTCTGTGTATATAGATGCATTTGCTGATTTGATTATCCATATTGGCAGATCGGGTTAAATGTAGTTTGAGACAGACTTACATTCTTTAGTAAGCCACTGTACTGGTTTTACATTCACCAAAGAGATTTCTTTTTTTTTTTTTTTTTTAATTACCAATTTAAAAAAAAAAAAATCTGCTGGTGATAATTAGAAAAATAATCAAAGAACTCTAAGTAAAAGTACTTGGAAGAGATGTTGAAAGGTATTTTAACATTGTAAATTAAGGGTACAGAGAGGAAATTTCAGCTAAAAGTGATGTTTGAGTTAGTTTGTTTTCATTGCGTCCAGTGATAGTACTTAAGTCAGCCTCCTAGACTACATGGGTATTGCTAAACTAAACTCATCAAATTTGCAACTATAGCTTTGCCAGAAACATTTTTGAAAAGAGCCGACAGCAGAGATTTTCTAGCTTTCATCACTTAGAAGCACAGAGTGAGGCTATTGATCTTAAAATTGCTGGGATTTTCGAAGGAGACTGCTTGTTTGTTCTGTGCTGTTGTCACTGAAGTGGTTAAAGCTTTGTTTGTTTGTTTTGGTTCTGAGTGGCTCTTAATGGATTAGGCTTTCCAGCTTTCACCAAAGCTGAAACTGTTTATTAAAGTATCAAGATATAAACTAACCTCTGAGAATTTTAACTGACTGTATAAGGCCATGCAGACCTAATGACCTATCCATGTGAATCCTTCTGAAGGCTTTGATGTGTTTGTTTTTGCAACTTATACCATACCGAATTAATTTAGTTGTTTTGGGGAAAACAAGTCTACGTGAAGTTGGACGTTATAACGAAATACGGGGTATTTTCCCTCACAAATTTTATGTAAGTGCTCTAAGTGCTTCATCAAATCATAACCATTGTTATGATCGTAGAGTGTATAGCATACTGTAATGAAATATTTATAGTGTTTTATTGGCACTAAATGCTTTATTATTTATTTACAAAAATGACCAAGAGAAAAACTCCATCATATTTAACCCAACAGATAAGACATGTTCTAAAAATGACCAATCTGGACATGGATAGAGATATGCTAGGGTCTTTAAGATTGGCATCAAATATATTTATAGAATACATTAGACTTGTAATTTCTACAATTAGATTTAACCAAGTTTTCAAGAGAAAGGTTTAAAATGCTGTCTTAGAGTAACCCAGTAATCTATTGGACACAGAGGTGGTAGAAAATGTAATTCACAAAATTACTGATTATGGGAAACCAATCAAAATTCTTTAATTTCCAAATTTGAACAGATCCACATTTTTCTTGTGCTACCAAGAATCAACCTCATATCAGTGTCAGAAACAGGTTATCTTACTTCTCCAAAACTCTTCAGGAAGGGCTCCAACTTCAAAATCCTTCATAAAAATAAAAGAAATATTAAAATCCAATAAGAGGGTTTTTTTTCAGGTGGAGATAGCTACACAATATATTAAAACTCCAAAACATCTACCATTACACTTTTTCGTTTTACACTTTTGCACAGTACATACTAAGTATGGCCTAAGTATAGACAAAAAATCATGAAAAAATAATGAAAAATAATGAAGACTATGAACCTAAACTCCTACTGTTATTTTAAAGATTTGTGTTGCTATCTAGTCCCAGCTAGAGGTAGTCTTATAGTTGCAACTTCCAGATTTATAATATTTGTCTCAGCTCAAAAGATTTGGCTTAGGGAAGAAGAGATGCATGTGCATGGGAAAAGTTATTTGATATCAACTACTCAATAAGATTATGATTATTTTTAAATGCATTCCACCTGGCTTGGTGCATATAATTCTACTATTCAGAGAATTCTCTTACATGCCTTTTAGTACAATATATGCATGGAATAGTATTTATAGTACATATATACATAGCATATATACATATATATAGTATTGAACACACATGTTCAGCTTCTGTTTCTCTTTACTTATATACTCGTTCCTTAATAACTAGTGTTCTAAACCAGAAATCAATAAATAATGTTTACCAATAACTGTAAGAGGCAGTTTTTGGATACATAGATGCTTCTCACAAAAGCTTTCGAATTCTGGAGAAAAACCTCAAAAGTCCTGTTACTAACTAGTGTTAATCGAATTAAAAAATAAGAGTATGGAAACCTGACATAAGCAAAAGTGGTTTTGAGTGAGACTATATCTGAGGTAAGGTTAGTAATTTTTTAATGATGTCTTTGTTACTTTAGATAAACTCACACATTCACTGGAGAAGTAACTGTAATATTTCAGATTCTAGCATTAGGAGACACTGCTGGATTAAGTGCAATATACTGATGTTGCAAAAATTTTTTTCTTGTATGGCAGTACAGGAAGAAAAATTATTTACTCCTCAGCATTTTCACTCAGGTGACATTATAGGAGTTCTTATTCCAAGTTTTCAGTAAGAACTTTGGAAAAATTAAAAGCAGCTTTTCTTCATTGAGGTACCTTTTTTTGTTTTGTTTTTGATAGGTAAGAAGTATGAACAGCATCAGGAAATGCCACTGTTTTTCTGTCTACTATCAAAAAGGCCATTTGCTACAGGTATCCCTTTGTAACCACTTCTGGAAGAAAAGTCTGGAACTGATGCCAACTTTATTATGTAATTTATGGAAAATGTATACACTGAAACACTCATAAACAATTACAGGAGTCACGCAGTTTGAGTAGTAAAAGAGCTCTCAGCAGCTGAGGACTCTAACAAACTCCTGTCCTATGGGAACCATCGCACAAGGGTGTGTGTAACATTGAATGTACATATCCACAAACAGCACAAGGAATTGGAAGAAAGCAGCTCAGACCTAAAGCTTTGTAAATGTTCTTCTCAAGACAATCTAATTCCAGTAAGACAAAACAGAAGTACAGTTACAGTACTGGAGCCAGAATGGGATGTTACAATATCAGAAAAGTATATTTCAATTACCTAATTTTTTTTCTACTATAGAAGGTTACTCTTGTTTTTAAGACCCTTTTGTGTCATTGTACTAAGAAAAAATTCTAATCCATTATCTGAGAATATAAATGTAAGTTTTTTTATTAATTTTATTTAATTAACCTGTAGGAAAGAATGGAAAATATTGTGTGAACACTATTAATGACAGTGAGAATATTTTGAGCACCTGTTTATGTTTAAATACCTTTCTGTTTTTTTGCCACAATTAGTTGTTAGAGAATTTATCTTACATAAATTCAAAGTGCTTTGCAAGAAGAGCTTATCAGATAGATAGATAGATAGATAGATAGATTAATGTATCATATATCCTGCATTATACATGCATTCATGTATAGTTCTCCTGTTTCACAGAATCAGAGAATGGTGTAGGTTGAAAGGGATCTCAGGACACCACTTTGTCCAACCCCTCTGCTGAGGCAGGGCCACCAGGACCTCATTGCCCAGGCACATGGCCTGATGGCTTTTGAATACCTTCAAGAATGAAAACTCCAGAATTTCTGTGGTCAACCTTTATATGACTGTTTCAAGTTTTTTAAGAATACATTTATTATATTGAGATTTCCCTTCATATTAATTTTCTAGAGGATTTCCTAGCAATTTACACAGAGTTTGTTACAGTAATTCAATCAGCCTTCAATCTCTATCAGCCTTTTATTTAAGTTTTGACTCCACTGAGGATAGATTATGACTTCATTTGGAGCTAATTCAATAAAAAATAAGAAAGCTCCTAAAGAGTATACAGTATGTGTAGCTTGACTGCTTCTTCTATAATGTGTATTCATACTTCTGTCTTTTCATCCTAGGACACTTTTTCACAATCAGCTGAGAAAAGAAACCGTTTGTCCTTCAGAGTCAACAGAAGCTAAATGTCATTCCCTGGTAGATTGAATCCTTATGAACTGCTTGACATTGTGAAAATACCACCAGTGTGAGCTGGGATATTGTTAAGAGAACACAAGTGGAGGAAATGTGGATGCAAACAAATTTAAATTTTGTTTACCTTTTCAACTGCATTTGAAGTAAAAATTGAGTAATCTTTTAATACCTAAAATAGTACTGATAGTGATATGCCAAACTCACAACTGTGCTGTAGATAAGGTAACTACTTCTATTACTATCAAGCTGAAGCAGAGCATTTATGTGATAGAAAATTATCCTGGATATAGGAATACATTCAATAGTTAAAGTTTCCTGCAGTAGTTCTAACTCCTGCTCCCTCTCCTGTACATGGCTGACATATCACAGGGTGAGGAATATCTAAGTGATGTGCAGTTGCTCTTCTTCACATACACATTCAGTCAATTTGTTCATGCGTACATCTATGCAAGATTATTTGCACCTGTTTTCAAATTTTATTATTGGCACACGCTATGCTCATGAGAACATGAGATCTTCTACATTGATTCAGAAGAAAACCATCAGATCCTTCTCTGCACTTTTTTCTACTTAAAAAAGTCTTACTTTCTGGTAGAGAGCTAACTTGGGAGCTTAGAATCCTGGTATCTACCAGTTCAATTGTCTTCTGAACGTTTTCACTATATTAGTGTAACAGTGGAAAATAAATGTGGATGAGTTCTTCAGTGAAAGTATCACATTATAGCAGCCTTGATCCCGTGCTTTTCTGATCCAGATTATGGTCTGATTTACAACTCATTACCATTAGCAGACATGATCTTCTGTTTATAATTTCCACTGCAAAACAACTTTTAGTTCTTGAAAATTTTATATGTAGATTATTTGGGATGAAGTTGAAATTAGCAGATGAAATGAATGCAAGTTATGTAATCATGTGTAGGAATTCAAATAATACAAAATCATACAATACAGTACAGAAATCTTCATTTGAAATATTCGTGACAAAGTTGAAAAGTCCTGGCTTTCAGCGTTTATATAAACTTGAAAGGTGAAAACCTATGGTTCTTGAAAACCTAGGAAAGAATTTGATGATTGTGGTGAAGAGGGTGTTGGCTTTGTTATGCATATCCCTGGTTTTCTCTTCAGTATTCAAACGGAAATATGTTGCAGTCTCAGGTGCTGCATTGAGAGCTATATGCTTCTTCCCTGTTTGCTCAATTTAATAACACATTAAAATTTTTGGGAGACAAAAAAAGCCAAACTAAAAAAAATCCAGGAATAAGCCTCTCTTGAAACAGACTTCCCAGGCTGGTGTATGTGATTAAGAGAATTGGATTCCCATTTGGTAGGTAAGCAAAGAATCTTTTCTTCAAGACTGTGTAATATATTACTGATATCCAGTCAAGACATTTGAGTTGTTTCTCCCGTAAGAAAGCTGTCAGTGTTCATGTTAGCTATATTCATGTTACCATTACAACATCTGTCATACTTGCTGGAAAAAAATCCATTTATACACTGCTAGGCTTCTTTGTTTTATTTAACTTTTCCATCTAATTTATTGCAATCAATCACGTAGCAGTTGCTTAGCTTATGAGTCTAAAAGTAGTCACAAGTGCTATTTGGTTTGCTTTCCATGATTAGCATATGCAAGGATAGCAATATTATGCTGGAAAATAAAGTGAACAAAAATCTTGATTATACGGCATTTAATTTTCTGAGATAAATGTACTGTGTTTCTTACTAAGGACACCAAATACTCCTAAAGACTTGTTAGTT
>JAXCHO010000078.1:6235000-6575000 GCA_036630365.1 Acanthiza pusilla
ATGTGATGGTGTTAGGCAGCTTTTAAATACGTAAAATAAAAATGTAGTTTTTATTCAACATAGAGGTCCATTTATGGTCCATTTAGCACTTACTGTGCTAAAATAAATCTTAACAATAGGAGACAAACATGATACAAGAAAATACAAGAATTTTTTTCTCCCCAAAGCATTGCTGTAGGTTGCAGTCAGAAATCTGATGTGCACTTTGAAATGTATTCCATAGTGTCTCCGGACTGACTGATTTTTCAGGTTAAGTGCAATAAGCCACATTCTGCACTATCTTAGATGCTGTGCAATCTTGATGAAATCAGTGGAATTTTAAGAGATTTACATCAATGTCTTATTTAGATTGGTGTTTGGAGATATGTTTGGTAGTTTTTCCTATTATTTTTATTATTATTATTATTCTTGTTTCAGCAGAGAGGGAATAGGTGAGAGTTAAATAACTTGTTAAAGAAAATTTTTAGAGAGTAGTGGGTAATTTGGCTGGGTCCAAAAAAGTTCATAGGATCTTTGCTCCTGAAGAGGAATCTAGTGCTATGCAGTGCAAAGGAAGGCTTGAACCATGACCCACAGTAGCTGCTATGTTGTTTATAGAGCCTTATATATTGCTTAATTTAAAAACAAAATGAAAGCCCCACTCCCCTCACCCCCTCAATGCTTCCCACTCGCCAAAAGAATTCCAGCCTAATTCTGACTAGATGTAAAGTAGGATTTTGGTTCACAGCATGGCTGAGGTTGGAAGGGATCTCTTGTTCTCTTGTTCTCTCTGGGTTGGAGAAAAAGTTTCCAGGATCTGGTTTCCTAGGATTATGTCCAGGTGGGTGTTGACTCTCTCCATGACAGAGACTCCACAACCTCTTTGTTCCAGTTCTCCATCATCCTTGCAGAAAGAAGTGTTTCCTGATGTTCAGATAGAATCTACTCCGTTTCAATTTCACTGTCATCTGAAAAAAGAGCAAAAAAATAAACCAACCAAACAAAAGCTGGCTGACAGTTATTCTACATGAGCTTGGTGCAGTGAATACTTATTTAGGACCTATTTAACCACATGGGTGTTAAAATCCACATCTTCCACTTCCCAGAAGAATACTATAACTACTTCAGAATAAAGGTTTTCTGGAGCGAGCTGTATTCTGCTGCACTTGTTTAACTACTCAAGTAAACGCAATAATCAGTATTACTATTCCAGACTCATTTGGCCAAGGACTGGTTGGAAGAAAAAGCATTATTCTGAAGGCCTGTGATGAGGGCACTCATCTGGGAAGGATTCTGATAGTTTTTGCAAGGACTGCTTATGCATTTTTGAATGACACTTAATACAACATGCTCTCACTGTCTCCCTTTCTTTCATCCAATGAATTCTGATTTGTTTTCTTTAATAGTGCTGTTGTTTTAGCAGGAGGAGTTAACATGTCCCTTGTTTTAGGAGTCTGTGGTAATCTTTGGGCAGTGGAGGATGTATGAGTATCCTCTGGCTGAGAGGCATTGAGAGAATTGTTCTCGTGTCTTTGCTGAAGCCATGTAAAAACAGGCATCTCTTTTAGTCTTGTATCACAAACCAAAAAACAAAGAAAGAAAGAAGAAAAACCCATTAAAACAAAAAATGGCAGAGGGAGTTAAAGTTGGGCATTGGGTCAGCCAGTGTAATGGTGCATTGAAGATTTTGAAGCTTGAATTCTCTTTGATGTAGGCATTTCTGTGTGACCCAAAGTGGAGGATTTGTGTCTCTCAGGCACACGCAAGGTAGGGGAAACTCTCCCAGATCCCTTGTACCAGCTTACATGGTTCCCTGCAGGTAGAACTTGTGTTTCAAATCCCAATTTAAGCCACTTAAAATTCCTCATGTGGTCTATATGGTAAATCGCCATCTAACTTAAAGGCCCCAGATATCACAATAAGTCTCTCTGGTAATGTCTTAATTAGTGAATGCAGGAATATCCCAGAGTTCAGAGGTGTTTGGTTCTGCCTTCATCACAGAGCTGTCGCCTTTCTTCTTCCTGTAGGGTCCCATGGGGTGAAAACAGTGCTGAGGCTGGCTCAGACCAGGTTTCTACTTTAAATGAGTAAGGGACCAGGGCTGTAAAGACATGAAATGGTTTGCACTTGGCACGCTGTGTAGGTGCAGTCTTATTGAGGAAGGTCCTCAGTTTCCACAGTAGATAACTTTCCATTTGGTTGTAGAGCTTGTAGCTGGAGAATGATACTAATTTTTCTCTTAAACCTGCAGTCTCAAATTGCTGTTGAAACAATTTTAAAAACCGAGATTAGCTCAGAGCTATGTAGATGTTAATACTATAAAAATAATGATCGCGTAAAATAGTTCTCTACTAAGTAGAATATTTATTTTTAAAAAAATCACAGTCTAAAATTCTACATTTGAAAAATCTGTAAAATTTTTCAGATAATTTATCCTTACTCCAGTGGACTACCATCAAATTAGAAGGGAAAAAGGTATTAATTTGTGGAAGATACAAAAGCATCTAAAATGTGTTTTTATTGCAGAGAAGAGGGAGGAAAAAAAAAAGAAAGAAAATTGGTGGGTACTGTTTTGTGTGCAATTCCCAAGTATATTTTAAAAACAACATTGAATTTTTATAGCCAAATTATATTTTCTGGTAACAGGGAGCTGGGGAGGGATGAATAATAGAATGATTGACAAATCTTTTAGGGCCTGATTTTACAAGATGCTGCGCACCTCCTGATTGCTGCCAATCACTTTCATTTTCTTTCAGTCGATCCGAGAACATATGGCATTATTCAGATGGTGCTGAGCACCTTCAATCACAGTCCTCATAATACCACAACATCCTCATTCTGTGCAAATGTGAGAATTGCTGTTGACATTTTAAATTGGAGGGTTATTTGGTCTTTGTCTGGACAAACTCCCAGCTGACATAAATGAATGTTCTGCCTGAGGAAGGATTGCAACAGTAAACAATAAATAATCAGTTTTATAAGCACTATTGTATATATACAAACTATGTGAAGTATCAATTTGATTTATAAAATTCCATACCTCTTCCACTTTTATTTGAGGGGGAGAAATTACCATTCTTGTGGAGAATTGAAATTTAGTTTACTCTCAGTGCAAATTTTGAAAAGTGGAAACCGTGGGTGTTATGTGCACAAGACAGTTGATTTAAAGAGATCAGAAAGGCGTTTAATTTAAAAATAAAATTAAAAGAAATCAATTTCAACATACTGATTTGTCCTGCATTACAGTTACCTGTAGAGATCCTCTAGTCATGTCTATCTGTTTTTGATGCCTCTACAGAATAACTGTCCAGCATCCTCTGCCCAACCAATCAGAATGTAGGAAAATCTACCGATATGACGGAATCTACTGTGAATCTACCTACCAGAAGTATGTTGAAATCTGTGTGAGTCTTGCCTCTAGCTCGTGCATTTAGTGCTCGTGCTCTCCTGCTATTCAGAAATTACACGTGTGTTGAAACCGTACACTTCTACTTGTGTGCAAAACCTCTACAGCAGGGACAGAAGTATGTTGTTTAATTCTTTGGGATTGTGCTCTAAAAGCTAAAAAGCAAATGAAAAACCCTAAGACTTTACTAAATCTCTTAGGTATGCTTCTGTACAGTGCAATAAACAAGAGTGTACACGCTAGAAAATCTAGGCAAAATGTATTGCACAGGTGCTTCACATCTTAGGGATTTGAAAGGTGTGTTATGTATAAATTAGCTGTCACTTTTTTTCAGTCATGTAATGGAATGATGAGTTGTAATTTGCATAATCCTTTAAGAAGTCAAATTATACTGTCATGTAGCAGACTTAACATGCTAGCTAGGATTTCATAGCTTTGCAGCTAATTAGTATGTACCTTACAGGACAGTTAAATTGAAGTTGAGTCCTCTTTCTTTGCAGTCATTTGCCTTTGTCCGCTGCCCTAACAGAGCCTGCTTTTGTGCGTAACTCAAGATCATTACTGGTGCTTCTGACAAAAATACTATTGCTCTGGGCAGGCAAATGCAAAGTGCTTGACTTCTGTTAGTTTTGCAAGCAGTGGAGTTTCTATCTTACTGCAACAAGGATTTAATTATCTATTTCGACATAGAATCAAAAAGTATATATTTGACAGGTGTGTTGCAGATGATTTTGTATTAATATATTGCAAATGCATTATGAATTCTCTGTTATCTTGCTGGATTTTGAAACTGCATTCTGTCACTTAGTGTTTGCTTTTCATGCTCCAACTGTATTCCTCTTTTGTATACCACTGTTACCATTATCATCCCCTGTAAAACATTTCATTTTCCAATAACCCCTTGACTTCTAAAAATTAGTTGTACTTTGCATTGCAACAAAATGTTTCTTTGGGAAGGCAGTCATAATCATTACAATTTTTTAGATCATATTCTCTCATTCCCTCTTTTGTTTCTATAACCTGCTGCTTGCTTCCTGAATCTTTTCTCTTAGTAATAGGTACAACCACATCAGTAACAGCTGTTACTTCGGTGTAAATGAAGACTATCGTTTTGGTTTACAGAAGTGAGAGGAAAAGAGAAATCTAGATTTATCAAAATAATTACAGCATCAGTGTAACTTGGTGAGCCAAAATGAAAATCTGATCTCTTGCCTGGCTTTTTTGTGAATAGATACTTTTGGTGTGAGCTATGATTTATTCCTGATTTACATCGACTTATAGATGCTTTCTGGACTTTTTGAATTTTTGATGGCTTTTCCCTTCTATCTCTCTAAATAATGGCAGTGTCCAGGGTAACTGAAGCAGTTTACATCTAGTATGATTTTAAATGTCACAACAGAACTTAATTTTAGTGGTTTTACTTCTCTTGTAAGTTCAGTAAGCATAAAAATGTATTCATTTATTTAAACATATGAAACAGATTTGTTGTGCACTATTTATATCAGTTTTTAGAACAACTTCAGGATTTTGAAACTTTGTGGAAATAAGAAAACTTGGCACAGTTTGTTATGAGTGTTAAATACGGCAATGGCTTCACTCTGAATGTTGCAATATAGTTGATTATCTTAATTTCATTTCTAAAAAAAAATTAGATGGAATTTATAGTCAGTATAGTTAAAACTAGCTAGCTGTACTACCCACAAAATGAAATAATTTATGTTCTTTTACAAGTAGATATGCAATTGCTAATAAACATTGACAAAATTGCTTTTTTGGGGGGAAAAACCCTAACCAACCAACCAACAGAAAGAAACCAAAAACCAAATGCCCCCCCAAAAAATGGAGGAGGGGGAGGTCCAAAATCCAAAAATCAGACAGGCCATGGCACAATGTTGATTTTTATATGTTTTGTCATTCCTGAAATATGAATTATGAAGTGATTATAGCCCAGTTCACCTTGCTTGTAAAACCATGGAATATTTTGGGAAGCTAACGGCTAAATCTTTCTGGAGAAGATATAAAGTCCTTTTTGATTAGTGGAATTTTCTCTTGGTACTTCTTCCACACTGTTTAAGGTGTCTGAGGCATTCTTTCTGTCTTCTTCCCAATGGATGTTTTTGGTCCTTTTTTCCCCATAGTAATTTATTTCCAAATATATAACAATAAGTTGCTGAAAACTTCTCACTAATCAAGACCAAAAGAAAAACCCAAGCTATTTTCGTAAGGCTTTTAAAGCATTTACTCTAGCGTTTCAAGACATATGAACATTTGGTACTAGATGTTCACGTGCATCTCATATGCTCAGTCTCTCCCCTGATTAGGTTGGGAAGGGAAGAATAGATCTAAAAATGCCACTGACTGTCAACAGAAATGTTGAGTGACCGTTCTGAAAGCTAAAGGAATTTTAAGGGCTGGCCAGATAGAGTAGGACAGGACAGAGGATCATGGATTCAGGAGCTTGACTTTTTTCCCTCTACATCATTTTAAAATTAAAAGAAGTATTATGCAGACAGCCTACTCTGGATTTATGCTTAAGCATAAATAACCTGCTAAAGATATTTTGTGTAAAGCTACTTAGGAGTTGAAATCGAGATGTTCTGATCCTTTCTTTAAAAATTTTAAACCATGACCTTCTATGCCAGAAGTACTCTTCAGAAAACATTTGGGGGAAGTAACATTTTTAAGCAAATTTTAGTGTTAATAAATTCTGGAAATAATAGTTTGTAAAAGTTCATAAAATATGGACTAGTAAATATGTTATAGTACTATTAAAAGAAAAAATTGCAAAAAGCTTTTTGCAGCACAGGTTCTTGAGGAGTTGGACTAATGGTTGCATTAGGTAATATGTATAAAATGGGCAAAATAGTCAATATTCTTATACAGATTTCTCTAGACTCTTTATGATATCCTTGCAACTGAGTCTCATAGCTGCTGCTAGATCCCTTGCTTGGAATGGAGTGGAACATACAGTTTCAAAAGTTGGTGGCAAAAGACAACATATTCCTCCTCTCCTACCTTGTCCCCACCTTGGCGCCATGGGCCCATGGTTTTGTTTTAGATCACTAAACTTTTAATATGTTCTTTGAAAAGATTTTAAAGTAGGCTTCAAAATCCTTACAAATAATTTCTGTGTTCACTATTGCTAGGGACTTGTCTTAAGCTATGGAGGTAAAACCAAAGGCCTGTCAGTTACTGGCCTGGAATAATCCATCCATCAACTCCTGAATATTTCCCCTCTTCTTTTCCAGTTCCCCCAGCTGTGGCAAGGTATGTCCAGGCTCTTCTTTTGTGATGTCAAACAAAACTGACCACAAAAAGAGATATTTCTTGTTCAGTTCTAACCACTTCACCTTAACCAAACTGCCAAGGTTTTTCCCTCTGTCCAGATTGAATAATCTTCCTTCTTCTTGCCCAGACACCCCTGGTTTGCACTTTTCCTCACTTTTATGGAGTGTCAAGCAGTGAACAAAGCGCGGGTAGATGATCTCCAGAGACAGCTGAAGAGGAGCAGACCTGCTTGCCTATACTCTGGTTTTATTTGTTGCTAAATTGTAAAGAATACTGGCATGTGAAAAAAGGGTTTTTTTTGCAGGGACTCTGTTGTGTACAAGCAGAGGATACCTCAGAGTTTTTTTGTTCTCAGCCTGGAAGTCACTTCACAAAATGACCCTTCAGGGTATCACCTGGGTGCCTGTTGTGTGTTATCTCCCAGGTAAGGGTGAAAGAATAATCTCTTCCTTACTTTTTCCTGTCCATATTAAGAAGACTTAAAGGTCAGGTCTGTCTTCAGGAATATAGAGAGCAGGGGAGAGTTCTACAGTAAGCTATTTCTTCTGAAACCAAGAGCATGGAATAAATATGTAAGGAAAACACCTAGTTCGTTTAAATCCCAGAAATACAGCTATTAAATCCCAGAAATTAGCTCTTTTCATTTCTCAGCTAGTTAGTGACATGAACATACAAAGAAAGCTCAGTGATTTCAGTCTAAGTGGAGCAATCTGTCCTGGAAGGTGTAGCTTGGTTACATACACATCTTCATCCTGAGCCTGTAAATTCTCAAAACATCCAAACTTGATAGACCAAAGTGAGCTCCTGTCAGACTAAATGTTGAATCAAACCCATAAATATTTGTGCAAATGAGAAAAGGAGGTGCAAGGCTAAACTATTCCATTCGGCCTTTAAGGCTTAAATTCAGATTTATATATTTATCAAATTGATATATCAAAATCAGGATTGGTTTGCATACATGAGAAATCTAATGGCCCTACCAGTCAACACAAATGAGAATATAACCCTTTTAATAGCCCAAATAGCTTTCTTGGGGCTTCTAGTGGGGGAATTTAACTAGATGCAGAACATGGCAAGATAGGTTCTTGAAGTGGTCTGCAGTGCCCATCACCACCTTAATGGGGACAAAGCAGTAAAAAACCTGCAGAAAAGGAGCTGGTGGCTCCAAATGGAGAGCCACCACTTTGTCAAAGTGGGTTAGAACCCCCAGCTGGCCTCTTGGCAGCTGGGTCTGCTGGTTCGGATCGGTATAGCCATTTAAGCAGCATAGAAATGTTGATGGTGGCTGAGCAGCTCCTATTTTTCTCCATTTTTTTCTTAGTTGTGGTGCTGCACATAAATCACCTTAGAAAGACATAAGACTTTTCAGATTTTTTTTTTTAAATATTCTGACTCATCTGATGCTGTATAGCTGAGGAAATAGTCTTAAACAACTATTTTAGTGCCAGGAGAAACATATAACATGTAAGACAACAGGGCTATAATTCAGGCTAATGCTGTAGTGTACATGAGTATTTTTTCCAACAATGTCTTCAGGATCTCTTGTTTAGGGGTTAACTTAGGAGAGAGCAACTGAAGAAGCTGCTATTTGGTTTGCTCTGCTCTAGTAAAAGAGGAAGGAGAGGCCACATCTTGCACAGATTTCACTTTGTGGCAATGTACCATCACTTCACAGCTTGATTTTACTTATCACAATGTGAATTTAACAGGTGTATTTGAAGAAGATTCTATGTATCTCCTCTTCATAAATTTGACCTCTCAGAAAATATTGAAAGCTTATAACCTAATTCATTCTCTATCAGCAGACGGCAGAGAAGCCACTGCTATGCTCGTGTGACAGGCTTTTAGCGTAAGTCAACTGATCCTTACAGCCTCAGTGTGAGGCTGCCTGGAAAAACTTCATCCCTGTTACCGCTGCCTGTGTTTGCTCTTACCTTGGTTTAGCATTGAACATGTCTGTGGGTTCTCTGTGCTGAGGTGTTCTAGAGGTCTGTTGTAGGAAGGAAAAAAGGGAATCATTAACCAAACAAAACGCATTCAAAAGTGAGCCAATGTCTCCCTTACACATAAGACATGAGTGGGCTTTCTCTGGGTAAGAAATGAGATTAGCTATGGCACTTTGAAATGATTAATGATCACTGGCTAGTATTAAGTTGAACATCTAATCCTTGGCTGATTGGAGCATCTGGGAGAGCGGCACTCAAAAAATACAATTTTTTAGCAACAGAAATTTTGTCATATTTTGATTATGATGCAGTTAGATATTTCACTGGCTTTAAAGTTTTACTTTGAGATTAATGGGATGTAGCCTGAATAGAGAGTAGGTGTGATGCATACATGTTACCTGAAAATTTTCATCCACTTAAAAATAAAGGACCATATTTAGGTTTACAAAAGTCTGTAGTTCAATACAAATTTTGAAGATTCACTTAAACTTTGTAGTGTCAAATTGTAATACATATTCTGATTCAAATACTGAAGTGAATTTGGTATTGGTCAATTGAGAAATTAGGCAATTACCTTTGTTAAACAGTCTGGGTGTTCAGGTCCCATAACCACACCCTTTCAACAGGGTATTAGTCACAATTTGCTAATTCCTTGTTAAGACAGGTTTTTTTATATCATACTGAAATTGCTTTTACATTTCTTTCTCATTTCAAATATGAATGAGTCTTTTTGTGTTGTTTGTTTCATGGGGTTTTTTGAAGATTTTTTTGTGGTATGGTTTTGTGGGTTTTTTTTCATGAGTCATATTACTGGTTTCAGAAATGGAAAGATCAATTCAAATTATCTGTGACTGAGCTATTCTGTGTATTCAGCAAGGTTTCACTTTTCCCATGCTCTTTCAGTAACTCACTGCTTTGTACAAATACAGAAGCATTAATACCAAGTATATCCAAAATATGACTTGGGAAAGGAGTGAGCAGTTCATTTGGCTTATTAACAGCTTAAATGACCATTTCACAACTTGGGAAAGGGGAAATAAGTATCCCACAAATATAAGGAGCTAGCTAAATACCTGCTGTAAAGCTCACATTAATGGTAGGAGTTGCAGTAACAAAGCTATCCTGGAGCATTTAAAGTATACTTTTGAATGATAGAGTTCAAACTCTTTGTCTTGATCTGCTTTAAATTAACAATACAAGATATTGACAGAGTCTTGCACTTTCTGGTTCTTTTTAGAAGGTAAATGCTGATTATAAAAACTTCAGATGAAAGAAAATC
The DNA here is from genome assembly GCA_036630365.1 of Acanthiza pusilla. Taxonomy (NCBI): domain Eukaryota; kingdom Metazoa; phylum Chordata; class Aves; order Passeriformes; family Acanthizidae; genus Acanthiza; species Acanthiza pusilla. The sequence goes on from JAXCHO010000078.1 coordinate 6,244,899, forward strand.
CTGCTTCTCTTTAGATGAACAGTACTTACTATTAAAGTACTGTTACCTTATTTTCTGTCTGAATTTTTCTAACTTTTATGTAGCAGAAGCATGCAAATTCCAGCATTAAGGAGCTGAAAAGTTCTCTTTTAATATTCATGATACTCCTCATTTCCTCCCACCCCTCCATTCAAATATCTGTAGACAGTAAACCAGTGATCATTTATCCTCCTCTTTGACACGGGTTTCTCATTTTTAGCAAGGCCAGTTTTCCAGAATTTGAATGCTTCTTGTGGCTGTTTGATTAAGGCTACCTAGTTTGAATACTAGTGTAGTCCATTAGTTGTTCCTGTGGGAATGCTCGGGGATCACAGATATAAACTAGAACCATGCGTTTCATGCTGCTTGAAACAGAAAGATTCTCTGTCTCAACATTGGTAGTGATTTATATAATCCTTTCCTATTGCTACTCCGTGTTTACTTCCTTGTACATCAAAGGATCTTTTTCACCACTCTAGCCAGGGTATTGCACTGTAGGCTAATATTAATTTGGTTATCCACCATCATCCATATGCCTCTTTCTAGGTTATTATATTGTCTTTGTTTGGAATGTGTGCTCTTAGTTATGAGATAGACAGCTTTGTGCTCAGCTGCGTTAAAACACATCTTATTCAGGTGAGCCCAGGCTGCCACGCAATCTGTGGAGCTGACAACTCCCTGGTATTTACCATTTTATTATCTTTTGTGTCATCTGCAAATTTTACTGGGAAGGATTTCATGTTTTCTTTCATATCACTGATTTATTCTCCTGCACAGGTACTCCGTAGGGAATAAAGGGCTTATGGAGTTCTTTCCCTGCACGGAGTACTTGGGGTAGATCTAATCCATATATCAGAGCTGCTGGTCATAATGTCTGGGAGCAGATTAGGGCTGCTGGCACTGATGAGTTGCAACCAGGCAGGGGCAGTGAGTCATGAGCACACTCTTTACTTGCAGCAGTACGAGATGGCTGCAGCCTTCTTTCAAGTAATGTGAGGCTTGTTTCGCATAGTGATGTTGTTGAAATACAGAGACAATTCTCCTTTGAAAATTTGTGTGTTTGTAGTGATGGCTACTAGTGAATTCCTCCTTTTTTTTTTTTTTTAAATTTATTTAAAGCTGTTTCTGGAAACAAAGCTAGATTATTTACAAATGGTTAGCAAATATAGTGGCTGTGTTTGTCTAAAAAGAAGAGCAAAGAGGTGGCTTTTGAAAACCCTAAATTCTTTCATATTAGTTTCTTAATGAATTATTTTTCTTTTCCAAATTGTGCTTTTATTTAAAACTACATACATTTCTCTGATGACTAGAAGATTAAATGATAAAGTACAGCAAGCATAAGGCTTTATTTAAAAATAGGTTCAGAGTTTACTAAAACCTTTTGGTTTACATTTCGTTCCTCCTTTTTCCACTACCTCCCAAAAGGATTTCTTTGAGCAAACCTCAAAATCGCATTCTAAATATTGTTTTTCTTTATTTGGCTACTTAGAAGCCATGCATAGTGCTGTATCTTGCCTAATTTTAAGGCTTAAATTATGCTACTTGCAATCAATGAATTCTTCTATCTAGCCATAGGGTTTAATGATGCAAAAGTGACACAGCTCTCATTTCACATGCAGATAGAGCAATATCGCTAAACTTTGAACCTATTTATGATGAAACTGTTATCATAAACATGCTAAATTTGCATTATGATAGTGATACCTACAGTCCGTTTATTTACATTGATTTGCTTTCCCTTTAAGACAAATAGTGCTCCAGTTAAAACATGCAAATATTTAGCAAAGTGTGCGTGATCTCAAACTGGTATACAGAAAAGAAGACTTGCATTACATTTTGTAAAATTATGTTTTTGTTTTTGTACAGCTATTTGCCAGGTGTGTGTGGCCTTAAAAGTTCCGTGTTCATATTCACACATGTACGTATATGCACATGCATAGAACACACAAATTTGAGAAGGAAAATTCAATAATTTTAAGGAAAAACACTATGAAGCATAAAGCATACTTCTACTTGAGTGCAATAGGAAGGTCACAATTTCTAATTGTTTTAGGCATGAAGTGATTCTGTGTTGTTCCAAAAAAACTAACCAAAGCAAAAAAAAAAAAACCAACACAACAATCCAACCCCAAAACAACAAATAGAAAAAAACCCACTGTGACATATGAACTAAAAATTATATAATTCAGATTTCCCCTAATTTCTGGTAAATAGGAAGTAAATTTCTCATTGATACCAAACAAAAAATTTGGTCGATGAGAAGGAAAGTCAGTCTGTCACACTTCAAAAGTTTCTGCTTATTGAGCAACTCATGAAAGGAGATACCTTTGCCTCTTAGAGTAGCAATGAACTTTGTCTTACAGTTTTGTAAGTGACATTGGGTCTGTGCCATCTTTGAGATTGCAGACTGTGATGCAGAGTAGTTTAAGATGCTGTATCATGTACCATTTAATCAGGCTGCACTACTTAGAGTATGTGTTGTGTACTGGGAATAATTTGTGTGTAGTCTTTCCAGCTGCATCTATATAAAAGGTGAAATTCCCCTACCTCCGCACAAAAGTCAGCTAAACGGACTGTGGGGAATGGAGCAGCAGTTGAATGAATTAATTTCATGTAGCTGTCCATAGCTAGCTGTGACACTGCAGTGTGTTTCCTCCACAGCTGACTCACAGCCAGGATCCCTACACATCTTCATGCAGGTCTTGGGCTGCTGAATTTCTTTGCATTGATCAATTGTTCAATGCCTAGAAATGTCCTGTATAGTTTTCCACCCTCTTGCAAAATTCCAGTGACTCATTTGCATGCCTGAGGCAGTCGTTCTGCAAGCTTTGTGGCTGCACTGGACTCATTAATTATTGTTAGTACCTTTGCTACCTCTGAGGTCATTGCAGTGTTAGGAGAGGAAATGCTAGCACTGTCTGCTTCTGCATATCCTTTGATGTGAGCCACTGTACATCCTGCTTCACATGGCTGGAAGAGAGGGGCAGCTCCCCTTTCCCGTGTAGAAAATCTGCCATTTCTAGGAGTACTCTCTGTAATTCTCAGTGATGAACATATAGATGGTCCAGGCACAGGGAGGCAGTGCAAAGATTTTCAAGCTGTAAAAGACTTTGTGTAATCAGTCGCACTGCAGGGTGCAATGAGGTTGGCAGCCTGGTAGTCCTGGGGCTCTCTGGAAGCATCACAGGGTTGCACATGCTCTCTGCACTGGGCTGTATGCCAGGCAGTCTGTCACCTGTGTCATCAGTGACCAATACTGATCAATGTATTGGTTGTAACTTGCTTTGGGATAGCATGTACCATTGCTTTGTTTAGCAGTATATTCTTTGCCCCAAGAATGCTGCTGTGCTCTACATTTTGAGCTAGATAACTGAAAAGGGCATTCATATTTTGCTAACTTGGCAGGTTGGATTGAATGGGTTTTGTTATTCAGCAGGTTTAGAGGGAAATACTGAGCTAAGACTAAGAGTAGAATGCAAGCCAAGTCTGTGGTGTATTTTGGTATAGCTTGATCAATGGGAACTATTTAAGTGGCATAGTGTCCCACTTGGACAAAGATCCGTCAGCAGAAACCTCTATAGAATATACTATTTTACTTGCAAAACTGTTCTTTTACTGATATTGCTTGTTTTGCTAATAAGTGATGACTTTCCTGTAGGAATCTAAAGCAGATCTTTGCTGATATAGCTGATTACATGCTTAGTGCTTTGCCACAGTGGTATACCGAGATTGCTCTATTGGCAAAATGCTCCAAATGCCGACCTCATCTGATTTTAGTAATTCACTATTCTTGATTTCAGAGCTCAACAAAATAAGACTCCTATTGTAGAATTTGAAGGGACATTAGTTGCTCCTCGACTCTGTAGTGAATAATCATTGGGATAAAGAGACTCAAGAGCTGCACTGCATTTAAAAATCAATCCTATTTTTCATAATATAATTAAATTTTTTGTCATTTCAGATATTCTTGTTGTAGACCTGAATTAAGGGTGAGAAACCTAATTTTCTGAGTTGCTTGACATATTTGACATGTTTTACTTATTTCAGTTTTGGTCTCCATAGAATCCTGCTGATGGTATGATTTGCGTTGACTGTGACAGTGCTAAATCCCACATGGTCGATCTCCTTTGCCTTGAAATCAAATGATGTAAACAAAAACTTTCCAAAAGTATTCTGATCTTCTTCACTCCCTCAAAAATCTCTCAACTAATATTGAAGTGAAAAGCCTGACAATCATAATTTAGTCAGGCACAATGCCTTGCTGTGTGCTTTGGGCAACACCTAGATCTTATGTGTAAGGGAGCATTTTATGGCTATCATAGCAGGAGGCCTTCTTGCTTCCAGGGGCAGCAGCTTTTAGAGTTGCTGCATTGCTGCTTGATTACTGGTGATGGTTATGTTACATGCTGGACCCAGCGTGACTGAGACAGTTCTGATTCACATCACTCTGGGGAGCATCAGGCAGGTATCCAGACCATGCATCAGCATCTGTGGTGACTGTAGCATTGAAATTGCTAGAAAAGGCATGGAATCAGATAATCATCCATAAAGAAGTACTGCTGAATGGCTGTGAAGTTCACAGCTGGTAGACTTGTATCTTGTGGGATCATGGTACTGTGTAACAGGCAGAAGCTGTTAAGTTTACTAAACAGGTTAAGGCAACATCATTAGATAGGGCTTTTTCCGTTGTTGGTGTTGGCTTATTTTTGCCTTACCTCCTCACTAAGTGCACTTGCAAGTTATAAACATATTTTTTGTGTGATATCAAAAGAAGAGCTAATCAAATGCTCCAGGTCTAGGTTGTATTTTGAATGTTAATCTGAAATCTAATTATTGACACTGTCACGAAATGAAATACATTCCAAATGTAGAAAATTACATTAACTTTTCTAAATTTTCTGCACTCCAAATTTTTCAGTTTCTCTTGCTTAGATATTTTGATGCATTCCTGCAGCAATGCCTAGTTCACAAGAATAAAACTAGTCTGAGAAATGAACTATTTATCCTTCCCCCTAGTTTACACCAGATACAATCTACTTTAGGAATAGACTGCCTTAATTTGAGGGAGACTCTGCTCTTAGAATCTTTTAAGAATTCACAAGAAAGTGGATCAAATATCATGTTGTACAGATGTTTAGATAATTTTTATATGGGAATTGGCTGACTCTTCAGTGCATTGGCTTTTATTAGAAAAAGCCCCCTTTTCCTCAGGAACAGTTTATGGAGGTGGAGACATTCTCTGAGCTTCCAGGCTTGTAGAGCATCCTGAGTGGAGTGTTTTCTAAAGGATGGCACTGTCCATACAGATCCTGCAAATATCTGTACAGGGCCTTGGTGGCATAGCAGCAATATGTTCATGGCTTCAACTGGGAGTTTTGTTGTTTTCTTTTGCTTGCTGCTGGAGAACACCACTGTCCTGCTGCATGTGGTCTCACTCCTGGATGCCTGTGAACACTGTCCCTGTGCTGTTAGGGAGTTTGTAATAAGCTTGAGTGTAGCAGAAAGTTCTGTTCAATGTCAGGCTCTTCAGAGGGGAAGTAGGACTTTCCAAGGGCTCCTCTGCTCTAAGAGTTGATGCTCTGCATGTTCTGAGTGTAGTTGCTGTAAATGTAAGACTTACCTCTTTGCAGATACCTATTTGATAAGATATTGGTGATTTGGTAAAATATATTAAAATTCATTTTGGGATGTGGCATCTTCTAGGTGAATGTTTGCATATTGTTTTAACTATACCCATGTTCATCTACAACTACTATGTAAATCTTAAATAAGTAAATGCATACCAATGGTTATCATATCTCTTCTGTTTGTACCCACAATACAATATTTATGACTTTGCTTTCTGGCTTGCTTTGATGACTCTTATGTGTGGGTATTTTTGATTGACAAAGGGCTAAATTCTGTTTGGATGACCAAATCCAATGTATACAAATATCAGCCCTTTATTGTTATGTTTAAGCAAAATTTTACATCTGCATTAGAATGAAATACAGTTTGAATTGATACAGGTGTTGCATATTGCATGAAGGTAGCAAGATGACATTAAGAACAGAAAGTTATTTTATTTTAGGCCAAATGCAGTAGTAACTATAAACTAGAATTAACTATTTCCTCCCCGCCCTATGCTTATGTTTTGATACTGAAGTTCTCCCCACCACTAACCTACCTTACTAGTTATTCATTGCAGTCCCCATAGCTTCCTCTGCCACTGCTTGTACTCACTGTTTCTCAACCTCCTGGCCTAAAAAGGTTGCTACATTCTTTGTTGTGTCAGGGACACCAGCACTCTACAGCTTTAGGGAGGGCTTGGATAGGCAGGTCAGTGCCTTGTAGTGGTTTTAATGTACTCATCACTTCCACCAATGTTTCCCCTGACTTGAGGCTTGTGTTCAGGAGACCCCAGTATGCATTCCAGACGACACTGCAAACAGTCTCTGCCAGGCAAAAACAGGTAAATAATGAAGCAGGGATGTAACTGTACCATGTAATTTGATTATGGTCTCAGATGCAAGGGATTCAAAAAATAATAGTCAAAACATAAATACTGGTGTTACAATGTTTGCTATATGGAATGAACAATCCACTCAATAAACATATGAAAATTTATGTCAGAGCTGTAATTTGCCATGTTGGTGAAAAAAGGTATTGCAGTAGAATGACCTATCATGCTATTGCTTACAGATTTTTTTTTTGTCAAGTAGTTTTTCAATGGTGTATCTGAAAGGGGATTTGGAATGTGAAAATCATGCTGTTTTTTATCGTCATTCTAGTCAGATGAAAAAAAACACCATGATTTGTATATGTATGACACAATTTTCTCAAAACATGTTCAGCTATGTGATATCAATTTTTGTAAGTGCACAGTGTGTTTTTCCTCTGAGCCTTTTTTTAACCCCTTTCACCATTTACCCACCATCTTTCAAGAACTGTTAAGAATAAGGTCTGAATGCCTTGAATAATTTTCTTTTTTTTTTGTCATTTAATGTCTTCTATGTCCTTAAGCCCCAACAATCTGCTTTTTCTCTCAGTAATATTTCTTGAAAACGAAAAGTGCTGTCACACTTATGCTTTTTAGCTCCTACCAGTATAATTGAGTGACTTTTCCAGAAATTCTTTTTTCAAATTGTCAGAGGAAGATTGGATTTAATACAAATTCAATAAGATCTACCTTCCTTGAGATGAATAGGTCTTTATTAAGTAGTTAAAGGTAATAGCAGATACTATTTCATTTGCCATAAGACTGGCCTCTTATTTGCCTTGTGTCTTGCATAGTCACTAATTCCTGGGTGCATAAAATCCTATCTAGTTGGAACAGTAGCATTTTACCTATTCTGCCAACTCTCTCTTTGTGTAGCTATTTGTCATAATACATTTAAAAGAAGGCTATATAAAATGTCTATAGCACGTTGATCAGAGAATATTTGTGATGAAAGGCAGTTCACTGTGATTTAGCAATTCAGTGTAAATAACTAGGTATTTAGGATGAGTACCCTCTGGATATGTGGGTGGATCACCATTTGAGTCTGTAGCTTTCACTAAGTAGCTAATTCTGTCTGCAGACATGTGTGAGCTTGGTTGTCACGCTGGTGTGCACATGTGTATTTATTCAGGGACACACAAACAGGTACGACAGAAAAGTTAAATCATGCCCAGTTGATTCAGAGCATGCCTATAGGGAAGAGAGCTGAGACAAGTAGAAAAAAGGGCATCTGTTAACTCTGAGTCTTTAAAACTGTAGAGCCAGAGACACTGGCTTGGATTTGGGAGGGACGAATGGGTAAAATGCTTACCGAGACAAATGAAACTCATGCAAGGTACAGGAGCAGGCTCCCTGGTTAGCTTGAAGTCAGTTGAAGCAAAAGAAATGTGGCTGAAAACAATAGCACAGACTGCTGCAGTGGTGAGGGGACAGAGGCAGGTGTAGACAGTCCTGTGGTCCTCAAAGTGTACTGCTTGAAGCTGAAGCAATTCTCACGGGTAATGGGGAAACTTAAGAACTTCATTGTCCACAGCCTTGTGTGATAGAAAAATAAAGGGTACTTTGGAACACACAGAAAAATTTGTATATCTTTAGCTTCAACTTCTGTGTGTACTGCAAAGGACGAAGGGGTTTATGCTCTTTGTTTCTGCTACTGACAGATGGAGAGCAAGGCTGGAATTGTCTTATAGGAATAGAACACTCTGTTGTGGAGGGGGAACCGGGAAGGTCCATGCCTAGTCATTGTGCCAGCAAAATCATGAACGACAATAATACAGTTTTCTCAGTCTAGAGGAGGCTGAAAAGCTTGTGCATGCAGTGAAACCCAAACACAATACCTAGGTAATTGGAAAGGAGTCTTCCACGGCTGCTATGGTATTATGCATCAGATGGAATATATTTGTGTGCCAGCTTACTGTTAAGATTTTACAGATTGGTCAGATGCACTGAAGATATGCTGACTGCAGTTGTAACATTTCTGGAAAACAAAACAAGGCCTCCAAGTTCCATATCCATCTAGAAATCACTTATGGAGGGATTTAACTGCTCAATGCAAGTACCTAATTGCATTCTCAGTTTCAGAGTCAATCAGGACACAGCAGAGGAGTACTTGGTTAAAACACTTCAGTGCCCTTTCCATAATAAGTGAAACACTCTGTTTTGTGGCTTCTCTCGGTTTTTGAGATTTTTGCTGTGGGGTTTTCTGGAGTTCTTTTGGGTGAAGAAAGGCTTCCTCATGTAGTACAGTTTCTTTCTTCCCTGGACAGAAAAAATGTAGGTATTTTAATGGTAAAAGTATTCAAATCTGACCTAAGACTACCATTTGTTGTTATTAGTCAATTTTAAACACTAAGTTTACCTATGCTTACTGCTGAAAGGCTGTGGCTGTTTTTTGATTCAGTATACCAGGATTTTGGTAAAACTTCACTGTTTGGTTAGTGGCTAAAATCTATTAATGATCTAAACCCAGAATATTTGATTGTTTTACGATTTGGAATATCAGAAACACAAAGACAGGGAAACCAGCTTTTTGTGACTTCAAAATCTGGATCCTAGATATTACAGTATACTGCAAGATATAGAGTTGTCAGATCTAGACAGTGGATTTGCCTCTTTTTCATTCAAACATTTTAGAAAAGGATGATGGAATATTTTTCAGCTTTTATTTATGTTGTCTTTCTAGACTTTCATTTTAATATTCTGCCTATTATTGTATCATTAGTGTTCTCTCATTCTTTTGTGTCAGAAACATGTTCTGAACGTGCTTTTATCTCTCCGTATTATGTCAGAGGCCTCCAGCCAGCCAGACCTGCTGATGGTAGATGTAGCTCTCCAGGTCACAGGTGGCAGGAGTGTCTGATGCCTCTTCAGGGGGCTGGGGCCAACAAAGGGTTCTTTTGCAGAAAGTGTGCTGTGAGTGAGGAGCTGTGCTGCCAGGTGAAGGAGCTACAGGAAGAAGTGAACAGGCTGAATAGTACTCGAGCAAACAAGTGACAGAGACCAATTATTTTCAGAGCTGCTACTGTCCCGGGACTCTCAGTCATCTCAAACCTCCATTGTAGTGGAGAAGCAGATGGGCTCAGACTGTGCAGGGTGATTAGTCATGGGACTGTTAGCCAAGGGTCTGTTAAATGTGAAGGCTGGAAGGAGGTCACCACATGTACCAGAGAGAAGGCTCCTCCTCCTTCTCAGAATTTGGCAAGTAGGACTGGTAGGTTCTACAGCAGGTGTGAGGTTCTGGACCTAGAAGGCCAGATGAGGTGGGCAAAGGTCTTTTTGGGATGGTGGGGCCTCCTAAAACACCACCACCTGTACAGTGCAACAAGACTTCCTCTGGGAAGTCTTTCCTTAACAGGAAAATAATGTCACCTCACAAACAGGGACATGGCAGAGCTGTTTAATGCATTCTTTGCCTTTGTCTTCAACACAACCAAGGGTGTCTCAGTGCCTTGAGCTGGAGGTCCCATGACTGCAAGAATGATCAGCTCCCAGCTGAACCTGAAATTGTGCGGTATCTGCTGAATATCTGCGGTACATCAGCTGGATGGTGGTATCTGTGGTACCTCAGCTGGATCCCTACAAATCTATGGGACCTGGTGGGATTCATCCAAGAATCCTCAGAGCTGGCTGATGTCATCACAAAACCTCTCTCGATGATTTTTTTTGTGTGGTCTTGGGAATCTGGAGGGATCTGAGCTGACTGGAGGCTGGTGAACATTGTCCTGATTTTGAAGGGCAAGAAGGAGGACCTTGTCAACAAGAGGCACTTCAGTGCATGGTAAAATTATGGAGGAGATTGTTCTGGGAGCCATTGAAAAACACCTGAAAGACAACGCATTCATTGGTCACCGCCAGCACAGCTTCATGAGAGGACAGTTCTGCTTATCAAAAATGATTTCCTTTCATGACAAGGTAACCCACCTTGTTGACCAGGGGAAGCCAGGTGATGTAATCCTTTTGGATTTTTTGATACTGTCTCTCACAGGATCCTTCTGGACAAAATGTCCAGGAAACAGCAGGACTCAGTGATCCTTGCGGGTCCCTTCCAACTCAGCATATTCTGTGATTCTGTGATTGCATTATTGTATGAAAACCTTGTTCTACTTCACCACTGTGGCACAGCTAGGGCTCTTTTTCCTTGCTTAAGCCTACCACAGTCCCTCTGGGCCCACCGTCAATCATCAGCTGGATGCTGAGAAGAATTTTTTATAGCAGCTTCTGTCAGAAAAAAGAAAATATTTTGAAAAATAGAGTATAAAAGCTGAAAGTCAGCCTGCTGAGTGGCCTGGTTAAAGAGGAGTATTGACTTTGCCAAGTTTTGTTCTGTTTTTTTGTTTTTGTTTTGGTTTTTTTTTAATGTAGCTTTTTTCCTAATCTGAAAAAAAAAATTATTTGGGGTCTAGCTCAAATAATAAAATAAGATTTTCTTGGCAAGAACTCCTAATTGACTAGCTTACTAAAATTCATAAGCATCCCCATGATTGTTTCTCTCTTCACTTTTCTGGTCTCTGTAACATGGGAATTCTCAGTGTGTTCTGGGAGTAGCAGAGAAATTATGTACTTCAGTAGCTCTGTTGGATCCTATGTAGTCATTTGTTTTTTTTATTTTTCAGTGAAAGCTTTTTCTAAGGTTCAAAATCCTACGATAGGTTTTACTCTGTCTTTGTAGGAAATATTCCAAAAGAGATTCTGGATGTCCTAACAGTTGTGTTTAGTCTTTGTGACCAGGGCAAAACACACTCAAAATATTTAGATAGGCAAGAAGCCACATATTTTTTAAAACCATTTTAAAAATGGATGGTGGAAGCACATGGCATAATGCATAGGAAATCTTGTATTAGGAAGCTCCAAACCCTTGTTGAGAAGTTGCATTTGTCTCCTCAGCGGGAGAATACTTCTGTCCTACAGATTTAGTACTGGAAACGGCATCAAGAAGTGCAGCCTACTTGTTTGTTGATAAATAGAGATGAGAATCATCTATTAGGCTATATTATAGTGCTTTTTAACAATTTTTGCCTTCCTAAATTGATTCAGTATAGTCCTTGTGATGGCTTTACCTTGTTTCTGGAAGACATAGAGATAGTGTGGTACTTATACGAAGTCTTGCATGTCACCGAAAACCTGCTGTATTTCTGTAGTAGAATTGTGTGGCAGGATTATATTAACATAGATTTTGGAATATTTGAGCTCCCATAGGGTATGGTGTGTGGCTGATATGACATGACTTGCCTTCAACAGTTGTTTTAACAAGATATCCTTCATATAAAATATACCAAGCTGAAAGGCATAACTGAGTGAGTTAAGTAAGAAACACTGGTGGCAAAATTCTTCACTTTCATCTTTATCTGATTAATTCAAGGCTGAGTGTTACAGTGAAAGTCTTTTTAACCTAGCATAGTATTTGGGATGTTTATTTAAGGAAAACCAAATAAAACCAGAAAACATAAAACCCCACCCCAAAAAAAGCCCTTTTATATTATTTAGTACAAGATCCTTTTTATTAAATTGTTAAACTAATTGCAAATATATGTGCATTTACTCTAGTCAAAACTCATAGTGCTTAAAATATCTTCTCACTCCTCCTAAAAACTGCTTTAATAATACATTAATTAACACTTCTGAAGTACTTGGCATATTTAACACAAGATAATTTACAGTTCCTAATATTTTAAACTGTGTATTAAAATGTCTAGCGTTAGCGAACAGAAAATACACTGTATGTGAATACAGCATTAAGTGCTAAACATGTAATTTACATGTAGCTCAGTCTTTAATTTATTAAAAATAGATATACTTTAATGTCTTGACAATAATGCTGATGTGTGAATCACTTTTAACATTTTCAAATTCCTGCTGATAGTTTAATTTTTTTAACAGGACTGTGCAGATCCTTAGTATCTGTTAATACCAATAATTAAATTTACGGCTATATAAACAATTAATTTCAGATTTTATGGCATAATATTGTATTTTGATTTTTGTCTATTTTCTCCTCACAAAGAGATTTTAGTATTGACTGAAAAATATTCAGCCAGTTTAATACCTGCAATATTGTACTTGCATCCAAAGGCTTTGACTGACCATGTACTGGAGAACAGATTTCAGATGTAGACAGCTTTTTACTGTCACTTTACTTTATGCTGCAGGAAAAGCTTACTACATGAAGATACTAAATGGCTTGAGGGTTCGGTAATGGGATGTGGAGACCTTCACCTTAGGTCACTAGTTTGAATGCAGCCCAGGTGGGTGGAAACTAAAACCCATTATCATCTGATAGCTCCTGAATGGCCTGTGTGAAATGAGTTGGTGGTCCCAGGCAACTTCCTAGGAGAAAGACAACAGTATTGCACAATCAACACCTTAGTTCTTGTAGATTAGGACACTGGCTGGAACTCTGCAGAGTGGCTGGACTGGGCTTGGGCATTGAATCACCTTCTGCACGTCAAGTCATTTGTGAAGGTCAGACAAGAAGCATAATTGAGTAACAGAATATAGAATCCATTTGCACTCTTTAGGTCAAGTCTGGCTTGTAAATACACTTCCATAACTGTTTAGCTATCTCACTATCATTACTTACAAGGTACCTCAGAGAAATCCTACATGTTCTTTATTTATAACTGGAAGGTCTGGGCAAAAAAAACCCCAAACAAAACCACCAGAAAATCTTTCACGTTGTGTTATAATCCTGGTTTAATTTTTTCTGCCTGTAGGTTTGCCACCAGACTTCAGTTGTTTTACTGATCCTTGTACTAGAAGAGGAAAGTAATATATATTATTGTCAGAGGCAATGAAAGACTCTTAATTGTAATCACTGCATAAAATCAGTGCTCAAAATTTAATTATTGTGAGAAATGGCAAAGCATGTACTATTCTCCAACCATTCTTACAGCTCCCATGCATAGTGGCTTGTTTGTCTGTCTTGAACATAGTCCTGATTAGCTAATGAAGCTCATGTTGTTGGGTAAATGCAGCCTCATCAGGTGCTCTTGATATTTTATTTTACTCAGGAAATGGATGAGTCTTCCTTCTGTCCTTAGAGTCTTTGGAGCAGCCAGCCTGTGGCATTACTGGTCCCCATTGCTGCTGCCCCTGCCAAAAAAACCCAATTGTTATCTTTTATACATGGGCCAAGAGGCCACGGCACTAGTGAGAAAGACCATGTTTCCACCAGCTTATAGCGTCCTTCAGTCACACTCACATTTGCTGAACGTAAGTCAGAGATGGTGTTTCATCCCAGAAAACTCATGGGAGCAGTGGCTGGGGTATTTCACTAGTTATACTGAAATCCATTCTGCTTCCTGCAATTTTTGATGTTTCAGGATTATGGCAAGAGGGTGGTGTTTCAGCTTCACTCGAGTTCCTCAAACTTGATCTGGTGCTTGTCCGACTGGTGCTTGGGTGAAGTTTCTTTAGAATGGAGACAGATGCGTATGTCATGATTCTCATAAATTTCAAGCAAGTATTTATTTCTCCTTAAAATACAGCAGCACCTTCTCAGGATAGTTGGACAGTGAATTAACTAATATTAAGATGCTGGCAACTTTCCACTGGCAGTGTTCAATTTTGTTTATATACAAATATAAGGGGTTTATAGTTGGTATCCCAAGAGCCTATGTAATGTAGCATATTCTGTTTGCATCCTCCCTAAGAAATTAATCAGATGCATAATATTAAGCTGCAGGAATACATTCACTTCTCCAAATATTCATGGAGAATGTACGAATATTCACTTATTTGACTTTTCTCTATTTGTTAAGATAGTAATGCAAACTTCTTTGAAGAGAACATTGTTAGGAAGTTGCTGGAGACCATATTTTTCTTGAGAATAGTTGACAAAATACGGAGTTCTAAATGGAGTATATGTTATTGTTTTGAGAGAAAATTTGCCTATAATAGGTAAATAATAGCTATAATAATAATAGCTAACATACCTGCATATATTTTGAGATCAATAAGTATTCCAGTTTTAATAAAAGCATCCACAACTTTTGTCTATTGTGCAATATAAGATGCTAACAAATTTGAATGTTCTGCTAAACCATTGTGATGTAAACAGAATTACAGGGAGCTTGAAATGTATATCAACTTTTCAAGACTTACGGGGAAAAAGCTGGAATAATTTGTTTTATAGTAATCTTTATTAGCTCAATTTCTAAATAACTGCATATATCTAGCTTGATAGATAGTCATAGGGTTTTTAATTTTGTTAGTTTTTTATGACATAAAACCAGTTACATTTGACAAAAAGAACTCTTATAGTTTTCAATATTATCTATTAATTCTAAATTAAATGCTTGTGCATATTTACCACTGTGGCCTTTGGTTTTGGCTTGGATAGTTCCCACTTGTAGTTTACAGCAATCGTCCTGTCAATTTGCTTTTTCCTACCCTGTCTTTTCAAAACAGCTAAACCTAGTTCTGTAACTGGGGATGATGATCTAGGGACTGCAGGAGTTAGACAAGTCACAGCAGAGGTTTGTAACTTCTTTTAATTTGCTAATCCATGCATGGAACAACATTTCCAGCATTACCCAGAGATTAAGCCCCAGGGCCAAGGGCAGGGCCTCAATTTTAGTTTGCTAGTGATAGGCATACCGTGGTTAGAACTAGGTCTCTGCTGTGGACAATACCAAGCCTTTTCAATTTAAATTTCAATAACGGTAGCAAAATATTAAACATGGAGAACATGAATTTAAAAAAAACCCCAGCACTGTGTCTTTGCATTCAATCATTCCCCTGGATAAAGTATATGTTGTAATATTAGAGACCTACAAAATTGTTAGTTTTGTCAAAAACTGAAAAGAAATATAGATGTATTATGTTAATTTTATGCAAAATATTTATGTCTGAGAGTGTGATTATTAATGAGTAAAGAACAAAAAGATGATTTTTGTGTAGATGATTGCAGTAATATTTAGCAATGTAATAAGTACTGCACTTCAATACAATTTTTTGATAGATTTTTGTTTACTCTGATGATTAACTGGTAATTCGTTCACATTAAGTTGGTGGCTTTTAATGTAGGTCACAGAAGTAGCAATCACTTTATTTGTTGATAGTAAATTTAAGAGTGTAGAAAGATTTTTGGAGATGTAGATTCAAAATGTAGCAGTATTTTATATGACAAGTAGACATTTATTTATTCTAATACATCATAAAACCACTTAAAATTGGAGAAAACGGATGTGGTAGCATTCAGGTGTTGTTTTGTTGTTGGGATTTTTTATAAACTGTGATCCATTTTAATTATTTTATTTGTTCATTTTGTTTTTGAAGATGTGCACATAAGATTTTTCTGAAGTCATAACTTTCAGATTGGACTCCTGCATTAATTCCTATGAGCTGCAAGCAGTACAAAGTTCATACTAAATGCAAAAAGAGCCACCTTTAATCACCGCCTTTAGTATTTATTGGAATAACATGTTATATGTGGTCATCTATTACTGCTGCATGTGTTATGAATATAATTGTGCAGTTAATTTCCCTCCAATTCCAGCTTTTAAGAAGGTAGTAAAATATTGCAATGTACTAACTAAAAGGAAGCTGCAGTAGCATCTGTGTCCAGGTGGATGGTGCAGGGGGTAGTCAGTCTTCTGAAGCTTAACTAACAGGAAAGGCAAATTGAGGACCAAACTAATGCACCCAAGAGGTCTTGAACTGTCCCTGTTCTGGAGAAATGCTGTGTCTCAGGACAGAAGAGTCAAAGGAGGAACACATTGTTTGCCTTACTGGAGCTTCTCTTTAAGATGGAGGTCCTAGTCCTGCACATTTTATGTACCCATGACTCCTGTTCCCTTTGCCATGAGTTCTGTACATAGAAAGCTTGCAGAGTCTGACAGGGTGTAGACTTTTCTCCATTAGCGAGGTAGAGGTAGGTATGGCATACTTTCACTATTGATGGAGCTTTTCACCTTCAGTTAGGCTGTCCTGTTACATCCTAAGAAATTTAGTGCATTAAGTTCATCTGTGTACCTGTTTTTTTTCCTGTCCTTTTTGTTTGGGAACAGTGACTGCACTGTCAGTCAGATTTTCTTGTGTACACCTTTAACTTCTGAGGGATTGTTATAATTTTTAGGTACTGACCTGGTGGAGGCTCATGGCAAATGGCACCACATCTCCAGACTACATCATATTTCTACTTGACTGTCAGTACACTGAGGAATGCATTCAGAAAGGGTGTCTTGGAAGCTCTATCCTTTGTCCCCTCAGATATTTTCTTAGACAGTGTAGTTCCCTATGATCATTATAAACATTCCTATATCATATAAAATAACAATTTTCACTAAGCATAGCGCAAAAGGATGTTTTTCATCATCTTTTTCAATTATCAGTCGTATTTATAATTTCAAATAGAAATCAATTTTTATCAGACCTCTGATTTTGGGGCAAGTGTTATCTTACATCATAGAAAATATAAGGTAATGAGATACCTAGTTTGTTTTTAGTCCCTGCCATCAATATACATGCTATTGCATGCTGCACTTGTCATCTCTAAATCTATTCTTAAAGAGTGCAGAGTAAATACTTCCAAGTTCAAAAAACCCTCAGTGTTTACAGACATTAGATTTTCGCTATCACTGCCTTAGTATTTTGGGAATAGAATAGCATTAAACAGTGAAGCAACTCTAGAGTAGAGATTTATTTAAATAACTTCTCATGCCACATAAAGAGAGCTGCATGTTGGCTTGTTGCATGAATTGGGTGTTAAAACCTCTCTGACCACTTCATAATGATCATGAAGTCATACCTATAATAAATAAGTTTTAGGTCAGACTCAGCTGAGACCATAATAAAACTTGTTTCCTTGCTTTTAATGTTTGAAAGGTAGTAGTGCAGCATGTGTGTGGTCTGAGTTTTTTGCAGACGTGATCTGCATTTAATCTGGGAAAATTAATTCCCTAAGCTGCTGGCAGGCAGCATGTACTTGTTAATTATTCAGGTGGATGACAAATGCAGAGCAGAGGTTCTCGCAAAGACAAAGTTTGTATGATGCATGTTTAGTAACTGATAGGCTTGACATTCTGTGGTGTCTTACTCAGTGCTAATCCTAATAAGCTGCCTGATGAGATGAACGCCTATCCTCCTGTCCTTTAGAGAGAGAAAACAGAGATTTGAAAGAACTTCATTATAGCAATAAATCCCATACTTTCTGTTATTCCTGGTGAAAAGAGATCTTGTCCAGATGAATAACACACACAAAGAGAAAAAAGTCAGAATGGTAGTGTAATACAGAGTATTGAAATGAATAGAAAACTGCATTGTGAATGCCTCCACTGTAAAAGCAGCTGCAGTTTAACTTTATTGATGGGCCAAGTTTATGCAGGTTAATGCTCTTCAAATTCTTTGGCATTGTTCTACAAGTGATACAATCCTGTGGATGTATAATTTTGCTAAGATTTGCAATTTGCCAGGGAAGTAAATTGAAAATATTGTATTTTCTGTAGTTGTTTTCTGTGTTGTGAGTATTCCATCAGTCAGTTGCACCAGACAAGGGCAAGGGCCAAAAGTGTCATGGGCACTGGAAGCATTAATAAACAAGGGGCTGCTAGTGCAAATGGGTTCTGGATTTTTCCAAATGCTTTTATTCTGCGTTAATTTCTCATGGCTTGTTTCACTCTTTCTGTATTTTTTATTAGAGTAGGAAGAATGATAACTGATCTAATTCCCCCACTGCATTGCAGAGCATCCAACGCCAATCCTGAGTGACACTTCTTAAGTTATTTTAGGACATAATGACCAAAGGTGCATCTTTTCTCTGTTCACAGCTCTCTTCCATATGTTAACTTTTTTAAAAAATGGGCTTTACTGTCATTTTTCTGTAAATTATAGGTACATGGTTTCAAATACTGCAAATTTTATATATAAAGAAAATTTTCTACTCTGTCTTAAAAAAAACCCATGGGGTAGAAGACATTGATGGAAGATTCATCTATTCTATACGTCTGTGAAGCTTATTTGTGTTATCAACTGCATTTAAACATATCCTCTAGCTCAAGTGAATATGAGGCTGGGGGAGAAGAGTCACTAGATTTCTGTAAAGATGACAGTGCTCAACTTCTCTCACATCCTCCCCCTTCTGTGTGTGCTCATGCAGTGGGGGGAGAGAGGGGTACTGTAGGTCCAGGTTCTGGTACATTGACAGAGACCTCTGATAAAAAGAGGTTGCTCCTGCTTTCCAGACTCCCCTGAAGTATGGTGGATACCTAATAGCAATCAGAGAACAATATTTAAATATTTTGAGAGGAATACTTCATGGCTCATGAAGGTTAAAGTATTAAAGTAACATAAGGCACTTGTTTATCTTTGTAAAACACGTGGTGCATTGAATCCTAGCTCTGAGCAATCCTCCTGTCTTGAGGTGAAGGAAAATGTTAACTTAATTTACAAGCTAGCAGAGTCCTGGGCATCTCCAGATTAGGGGCTTTTAATCAAATGAAATTGTAGCTAATAATTGAAACTAGTTTTCTGATGCTAACTGTGAAATTCGGCTGAAATCACCAAACTCATTTCCACAAGGGTTTAAGAGCTGGTTGAAATTAGAGTGTAGCAGAAAAGGCTTTCATTTGTTCCACCAATTTATGTATGCTCTTTTCTTTTTCTCTTGCACAAATTGTTGGGTATGGTGATTTCAGTCCTGAAACCACCAAACTCACTTCAGCTAAGATATAAGTTTTGGCTGAAAACAGAGCATGAGGCTTTTGTTTGTTCCACTAATTTATGTATCCTCTTCCCATTTTTCTTGTGCAAATTGTTGGGCATGGTGGTTTCATTGCTGAGACTGAGTTGTACCTAGCAGAAAAATGCATTATGTACTGTGTAAGTAATTGGTGTCTACAGAGTAATTTCATAAGGTACTTGATTCATAATAGCATGTATTGAGCTACTCTTAACAGAAAATAGTTGGTTTAGACATTTTAGTGTCTATGCTAAGCTCACATGTCAAAGGATAGCTCTTCCTCCTTGTGTCATTATCTCTTTCCTTTGTATTTGCAAATGAAAACAACATTGCATGGATTTAAACAAATAGAAGAAATTGTAAGAAAAATATTAAACATTAGTGTGCAGTTTAGTCAGTGTGTGCATAAACTGCGACTTGTTCCATGAACACAAAGCAAAACCCTGGTCACAATTCATTAATATAAACAACTCCTACTGTACTCAAGCAAACTTTAAAAATACAGAGTGTTAGGAAAAACTCATTAAATTGTCACATATACACTTCAATAAGCCTTACAAAATATAATATTTTAAGAATTCCCCATTAAACTGTCATGTATTTTTTTTGCATTTCCTTTGCTATTATTGCCTGATTGCCAAGATATTTGTATGCTAATTGAAGCTTTTTTCTTCTTCTAATTGTCCTTATTCCCTCATTCATTTTGGGCAGAATCTGAGATGTGCATGAGAAGCAAAGATTTATCTTGGTTTCTCTGAGGAAACTGGTTTTATCTGTGAGCTTCCAGAAGAGAATTTGCAGTGCCTCTGAACAACATATGCATCAGATGTAATATTTTCAGAGAGACATGAATTTTACCCCCAGGAAATGGTTTTTCCCCTGGTAGGTGCACAAATCTGTGGCTTCAGCCTATTTGTAGCTTGGTACCATGATCAGATACAGTGGTAGTGGAATGTTCCATGCCCTGTCATTCCGTCCTTATTCTGTCTGCACTCACAGCTTATAATCAAATTAAAATTTTAGCAGCATTTTTATGAGGAATATTCTAACAGCTTGAGTTTTTCTTTAGATCAGTATCCTGTGACAGTATTTTGTCCAATTCCTGGTTGCTTGCTAAAATTGTGTTTGATTTTAGGAGGCTAATTCTTTGTCCCGTCTTCCTTTTGCAAAGGCATGATTAGGCTCCTGCTCCTCTAAATTTTTTTTTTTTTTTTTTTTTTTTTTTTTTTTTTTTTTTTTTTGGTGGAGAAAGTATTAGTGTGGGAAAGGACAGAGAGGTAAAGACCAGTTCTTCCTGCTATTGTGACGTTTCAGCTGGAAGCTCAGCTACCTCCATACAGAGCATAGTTTTTTGCAGAGCATTTTGAGTAGAAGCATACCTGATCACTTTTTTCTGACAGGAGGGGAATGAAACAGAACTGAATTGGAGCTGGTATTTTTTCTTTGGCTCCTTTTGGCTCCTTGATATGGAACAAAAAGGGGGTTTGAAGAAAACAGTGTTAATCTACAAATGCAAAGCAAGTAGAACCCCATGTAAAGAAACACGCTCCCTATTGGTCCACCTGCTTTGTGTTTGATTGCAGAGCTGAGCCATTTCTTTACCTCTTCTGTTTTTCAAGCTGTGCCTCCTGCCAGAGCTAGAGAATGCAACTGGTGCCTACAAACAGATTTAGAAGTGAGGCCAGATTTGTGGGACAGCTATCCCAAAAGGGCATACATTAATAGATGTATGAGTTGAACACATATTTTCCTCATCCCTTCCTGAAATGCAGCTATAATGGTAATGTTCAGTGCCTGTTACCCTCCTCCTCTCAGTGGAGTGCAGTGTGGAAGATCAGAATTGAGAAGAATGGACCATAAATGTGGCTTGAACTTGTAGGGAATGCAGCTGGTACATGCACATAATTCCCAAAGAGTTCCTACTTCCTTTAAATAGGAATTCTAGCAGACTAAACCAGAGCTAGAAAGCAGCCAAGTCAGCAATTTAAAAAAGGTGGGGAGGGAGCAGACTAACCCTAAACTAAAACCTGACCTCCACGCACTCAGCCTGAGTGTGTATATAGCCATGCTTAATATAATGCTTGCATACATCAAACTATCTCTGTGCCAATAGGTTTACATCTCTCCCCAGATTGCTTGAAAGACAACAATAAACAGACAACAATAGAAAGATAGTCTTTTGTTGTGTTCAAGTAATGAAGGAAATACCCAACTGTTGACACAAAATGCTTCTGTAGGTTATCATGACTTAGGATGACTCAGTTTTCTTTTCTAGTTACCACTGTAGAATCCTCATGCCCAGGTCATCACTCCCAGCTTAAGGGATTGTTGGAAAGGAATCCTGGAAAAAAATAAACAGATGATAACTTCTTAGCCATTTTCTAATTTTATTTCTGCTAAACTTTCACTCAAAGTTTATAAAGTCAGAAATTCCTCACCATGTGGCTCCAGCCTCTGTCACTAATGAGGTTAAACATGTATGTTCTACCAGGGAACCAGAATTTTTTTACTGAGAGGGACCTTTCCTCAACAGAATTGTCTTTTCACTTTGCTGATCGTTATCAACTTCTTAGATTAGGTAAACAGGAATGCAGCCACTTTGCTCCTCTTATGAGGTCCTGAAAACAGTAAAGTAACAAGAAAACCCAAAGACTGATTATCATTCTAACAGCCTTTGCTTGTTTTTCAAAAACTTCTCACCAACAACGGCTCCTGTCAGGCTACACGCTTCATGAGCTTTCTCATGGGAAAAATGGAAGGAATCAAGATTCAAATCCATTTCAAGCAAGGAAAGAAAGCTCTGAAATTGGATACTCAGTTGGATCAATTCTGAGCTGTTGCAGTCAGATATTGAAAATATTTAATGGTAAATTTGGATCACATAGAAAGGAATTAAAATTATGTGGTGCACTCAAATAGGTCATGAAGTGAGGGAAATTAAGTCTTTGTATGTGTTGGACAAAATAAGTGAGTTTAACACTCCATTTACATCAAACATCTTTGGGTATATCAGCCATTCTTCCTGGGCTAGCAGAGTGAAAATATTTCAATACAGAAACGTGGAGTTATCAGTAGCTTTGAGTCATTGAGACTGACAGACTTTTTCTAGGTCTTCTACTTTATTAACATGGAAAAGAATTTTAAAAATAACTCCTGATTTCAGCTGCCCTGTATGTCCATGTATGAAATTAAGATCGATATGGCTCAAGCTATTTGTACTGTGAAGGGGATCAGAGGTGAGCAGAGCAGGCCTCTGCCTGTGGCTTCAAAATAAGCTTATAAAAAAGCCTGTCTTCAGAAGAATATAACGTGCCATCTTCAAATAATTTTTAAATTTTGTATGTGGATGGGGCCCCTTTTCTTTTGCTGACCTGGATCACAAAGTATTTTTTAATACTTCTATGATGCATCTCTTCGGATTATGATAGCAGTAGTGGCTTTAGGAAACATGCACTTATCTCTTTCTGGCCAATCTGTTTCATCAGGTTTCTATACAAATTGGAAGTCTAAACAAACACAGAATAGTTTCTTAGAATCACATAAACAACAACTATATGGTGCTAAAATAACCCAACAATAATAGAGGAGTTACATATACTATCACCTTGAAGAAGGTCTTGTCTAAGATCACAGTTACCATTGTTTGGGAAGAGCAGAAGATAAATAGTGTCAGAGAAACAACAAACACTGCTCCCCCCCGCCCCCCCAATTCCTTTCTTGGGGGCCTGTTCTGAGGAAGTCTTACTCCATACATCCATTTATGATGAAGTTTTCATGCAACGGATTAAAAACAGGTAGTTTTATCTTGTCTTTCCTTACAGCACCCAGTCTCATTGATGATCTAGGTATAATGGCATATTAAGTGATTCTGCTCCATGTATAAAAAATGAAGTAAATCGGGGGTGTTCTTTAATTGTGTCTCTCAGCTCTTTTCCATTCTGAAGATTTCTCCCTCTCCTCAGATTAATGTGAAGATGGCAGACACAAGGACTATGGTTGTGATTCACGATTCTCTCTGAGATCTGGTCTAATTGTTAGGAGACCTGTTGGCTATGACAGACAAATATGTGAGATATTTCACAGTAACTGGCAAGGATAGGATTGGTCCCACTTAGGAAGTTCTCCTGTATCGATAAAAGCAAGCTTCCAATCTAAGTCCACCCAGGCTTTACTTAGAGGGTACCTAGTGTACCCAGGGTAGGGGGAAAAAGGTGCAAAGGTTAACAGGGCTGAAGTTTGTTTCACATAGTGTCTGCACTGCTCACAAGTATCTCATTCATTTGAAATAAAATTGTGCAGGGAAAAAGGACCATAAAATGTTTCTCCCAAAATTTCTCCTTAGTCATGTATGTAATCTTTCTAAAGATTTCCTTTGTCATATTCGCATGCATACTCCCAAATACTCCCAGTTTGTCCACTTCTGATTGCTTCATCTGCCAAAAGAAACCCTATGTGTCCCCAGCATTACTGTGTCCCCAGCTCCCTAGCATTAAAATTCTTTCTTTACTAAAGTTTTTTCTTTACTTTTTTTTTTTTTTTTTTTTTTTTTAGCTCCTAACCTATGTGCAGATCAAGTCAGTCAATTTCTAATGTGGCTGTACAGCTTCTCTAATGCAGCCTGGGATACCATCTGCCTTCTTTGCTGCAATTGCATATTGCTGGCTCATGTTCAACTTAGTGTCCACTAGGATTCCTAGGTCCTGTTCTGCCAAGCTGCTTTCCAGCTGGGTGACTCCCAGTATTATGTTGGTGCAGGAGTTTGCACTTCTCCTTGCTAAACTTAATGAGGTTCCTGTCAGGCTGTCAAGGTTCGTCTGGATGTGACCCTCTGGTGTATCAGCCACTCCTCCCAGTTGTGGGAAGTGTCATTGGTCTCTGCAATCAGCTCTCTTGCTGAAGGTACACCCTGCCCCATCATCCAGATCATTAATGAAGATGTGAATTGTCTTAAGTTCCTTGCCTTTTTGCCTGATCACATGTCCTTTCTCTTTGAGTTTCCTTCTTTCTAATCTAATTTTTCAGTTCAATCAAGTTCAAACTTTTCATCTACATCTTTAAGGATCATTCCAGTACTTCGGCCCTGTGTGTATCTGCGCTCATGGCAGTGCTGTCTTTCCTCTTGTTGCTAGCTCAAGCTGAGAACACTTCCTTGTCTGCTCACCTCTTGCATGGGAAATTCAGTTCAACAAGCAAGTGCCAAAAAAAGCTGGCACACAGCTGGGATACAGTGATTTACTGACATCTTGGAAAATTGTTGCTGTCGTGGGTAATAGACTGGTGTTGTTTATAACAGTCAAACATGCCTGATAGGTTTTCCATAATAATTGGACAGAGCATGATTAACCTTACCAGAGAAATTATGCTGTAGTAAGCAAAATATCCTGTCTCTGAGCTGACTTTAGCAAGAATTGACCACCAGAGACAGCATTCTTCTTGAAGCAATCTGAAAAACCTCTCAAAAATTATCCGCAGGATTCTTTTTTGGTACCAACAAACATTCAGCATGTTAACCCTCAAACCTGCAGCTACCTAGGCCTTCCAAGAATTGTGTAAATTAACTTGTTTAACTGTCTGATATAATCCTTTTGCTGTATTTCTCTTCTGTGCCTTGCACTTCAAACCTTTGGCCAGCTATTCTCAGGACAGGGGCATTCCTGCTTCGGTATCCTTATCTCCCAGAGTTGTGTTCGCTTGAGGATAGGAACGATACCAACTGCAGCTTGTGCTTCAGCAGGAACATGGCTTTAATATACAGCTCAATGCTTTGGGGCAGAAGAGGGTGTCAGAAGTGAGATGCTTCTGTTAAATGAGTATTAATGTATTAGTTGAATGTAAGTACAAGGACTCCCTGTGGGGTGAAGTTTTGGATCTTTTTTCATTTTGTGTGTCTGTCTGTGTCTTTGGTGGTGGGGGAAGGGATTCAAACCACCTGCAGCATTAGTTCTTTTGGAAAGAGTTGCCAGAGAGAAGGCAGGCATGAAAATAAACCTATCAGTGCTGCTAAATTCTGATGACTCCCATTGTAATTAATTTAGCAGGGAACAGAGCCTTCCCTTGACTTCTATCTTTTTTATTTGGGATTCTGTTTTCTAAAGGGTGCTACTTCACACACACTGTTTATTTCTGCATGTCAAAGAAATTATGATTAAAATTCTGAATGCTCACAAATACAAGAATTTTCACCACATAAACTTAAGCATTCAACTGTACTGGGGAAGATGTTATTTGTTTGGTGGGTATTTTATAAAGAAGTTTTTGCCTTCAGAAGAAACTTCAAAGACAGCCAGGGACAAAATATGATGGGGCAAAGGGAAGTTTTTCCCACAGCAATAACATAGCACCAGTGAGAAAGTATGAGATAGGTTTGTGATTTCTATTTTTTTTTTTTCTTTTTTTGTTAAATGAAGGGTATTAATGGCTTTCATGTAGCAGTCTCATGACAGCATGAGCTGGACAGCCTGTGGTGGTAGGGCAAAGCTGCAGGCAGTGCAGAAGGGTGCACGACTTGCCAAAACACTGACAGTGGCCTGGGAGTGTTGTAGCAGTATGAATTAACATGCAACATGGCATTAAAACTGGTGTCATAAAAGTAGGCTTTGAGATGGTATTTTTTCTTTTTTGGTGATAAAGTAGGGATGTCTTCAATTTTCACCAAACAGTGAAAATGAGAGGCATGTAGATGAGAACATATAACAACCAGGACTGGAAATGCCAAAGAAGGACTGGTAGCAAAGTAATGGGATATGAAAAACCTGAATGAAAAATCAAATGTGAGAATTATTCAGTGCTTATGGGATGCAGTCTGAATTGTTTTAAGGTTTTGAAATGATTCAAGAAATATTTCCTGAAAATATTGTTTTCTTAGTAAACAGTACTTGTGTACAAGTTTTGTCAGCTATTGTACCACCAATCAGGACAGCGACTTTTAAATCTAAAGTAGATTGTTCCAACAAAGAATATCTAGAATGAATAGTAAAAAGCACCAGTTCTTTGCTCAGCAGGAAAAGGTGAAACCTCCATGTAGAGAAATGCCTTTTTCCCATGGACTTACATTTTCATTACTCTGTGTTGTAAGGTGTTCAAAATCAAAGTTTCAAGACTAACCTTTGATCAGAAGGAGGAGTCTTTTGTGAACCTGCAGTGTGCATTTCCTCTCCGAGCTGGTCAGAGCAGAGACCATGATTCAGACACACAGGTCCCACCTGCCAACCAGACGCCTCCTGGTTCTCAAGCCAGCCTTGGAGGTGATCAGATCTCAAACACCACAATGCTTAGATTCTTTGCTAAACAGCCTGTCTTTCGGTTCTCTTACAGTAACAAGTGCTGTCCTGCAGGCGACTCATCTGAAGGATGTATTTATCTTTGTGCCTGTCTTTGGAAAGCAGCTTCATTTTGGTTCTAGGATGTCATAAAAGCAAAGTGCTTCCAGGTGGCATCCAAACAAGGCTTAACTCCAGCTGCAGTGAGTGGTCTGAAGGTTCTCGTCTGCCCAGCCATGTATACTTTCATGTGTACCAGCATGCATACTTTCAGTTTTACCACAATGGAATATCTTCCAGCTGGTGTTCAAAAATATTTGCTTCACCTTTTATAGACTGCATTTGCTCTGTCAAACAGTTGTGTTTGGTTTTCCTCTTGTCACTGATGTTGGGATATATATTCAGCAAATGGATGGAGAAAAAAATGCACCATATTGCAAAAATCTTTTTCTTGCCTTCCATGTTTTCTTATATCTATTTTTTTGAGGCTTCTAGCAGCAAAAATTGTTTTATGTGATGTAGGGAATGTGTTACATTGTTTCTTTGTGGTTTGTTTCTTTTGTTTCTTTTGTTTTTTTTAAACAATCATTTATTTCATGTTTAGCCATCCCTTTCATTTCTGCGCAGGATGCATTGGTTTGGGTCTTTACTGAATGAACTGCTAAATCATAGATCTGACTATAAATTTATTCTGAAAAAAAACTTTTTTTTGAATAACTGAAAGACTTATGTAGTTAAAAAATTGTCTCAGCTGAGCCATAGGAATAAGAAGTAACCATATTGTCTCCCAGCTATGTCATACTTGTGCTAATTTCTAGACCAAGTCATCAAGGAGTTCAAAGGAGTGTGATATATTTAATTTCCTTTTTACTTGAACAGAAATTACACAAGCAATCTTTTGGTTCTTTTCTAAAACTACTACAATACCGCATAACAGAGCTGCTGCTATTACAGTCTGAGTGCTAAATAGTAACTGGGTACATTAGCAGACTTGGCAAGAGCTAATTATCATTAGCTTTCAGTTATTAGACAAGTTGTAAGTTGCTACCATTGACAAAATGCCAATAATGTAGTCATATATCAGGCATCCTTTGTTTAGAGGAATGTCAATCAGAACCCACTCTGGAAATTACAAGCTGGATGAGAGAGGCTGCTTTTGAATATAATTTGATAAAAATATAACATAGTAATAAGTATTGATTACCTAATCTAATTTGTATTCAT
The DNA here is from genome assembly GCA_036630365.1 of Acanthiza pusilla. Classification (NCBI taxonomy): domain Eukaryota; kingdom Metazoa; phylum Chordata; class Aves; order Passeriformes; family Acanthizidae; genus Acanthiza; species Acanthiza pusilla. Next base: position 6,272,554 of record JAXCHO010000078.1, read on the forward strand.
TAAAACCTTTAAAAATATTTTATTAAAGGGTCAGATTGTTCTTTTGTGTAGAAATACTTGATCAGGGTAAGAACCTTCCTAAAGAATCTTTCAGGGATTTTTTTGCAGCTTGTTCATACTGGGAACCTTTCAAATCTTTCCACACCCTTTTCTTCACCTTACCCACCTAAGCCTCGCTGCTTGTTGACATAGATTTGTAGCACTCATTCTGCTTCTTAGGTGGCTGATACGTTCAGGCTGTGCAGTCCAGGCTGTGCAGTACTACTGGTTCAATTAGCATTTCTCTCAAGCTATTTAGGTAAAGAGGAAAAGGTGTGTGTACTGAGTGCATCCGCAGGAAATGCCCAAGGATGTGACTATTTACAGAGATAGGCTTAATTGGTTTTTAGAAAACGTTGTGCTGGACGCTTGTGTTCACAAGTTCAGTCACGTGAACTTCAGGCAAATACAAATATTAGGAGGGAAATATATCTGGCATTTTCCCTGTTTTACAATTATGTGCTTTTTATTTATGTTTCTTCCTTGACTGCATAGTTTAAGAACCTTTCTCATTTAGAGGAGACTGGCCACCAAAACATTTAAGTGGATAATTTAGTAAATTTGACTCCTTTTCTAACTGGCTTAATAATGCATTGACTAGAGAAAATTAGTTGCATGATTATGGTTAAACCGGAATTAAAATTTAAAATCAAGGATTTAATCTTAATTTGTTTGATATATGATACAATGACCTCTAGAGATTCAGTCATTTTAGAAGGCCACAATTTTGCTTGTTCAGAAAATCCTTCCTGTAGACCAAAGTGCTTTGGATGACTACTCCCAGAGAGGGCTCCTGCCACATCAGACACCAAAATGGTCACAGAACTGTAAAATAACCCTGGTCATCATCTTCAAATGCTGTGTCTGCATATTCAATAGCCTCTCACATATTTTGTCCCCTCGTGTTTTGAAATTATGAAAGTTTAAACTAGCATGTCAGTTACTTCTTTTGGGGGTTGATGTCAGGTTAGATTTCTCTCTGTGTGAGACAGCCAATTAATCCGCATCTTTAGTTACTTGAAGTGTTTTAATGTAGTTGCCCTTTGTTAATGTTTATTTAAATAACCCACAGTCAGTACGCTTCAGATACTTCGATTTGCTTATGGCTTATAACTAAAACTATATGTTACCTACAAATCAAGTGTTCTTACCTCGGTGAAAGAGTGAAATTCATCCTGCATACTGATGGCTTTCCAAAGGCCTGCATATCTTTAAAATGCTGCTTAAGCCCTCAAATAAACTGTAAGTATGTTTTTTTAGTAAAACACAGACATAAACTGTGTATTACACCTCTCAACATGATTATTTTAACCTAGACACATAGTGGTTTGATGCTATCCTCGTTGAAGCCGGAGGCTGAAATTTTTATTAGTTTCTGTAGATCAGATTCAATCCATGAATGACTCTTGCCAGACACAGAATAATTAGAAATGTTTCTGAGCACAGCTTGCAGGTCACTGCTGATGTTGGTGTTATGTGCACAACTTCAGTGTAGTTCACTGAGCCTGCACTTAAGCTAGGTTTTAGACAGATGTACCAGGGTATTTGCTGCTGTGAGCAAAAGAAATATTATTCCCGGTTCATTTTTATAGCTACTCAGACCCACCCATCAGAAGGGCTCGATGCAAAGAAAATTTTGAAGTAGGCTTGATTCTTTTCTAATTGAGTCTAATTTGGTTTTGATGCTGATCATTCACACTGATATGAGAGCCAGTTAACAAAAATAGAGATCCAAGTTTTAATCCTCTGCAGCTATAACTCAGGCTTAGCTTCCAGGTGAATGATTTTATCCAGGTAGGGAATGTTGAAGGTGTGGTCCCCTTTCATAAAGGTTAGGCAGAGCAGGGTCACAGAATGCTACTTGGTTTTTAAAAGCTTGAAGCGAGATGCACGTTTGGTAGGAAGTAAACTACATAGTTTCTCTGAAAAGTTTTTCAAGCCCTTGATTTGTTATCTTTCTCACTGTGTTTTGCAGTAGCAGGTCATGGGGCATAATTGGCTATTGCTTCCCTTGTGAGCTTCACAGGCAGTTGTGCTGACAGCTCTCAAGTTGCCTCTGGGTCTGTCATAGAGTTAAGCTGCTGATGGGCTTTCTGTGCTGCTTACCAAGCTACTGTGGATTTAACCGTGCCTCCCCCTGAGTTGAGGTATATGATTGAATTCCCTTATTTAAGTGAAGCTCACTGAGGTCTTGTGACTTCTGTACATCTATCACATCAGTGGGAACAAAAGATACTGCTATACTTAGTGCCATTTAAGAGCTGGACTCGATGATCCTTGTGGGTTGCTTCCAACTCAGACTATTCTGTGATCACTTTACTTACAGCATTTTGTAACAATAGGAATTTAACAGAAAGAAGTGGTTGGAATTATTAGTGGGCAGGTAAATGGCAAACTCTAATTTTTTACATTATTAGTATGAGTAGTAAAACACCAGAGCAGAAGATGTCTTAAAAGCAAGATAGTAAAATGTTGATTACTGGGAAGATAAGGGAAAACAATAAAGAAGAAAATAAACACTGCTGTGGAATTTCGTTGTGCAGAGAGCACATTGAGTTAAATGGAAGGAAAAGAAGTTAAGTGATTTGTAAATACAACCATTTATCTGACACTAAAAAAATTCTTAAGAAAACTTTGTGATGTGCAAATCTATAGGAGTCTTGAAAAATCAGAGTTTTGAAATAGGTATTAATATGTTTACAGTCCCATGTTGGTAAAATTTTTATTCATTTGTTTGAAAAGAGTTTCCAACTGTATCAAATCTGCAACAAAGTGAATCACCAAATGTAGCCTCTGACTATTTTTTTTCAGGAGAAGGTACATTTAAAAAATGTCGTGACAGATCAATATAAAACTGTATGCAAAATTACAAGTACAAATAGAATGTTGTCCTTGACTGGTTTGCTTGTATTGAAACTATATTATTTTATGTGAAGTATGCGTAATGGAGCATTAGATTTGGAAACTCGGTGTTGAATATTATTTTTGACAGCCTTTTTTAGGGTCACTAAAATTCCAATAATTCAGTACAGAATTGAAGTTGATTCCAGAGAAAAATTTAATATAGTCTGCTTGCCTGCCAGCTTCAACATAGTTTCTGAGTATTGAAATGGTTTGACACATTGAAATATAAAGTGCGTTTGTCATATCTATTGGTGAAATATTTTATGTGATCGCTTCTAAGAAAACTCAAGTCATAGTAATACTTAATGTTAGTCTTCTATTTTTACCCTTTTTTTCCCCTCTAAATGAACAAAAAGCCGTGTGGGCATATAAACCATTATTAGTAATAAAAATGCATATTCTTATTTGGTAATTTCATATTGACCCTTAACTCATTTCTGTTATATACTGGTTTTTTAGTGGTTTTGTATAACACAGATGTTATTTTGCAGTGATGAACAAGTGTTGCATAGTGTTCCTCTTTTTCTGTCCTTGCACAAGCAGTTCTGCATTTTAATGTAAATACTTTATGACTAACCTGAAGAGAGATTAACTTGTGAGCACTGCAACATAAGTTTACAAAAACTAATTTTTTTTTTTTCTCTTTGATAAAACAGTGGACTTATTGATTACCAGCTCAAATAAGAGCAAGGAGAATAAAAGACAATGGGAACGTATGCTATCCTATTACTTACCAAAATATTTTCACGCTAGCACAAGGCTTGATTTAACTTCTGTGGACTTTGGTTCAAGCTCATGGTTCACATGGAGCTGAGGCAAGATGGTTAGGCTAAGGTGGGGATGCAAATGCACAGCTCTGAAGAGATGAGCCTAGCTAGTAAGACAGCAGGAAGCTCCCTCTTTCATGGAGGCTTGTTTAAGGATAACACAAGGGTATTTCATAAGGGTAGGTGCCCAAATTTATGGCGCTGTTGGTGCCTGATGCTGACTATGGACTTAGCGATGAGATAGATTTACAAACTACCTGAAAAGTGTGAAGGCGGTGTTCTCCTGTGCTAAAGTTCATGTTGTTATCAGGCAAGCTTTGCTGTCTCTATAAAGTGTCACTGGGTTTTCCCAGGGAGGAGTATTGAGCAAAGAAGTTTCCTTTCTGGGACTTATGCCTAGGGATAGTCTTGATTGTTAAATACAATTTCTTTAAACTTTTTTAGTCAGTCTCCAAGAGGAAAAATTGACAAGGAAAACAATGGAAACATTCTGCACCTTCACGCATGGTCTGGTCCTTGGACAATTTGATGGCATCATTTGCATTAAGTTTGCCTATTGCTTGCCAGGTGCCTGTATTTTTTCTACTATTTTAGGATTCTTCAGTCATTCCAGTATAACATTCCAACTTCAAGCATTCCAAAGCATTGCTTTTCTATTAGCAATGTATTCTAGCAAAAATTATTGTCTTGGGGTTTTTTTTCTGCGTATGAAGGCAAGTCCTTTGGACCACTAGTACATTTTTGGTATACAAGGACACTATGTGAATGATCTGACCCAAATATTTTTCCTTATAATATTAAAAGAGCAATACTTTTTTTTTGGTAGAATTTAAAAACTAGACACACTTTAATAAGTCACCTCAGTACAATTGGACATGCACAAAACAAATTCAGACCTGAATTTGAAGACTCAGGTTGCTTGCCCACTTTGTGCAGATGATTTAGATTAAAAAATTACAATCAGAAACACAATTACTCATTATTAAACATCTCTGTTACAATATAGGAAGCATAATGAAGAGTGAGCTATGTGGTTTGGAGTGACTGGGACCATGACAAGGAAACTTCAAATGAAACTTGGTGGACCTTTTTGCTGTAGATTTGGAAATAAGTCCAGAAGGCTGAGCTTAATATAACATGTGGCAGGTGGCCTGCATTTGCCTGGAGAATTCCTCTAGGGCAAGACAGCTCAGCAAACACATAAATCCTTTTTTCTCTGTTATCTAGTAGCACACTTAGTTGCCATGGGAATTATATTTATGCAGCAGATCCTCTGCAGTTCAGTTTGTGCCTAAAGTTTAACTGTACAGCTGTTACCGTAAATACTACATGGCAATATTTTCAAAACACAGCATCTTTGAACAAAAAGAACATGTCTTCTATTATTGATTTTGTTATGTTATGAAAATACCATTTTGATTACACTAGGATTATGTTTCCCCAAAAGCTTCCTAAGTTGATTTAAAGTGTACCTCTTGTACAGCTCTTCCTAATATTTAGTTATTTATTTATTTAGAAAAATAAAATACTGGATTTACCTGACGAGTATATTGCAGCCAGTGAAATTTGGTAACTTGCGGGACAGAACTTAATATGAACAAAAAATGCATATACAGTTTTCTGCTTACTTTTAGCTTGTTGGGTTCCCTTATTAGCTCTATGTAATAAAATATTAGCGTAGATCTTATTTTAGATGTTTTCTGTTTGTTGTTCTGCTTAGCTTACCAGAGACATGTTAACAGTCTTAAGTTCATTGTCTCCGGTCTGATTATTAGAAAAAAAAAATTGTTTTAATCCTGATTTGAACAACAAGATGTAAATCACCAAAGTTTTTGTGCAAAACCAGCAGGGGTTTATGAAAAATAGAATTTGTGCTTTTATAGGAATGAAGGGATTATCCAATACAGTCTGTATCCTGACCCACTCTCTGCAATCTGTAGATTACAGAGTATATTAACTAATGGAATTAAACATAAATAAAGTTCTACTGCTGAAATTCAGCAATATCTTGATATTGATTGGAAATCCTTTGCTTTATGTGAATGGAATATTTATGCTTTCCAAGGTTCTGTGGACAAAGTATTCTGCAGTATTGCTTTACATAAATGCAACTGTGATAAAAACACAAAATTAAGGCTTCAAGACAAAATTTTTATGTTAGATTTTAATGCAGATTTTTTGGCACAAATCAAAATGGTTTAATGTCAAACCATGTTCCTGCAGTAATAGTTATTAAACAGGAGTCCTGGTATGTGCAGATAACTTCCAGGTATTTGCTCTTTCAGTATAAACTTTCTGAATATTCAGAAAATAAATTTCAGGAAGATTAATAGAATAAATTAAATGCTTTAAACAGCAGCAGTTTGGACATGATGAGTTTGCTGTTCCAGGGGTGTTTTGTATTTCTTCAGTTTGTTTACCCTTAATCCTGATGCTGGAGCAAAAACACCTCTACCTGCCCAAATTCCTGTTGAAACTTATTCTGTGCTAAGCTAGGCTGAGCGGTAAATGCCTGTAACATAACAGAGCACTTCTATTCCCTCTTCACCAGTAGTCATTTAAAAGTAGATGAGAGGTGAAAAAATGCATATATTTGCTAGCAGTGTTACTCATTGCCTGTGAGAAAAGGAGTTTATTGTCTGATTGACTGACGGATGCTGTGTGGACAAAGCCTGGTCAGGAAATTTTCCTGGGCAGGATTTGAGACCAGCTCAGTTTTTAATTCCCCACAGTACTATTGATTGCTAGAAATCTGGTATGGAGGAGTAGGTCCACAGTCCTAGAGGACTGGAGCTGCATCTTATATATCATTCTCTTAGTGTTTTACTGGACTTTCTGGATTTGAGAAAATTTTGTCTGTTTAAGAGCTCACTAAGTCAATATGCAAACACATACAGCAAACGATCTGTAGCAGATACGAGTCTTGCTTTCTGCTGTGACACACGAGATCATATGGATTATGAGGATTGGCTCTTGCTTTGATACTGACAGAGAAATCATCTGTGATCTTGCTCATATCTGAGGTGTTTCACAGATCTGTATGAAAGAATAATCCTGAATGTTACTCAGGAGCAACATTTATAGTGGACTGGAGAATGAAAGATAGCGAGCATCTAAACTTCAAAGATTCATGCACAGTAGTGTGTTGATTGGTCCTGCGTTTACATGGCATTAGGACTTCTTTAAAAAGGCCCTTTCCTCTTTTTCAGATCATGGGGGTTGACAAAATTTTCTGACTTCAGGGAAAACTCATTTATATGACATAACTTTTTCAAAGAAGATTGAAAGATTGTTTGATTCTTAGTGCAAGACTACCTCCATGGGGCAAAAATCTGGGGCACTGAAGTTGCTACTACAGAACAGGCAGTGATAACAGGAGCTCCTGTTCGGTAGCTGAAACCTGATGCATTCAACAGAGAAACATGGCACTTCTGGGGAATTACTCTGAGAAAATGGTGGGCTTGACATCTGTAGATGTCTTCAGATTTAGATTAGTTAATTTTCTGTAGGATACACATTAACCAGCAGAGTCAGTGGTTTCAATAGAGAAGTTCAGAAGCTATCAGCTGAAACTCAATGATTGATTATGTAAGAGACCAAAAGTAGATAACGTAACAAGTCTTTCTTGTTCTAAATTCCATTATCAATGACCCTCTAAGGGATAGACCATATTGTTTTTTCTTGCGTGGTTGTAGTTTCTATTAAATGTGATCTGAAGACAGAAGAGGGGAAACTTCTTTCTTTACATGCTGCAGAGGGAGCATACTCAATTCCCAGTAATTCCCATACTGAATTCCCATCTCTGAGAAGTGTTTCCATGAAATTTCAGACCTAAGAAAGAGGTGTATGTATTGTTTTCTCTACATGAAAAAGGACAGTTTTTTTCAAAAGTAACACAGAATTTTTTATCTAATACTTTTGGAAATTTCTTTGACAGAATTCACAGTTTTAACTGGACATTCAGGAATTAGATATCATAGATGTCTAATTGGACTTCTCAGAGTCCAGAAATACTTGGATGTATATATATATATATATATATATATATTTGTATAAATAATGAATACTGTTATTGCCAGACATACAGAGAAAGCTTTTACTCTGCTCCAATAGAAGTAAGACCTTTTTGAAAAGGTACATTTGATGATGGGAACACTAATAACAGAGTTTCAGAACACGTTTGTATCAGTAAATTATTTTTGTTACTGTAGGCTAAATTACCTCAATATTGATATGCAGTAAAGAAAAATGATAAAAGACAAATGCTATGCATACACGATGTAGTGACTTTACAAAATTATGTAACTTAAGCATTTGAAAATATTTTGGACATTCCCATTATAATCTTGAAAATGTTAAAAGAATTTAAAAACCTTTTTCTGGTTTGGTCTGTCTGTTTGTGAAAACACAGTAGAATTGAGTAGGTGCAAATATCTTCACCAGAAATTGAGCATTCACAGGAAATAAGCACAATTAATAATACTATTTCTTACTTTTCTGGGTACAAGTTTCTCTTATAACTTGATATGTGTCATAAAATAGTAATTTTTCAAAATTTAGATGTTGATTTTAGTGGTATGTGTTGCTTTTAGAAGAGATGGTGAGACAAAAAGTGAAAAATAATTGAAATATCTCTATCCAGTACTGGAAGGGAGCCTGCACAAAAGATGGACTATTTACATAAGCATATAGTAACAGGACAATGGAGAATGGCTTTAAACTGAAAGAGACTAGGAGGTAGGATTAGATTTTAGGAAAAAATTCTTTGCTGTGGGGGTGGTGAGGCACTGGAACAGATTGCCTAGAGAGGTTGTGGCTGCCCCATCCCTGCAAGTGTTCAAAACCAGATTGCAGGGAGCTCTGAGCAGCCTGATCTACTGGCAGGTGTCCCTGCCCATGGCAGGGGGTTGGAACTAGGTGATCTTTAAGGTCCTTTCAAACCCAGGGACCCTATGATGAATCATATGATTCTATATGAAGACATTTATTTTTCACCTCACTCATGTCTTAAAACTTGCTTTTCTTGTAGGCTTCATACCTAAAATTAAGGTATTTCAAGTGATGTTTACTCTTTATGGTATGCTTTGTCTTTTTTCTCCTCAGGTATTTGTAGTTGATGGACTGCAGATATTCTGTAACAGATTATTCAGAGAGAATATAAAATTAGCAAAATCAGGGTCAGTTTCCCCAGAGCAACTGAAGGCTTCACACCATTCTGCTCTAGCAGACCCAAATTAGTGATAAACCCCAGGGGTGATGCAGACTGGAAATATTAATCGCTTCTACACATAAACTCTAAAAGGAGATACCAAGAGCAAAAAGCTGTGAGGAGCAAGTAGGTTTGGATTCTGGACCCTGTAAGCCATCCCATAACAGAACTGATGAAAATCATACCAGCAGCCTTGCACCCCTCCTGCATTTTCTGAGCTCAGCAAGAATCTGTGGTGACTGCACATGAATGCACATATTGCTGTCTCCATTGCAAGTTCCTGTACTGGTCTAGATGCCAGTTGTTGCTCTTTTAGTGCTAGTGGCTGGCAAAAGATGCCAGGTTTTGAAGGATTTTCCCTTTTTATATTAATGGGTTTGATAATCATGGTGCTTGAAATAAGGAAAACACAGGGAGAAGCCTGCAAGTCAGCGGCACGCATGGGAAGTAGGAAATGGAATACAGGTGGATGGGATGAAACTCTGCAAAACACTGGTGCCAGTCCTCTCCCTCAAAAGCTGTGTACTCTATTTGTTTATTTATTTTCATATATATCTCCCCCACCCTACATTTTTTATCTCCCTTACTAGAGCTGTGTGTCAAACTTAACTGCATATACTGCAAACTTAACCGTTTTATAAAAACAAAAGTTAGACTCTCTGTGGGGCAATGAGAATGGGGGACAAATGATCAAAGCTTTTTTTTGGGGGGCTCTTGATCACTTTAAGCACGGCTGATAACCTGCTCTTGAATCAGAAAAGGTGATAAGATCCCTCAAGACTTAGATTGTGTGAAAATTCTGAGGCATGTCCTTACTTGACCAGAAGCTGTTGGTTGTTGCTGGAGCTGTGTTTGGGGTTGATATTTCAAGTGCAGCTGCTCGCTCTTAATAACTGAATTTTCTCCCTTTGTGTTTCATATTTTTACTTCATTGAGTAATCATCTTTCCTTGTTCTCCAGAACCTGAAGATCAGTCTTCTCGTTTTTTCCCTTCACCAAATTGTTTGAGAAAACCAAATAGTGTTCTGCCTAGTAGCATTTCAAAGGGCAGTTATTCCACTAACTTGTTGCCCAGAGAGGCTGAGAACAATTACTTTTCAGCTTTACTTATCACCACTTTGGTGATAGGAAAATAAATATTTTGAAACCTACTCTTAGCACTTTAAACTGTCTTTGAAAGGCTCAAGAATATTTTTTATATTAAAAAAAATCAAGTATGATACAATTTTGCCCACTGTCTTATCTTCAAAATGTCTAAATTTTGTTTATCTTTTAGTAAGGTAAAATGTTCCTTTATTAAATTTTCTAATTTTATCTTTCAGTAAGGTAAAAGAGAAATGCTGAATATGTGAACCAGAAAGTTTTTATATGTTTTGCATTTGATTTACTAGTATAATTTTATGTTTTCCTTGTGTGTCTTATGATTTGTCAAATATTGTTTAACTGAAAATTCTGCTAATCATCATCAGTTTCATTCCTTTTTAGTAATGGTGCTTTTCATAAAGTTTCTTATAAACAGTTGGAAAATTTGTTTGGATTTTTTCTTCCTTTTTTTTTTCTTGGTTAGTTTTGTATTCTTGAACTCTTTGCTTTTGACAGCACACTCAAGGAGTTTGACTTAGAAGCCAGTTTGGCTTTGAAGGTGGCATCTAAGACATGAAGTTTGTGCATTAAAGGCTGAGCACTTTAAGGAATGTGTAAGGCTCTGCAGGGAACACCCTGGAATACCAAGGAGTCTACTCCCACAGGTGCACTGCTCCTCCTGGAGAAATCACTGGGAGATTCTGTGCCTACATATGAGACTAACATACACACAACTTTTCTTAGTTCCATATATTGACAAGAGCTCAGTGTGTACATTTTATAAATATAAACTGTGTAATTATATAAATCATATATCATTTAGAAGGTTTCTTTCAGTGGTAGCAGTCCTGCTATCAGATAGCATGCTAAATAACAATGATATATCAGGAACAGAACAAAAAAGGACTTCTGTGTGATCTTTATCTGCCTTGTTCCTCTACTTTCCTAGTTGTACAAAAGATGTCTTGAGGCTGTAGACTTGTATTATTGATATCTGTAGAAACTTACTGTGGCATTTGTGCAGGAATTGTTTATAATTTATTCTGAAAATGCAACACTATTATCAATGATTTTTAGAAGAGAACTTGTTGATTTTATCTTTTTATTTCTGTCCATAACTTAAGCTTGTTGGAAAAAGGGCAAGGCTTGCTTTTGTTCTGCTTAACTCATTCACCAAATCTCACATTTTGATATGAGGAGAGTGTTTCCAGCTAACTATGAAGGAATCTGGGTGGCTTTAAAAGTAATGCTTAAAATATCATTCAAGATATTCCCTACTGAGTTTCATCCTGCATATTTATATTTTATTGTTGGTTGCATGTTTAACGGTGCACAACAGGATAGAGTATGGAACAATATGTGGCCTCATTGCCACTTTGTAGATCTCAGTGGAGTTTGAAGTTGCTGAGAGTTGGGCCCCATATCTGTACTGTTTTCTCACTTGTACAGCTGTTGCTATCTGCTTCCCTTTCATTTGGAAAAATGGAGATTTACAAATTTACATAATCTGATCTACAGTCTGTACAAACAGAATTTCAGATGCTAATTTTCACTTGTTTGCTAATCAAAGGTTTTGAAAAGGCAATGTTAGTGTATTATTAATAACTTTAAAGTACATCCTGTTTATGAGGTAATAACCTTCTGTCATGGACTGAATTGACTTTGAGTTTAATTAGCTTAGAATTTGTTTAATACTGAGTTAATCAACCTTACAGTTGCTGAGGAGAAGTTTTGAGTTTGTCTTTTTTTTAACTGAACTAAGTTTCAAAAGATACAAACTAGCAAATTATGGATATGCCATAAGAAAATAAATACATGTAATATATGTTTGAAAACTCTCAAACTTATAAAGTCAAAATTCACTATAAAAATCAGATTTTTAAAATTGTTTGCTTTTAAAAAAAATCCTTGTTGCTTTCCAGTTTCAGAGAATTTTGTTGCTTAGCATTAGATCTGAGTCAGGAAAGTAAGAGAAGGAAGTGGCAATATATAGACACATCTATGCGTCTGTATGTCCATAGACATATATTGTTTATTTGATTTGAACTGCTACAAAGACTAACTTAACGCATTTATAGTAGTGATGCGTAACAGAAATACTTTTGTCTTATTTGAAACTGGGGTGGATGTTATACAATGCCAAGAGAGCATAACCCTCTCTATTTAGTATCTATTTGCATAATAACTAGTGCAAGTGGTAGTGATTTAATGCATAGAAGTTTGTTACATAAATTTTAAATAATAATAATAATAATAATAGTACTTTAATATCAATTTTTGAAACAACTTTATTTAGCAGTTCAAAAGAAAAAGAAAAACTATTTTGATGTTTTGTGTATTTTGAACAGCTTTCTAGGTTAACAACTGGATCTACCATCACTGCTGTCAAGTGAGAGAATGTTGCCAAAGTGTATTTTAAAAATTACTTTTAGGTCTGCTTTTTTACAACTTTTTATATTATTCAAGACTGACTATCCCAACTGTACTCTTGTCATCTGAGTGCTTCAGATGAAGTGCGTAATGAAATCGAGAACAGTATCCTAGACTGGCTTATAAATACTATAAAGTGCACATGAATTTTTGGCAAGGTTCATAAGCTGTAGGAACAGGACACTCGAGGATTGCAAAATTCTCCTTTTTTTTTTATGTCATTGAATGTGAATTGCTTGAAATTATTTCAGCATGGACTAAATAAAGCACTTCAGAAGTGCAAGCCCAACCATAATGGTGAGGAAGCTCCATTTCTCTTTTCCTAAAATGTTGATCTTAGAGAACAGATACATTCTATAACAGGTCTACAACAGAAAGGTGGAAGGAGAAAATAAGTAGTTTTGGACAGTTGTGTGACTAAACCAAGTGGAAGATATTTTTTAAAAATTAGCCTCTATGTGTCATTGGGGTTTCAAGATTTGTTATCAGCCTAAATCCCAAATTCTTTAGCTCAAGCACAAGTTAAAGATATGGTCAAGCTGCTTGGTACAATCTGAAAACCTGTATGTTATGGAGGTTGGAACAAATGATTATAATTTTCTTGGGTTTGAAATGGATGTTGAAATCATCAACTGTATTCCTTTTCCACTGCTTAAAAGCAGGAAAACAAAATATAAAATAGAAACTGAAAGTATTAATCAGATAGACTAAATCATTTGGGTCTCCTCATTACTCCTTCCTGCTTTCTTCAGAAATATTTAATTATGCTTTATCTGCATTAAATTCTTGATATCAGTCCATAGGAAGTCAGAATGTGGCAAGTCCCTCTGAGAGACAAAATGCAAGAAATCTACAAATACTTGAAAATATAAATTTCAGCATTTTTATTTGTTTGTTAAAATAAGATGTAAATTAGAAATGGAATTCATTTCTTGGGGTTGGAATTTCTTTTAGTGTGTGAAAGTAAAGAAGTCCTGTTCATGTTCTGAGGAAGAAATAATGAAAATGTTTGCAAATTCTATGAGTCTGTTGCAAAGAATCAAATCATAAGATGTTTTTTAAATTTGGGCGTTGTAGCTGTTAACACTATCACCCAAATGTAGTTTCTGGCTAAGGGCTGTGTTATATTACATTTAAGAAGTTGTATGGCTAAAGCAGCTTTCCTTGGACCTTGATGTCCTAGTAATCGATGTTCACATCAGCAAATATTTTCATTTCCATGCTATAAAACCTGACCTACTGGCATCCAGATACAAGTTTTAGACTGTATTTGTGCACGCACTCAGGGATTTCAGTCAGTCCAACATACAATGTTATATTAAGTACTTAAATAACAAGCTTAATTTACACCTTGAGGAGATACCATCATGAAGGCAAACTGAAATCCTGGGACAAAGAGGGGGGAGCATTGAAATGAATTTCTTGTTTAAATTCTCATTGAATTTTTTTAGTACACCTTCCAGTGCTGTCAATTCTATTGTCCTTCTGAGGTTACTAAAGGCATTTTCAACTTTCAAACAGTATACATTGTGTAAATCTATAAAAAACTTACAGGTACATAGACTAATGTTTCAACTGAATGCTCATATTTAGTCCATGTAGCTGAAATGTTTCTCTGCAGGCTTTCACTTCTTGCATGTTATTCAGGATGCAAGAAGTATATGGGCTTTTTGACAGATACTATCTCAAACTGGTCTGAAGCCGATGTGTTCATTGCGCAGTGTTATATTTGCGGGACTGATTTCACATTTTCCAGTATGATTCTGAAATAAGTGTTTACAGCCCAGAAAGCCAACCATATCCTGGGCTGTATCAAAAGAAACATGATCAGCACATCAAAGGAGGTGATTTTGCCCCTCTACTCTGATGAAACCTCACATAGTTTACTCCATCCAGCTCTTGGGCCCTAAGCACAGGAGAAATAAAGACACATTGGAGCAGGTCCAGAGAAGGAGCATGGAGATGACTCCAGGGATGGAACACCACAAGGAAAGGAGACCTTATTGCAGCCATTCAATGCTTAAAATGGGGCTTATAAGAAAGATGGGATAAGGCAAGGAGTAAACTAAAAGAGGGAAGACTCAGATACAAGGGAGAAAGTTTTTTACAATGAGGGTGGAGAGGCAGTAGAACAAGTTGTCCAGAGAGTTGATGGATGCCCCATCCCTGGAAATGTTCAAGGTCAGGCTGAAGAAGGCTTTGAGCAACCTGATCTAGTTGAATATGTCATTCATCATTACAGGGAGAACTGGTCTAGATGGTCTTTAAAGGTCCCTTCCAATTCAAACTATTCCATGATTCCATAATAGTTGTGTCTGATGTTTTAGTTGTGTCTGATGTTTTAAGGAGTTCTCTTTTCAGCTTGCTAGAGTTAACACTTATATGCTGCCTTTGGGCCAGATTAATCATTGGGTTATCAAGTTTCATTTCTCTTCTGAGGACATGCTAATTCATTTGTCAGTTAAAGCAGCAAATCCAAACTGTGCTTTTATTGTCTGGATCAGTTCCCTGAAAAATATTCAAATATAAGTTATGTTGATTTTTTGGAGTTAAATTCAAGTAAAATGAAGGTTTTTCATTTTGTGACTCTAGCTATAAGCTTAGTGCCACCTCAGTTTTTGATGTAGCTTTTATGTCTATATATTATTCACAGCACAGGATTACCACTTCAGCATCCATATTTCTGTTGGAATCTGGTGTCCTTTAAATATCACATTGGGCAGATTATTAAGACTTCCTACTGTCATTTGAAAAATGAAGCCATACTTTGTCCATATTTATCCTTGTCTGTTTATGAGAAGCTGGCTCAGGGTTTTATCTCCTCCAAGCTAGACAACTATAATGCTTTGCTCACTGGCCTGCCAAGTGGTCTCATTACCAAGCTTGAGCAAAACTCTTTTGCCAGGGAAGTATATCTTGCAAAAAAAGACAGCACATCTCCCTAATCCTAGCATCGCTGCACTGGCTACTCAGAAACAAAGGATTGATTGTGAAGTTGACCTGTCAGCCCCTTCATGGTCAAGGTCCTGAATATATCTCCAGATTTAATTTTGAGATATATTGCTTCCAGGCCTCTGTGCTCTTCAGTGCCCTCTTAGTGCAAGTTCCAATTACAAAACTACAAACCTTGTGTGATGGAGGATTTTACCATTACGCCCAAAAGCTAAGGAATAAGCTGCCTTTCTCAGTTTAGGAAGCTCATGCTCTTTGCTTAAATCTCCTCTTCTGAAGATTTGCTTGTCTGTCTTTTTCTTTTTTTATTGAGTAACATTTTATACACCATAACTCAAATAATTTGGGGACTGTAATATTCTATGCTGCTATGCAGAATTAAGTGGTAATTTTACTTTCAAGCAGAGCTACTTAAGATGTTTTTGTTTTGGTTGGAAAACAACTTCTGAAAATAAGTATTTTTTAATCAAAAGACAAAGCAGTTAATGAAAAAAGATTCTTAGATTTAGGAGAAAAAAAGCAAAGAGGAGTCCCTCAGGATTACTGTTACCGTCCAGTATCCAATAACTGGTTTCTCATTTGAACTGGGAAAGCTCAGAGCCAAATTTAGCTATCTTTACTGAAATATTTTAATTGTCAAGATGTTGGCTACTCTAGAGTGAGACTTTCTAAGTCACTTCTATGATGAATATGTTGTTCATGTAACTAAGATTAATTGATGCTTAGACCTGAAATTAGGTATGATACATTTTGCTATAGACCATATGCTGTTCTAGGGTAAATATCTGTATTTTACCTCCTTGTTTTGTTACATTACCAGAGAAAACAGAAAATATTCTAGTTTTCCTCTCAGCATGGAAGGAACAAAATTTTTTAATTGCTTCTTGAAATATATAGATAGTTCCTTTACACATAAAGAGACTGATTTACTTTTAATAGCCCATGGTCCTTTGCAGGAAAAGTCCATTGTTTTTATGTTCAAATTAAACACTAGAAATTAAATTGTTAATATTAAAACATTTTAACTCCTCCAAAGTGGATAAATGTCATTGTCAAAGAAAACAAATTACCTTTGTAACAACCTTATAAGAAATAGATAGAAAGATGGGAAAGATGGTATTTCTTAAAAGACAGAGAAACAGGGACTGTAATATATAATATAACAATATAGACAGAAAATGATGACAGCCTGGGTGAGACTTTTAGCTGTCGGGGTCTCAGAGATCTTTTACAGAAAGAATGGGCAAGATTTAGGTATAAGCTGAATGTGACAGCTGGTAAAAAGAGATGCTGAAGCAGCCATTACAGAGGTGGAGGAAGAGTTAGGATGATGCAGTAATGGAAAAAGTGAGAGGGTGAAAAGGAAGAGAAAGCTATGGAAAAAAAATATGGTCTGTGTTGAAGAGAAAGTAGGGTGTTAAGACAGACTGCTGCCTGCGGAGGGATTAGAAACTCTGGTGAGAAGAGCTATAGTGAATGCATTTATGGAAGTCAAGTGGAGATTGTCTAGATGGCAGAGAAACGCAAATGGCTATTGTACATTACACATCCTTGCTTTGAGTGTTTGATGCACGGCGTAGTAAACAAACTGGGAGTTCAACAGAAATAAACAGGTCACTGGTCAGTTTGGGTGGGAGAGATGGGAGATGAAAGATAGGTCTTCCCCCTCCTCCCACTCGGTGCTGCTTGGATTTTGCTGAGGTAACTACAACAGCAGTACCTGCTGGTGTCTACATGCTAGGCTTTGTAAGTATGAATATTTGGCTCAGTTTGTTGTCATCAACAATGCTTTTATTTCAACAGTTTATTAATAGCCTTAGATGTACTTCATAGCAGCAACAGATTCTGTACAGCTGTGGCTGCTACCAAAACTAAGAGTTTAAAATTTATGTAGTGCCCACGTGAGTGATGAGGAGGTTCATGCAAAGACACAGACGAAGACTTTGTGTTTAAGTACACCTAGAGGAAGGCTTTTGCAGTATCTAAAAGTTTTTAGCAGTGCTTATGTGGAGGCTTAAAGAGTTAAATTATTTACGTTAAAACTTTTATATAATATTTGCAGATTTACATGTATATAGTTTTTTAATATGAAAAAGATGTTTTTTCCACTGTGTCAGGAAAGAAAGAAAGGAGTGTAGGACTATGGGGAAGAAAAAGGAAGGCATTTTCAGTGATGTATCTGCTTCTGTTAAACTTTGTTGGCTGATATTTATGTGGAATTTCCACAGTCATTTTGTTTTATGTGCTAATGTGAAATCAAATTTCATGCTGGATGGTAGCGATTGGTTAAGATTTTTTTCTACAAATTAGTAATTATTTCTAAAATAAATAGCAGTTGTTATCCTTTTGCTAGAGAAGGTAAGAGAGAAGAGGAGGAAATTAGATATTGTTAAATGGAAATGTATGTTATTCTTCAAAATAACTAAATATATTGCCTTCAGAGAAGGTAACTGAATGCTAATTGTACTTTAGTGTATATGTAAGCACTATTAGTGGATACAAATACGACTTAAAAGGTTTTATTGTCATAGTATTTTCCTTCCACCTGAGCTTCTAATAAGTTAATTTCTTTTCCTTTATGGATTACAAAGAAAATATTGTAACATAGGAGGTATTAACAATCTTTTGCCAGGCAAATGAATGCAAAGTTCATGCCAATTAAAACAACATGTATAGTTCATATAAACTCATTCATTTCAATTTATAGGTTTTTAAGGTGGAATTGAAATGTTAAATTTTTCAGAAGGCTTTGTGTAGTAGTTATATAAAGTGAAGCTATTCTCAGTTTAGTTTTGCAATATGTGGCTATTGGGGGAATCCAGGTCATACTAAAACTTTTTTTAAGCAAAACAAAATGACGCTGATTCTTTTCTTGTTGGACTGTTCAAAGTTCAACCATAATGAAAACAAGCACTCTGATATTTTAAAGGAATGGTTGTAGAGAAAGAGGATGATCTTATTGTCAGTTCTGTTGTATGTGACATGTTGGAGAACTGACCTTTTGCAGCTTGTTCACAATCCCTTCTGAAAAGATGACTTTTTGAGGTGGATTTCTTTAGCTTTGCCGCCCTTACACATGTAGTTGTAAAGTTGTTTGTAAAGTGCTTTGTTTTTACATATCAAAAACTTCAATCCAGAAATTTTCCCACAGGTTTTCCACCTCCCTTGTCCTCTCCCATTATTTCCTAAGCCATGTGATACATTTTCAGGAATAAATTTACCATGCAGTATAAAAGTCAACCAAACAAAACACCAACGTGAACACGTAGCTCATGTAATGCCTTGGATAAAATATCTTCCCTGCTCTTCGCACCTTTATTTTTTCTTTATCCACATACTTCATGGTTTTCTTTCATTGTAGTATCATTGGACAGCAATCAAGTAAATGAGGCCTATCAGAGCTCAAGTGTCTATTTAAATTAAAGCAGTTAAGTTTTTAGATGCTAATACTTTGTTCAGATGTAAGCAAATGACTTACACACATGTAGGCAGCAACAAAGAAGAACAGTACATGCTTTTTGGTAATACGTGATCTGGGCAGCAGAAAAAAGAAAGGAAGCTTGGAAAGTGTTCAGTTGTGTTTTTGGCAATATTTTGCTCCACAAATTGCTGCCAGAGCAAGAACAGTAGCGGACATTGTCTAAAGCAGTTCTGACCATCATCTGAACTCTTGGACCACCCTATGGTTGGATGGATGGCTGCCGAGACATTTCTTTCAGGGGAAGAGTTTCTTCCCCTACTGTTGAGTTTTGGCTGCCTAGTCCTTAACCAGCATGTTTTTTTTTGAGGTGTTAATCTCTTTGCTTCTCCCAAAAATGTCATTTGCTCTGTAGGCAGTCACTGAAGTCCTCTCTGTCCTTCAGGATGCAACTTCCACTTTGGATTTCAGTCTTATTTTTACTTGGCTTACAAAAATGAGTCAGAATATAATTCATAAATCCAGGAAACCTGAACAGTCTTACAGGCACCAAGCACTCAGCAGGAATTAAAACCTTTCTCTTTCCTGATAAGTGTAGTCTTTTTAATTTCCTGGTTTATAGGAGCAGAGGAATGAGGAGGAGGACCAGGGAAACCAAGCACAGCACAGGACAAAAGTGCTAAAGAGAGAGCAAGACACCTTAAAAGCTGTTAGTAGCAGCTGCTTTTTGAAGCTGATTAAGGAAATAGAAAAAGCTATTGACTAAGGCCAAATGCAGCCTGAAATTCCAGAAGTGACCTGCTGTAAAGCCACTCAGCAAGTGAGCGATCTCTGGGTATTTAACGCTGACGTGCTCTGGGGTATATGGAGAACAGCCAAGTAGCATGATGGCTCTATGCTAACAAAATAAGCAAGTTCTGTGTTTTCCCACTGTTTTGTGTGTCACTGGAGTATGGTCATAGCAGTAAAGGATGTGACTACACACTGCTGAAACTGCAGTTGACTAACTGCTGGCACTCATAGCAACCCACTGTTTCTGGGAGTAAGGATGTGAATCAGATGGTTAAAATTATTTAGATTATTCTTTTAACAGATCATAAAATGCTTCATGTAATTTTAAAACCTGCTTTCATTGGCTGATGTTACATACTCCTGAGGCCTTTGCCTTCGTATCATCATTTCTGGTATGTCAACAATAGCTGAGAAGTGTTGCTGTTTTATAAATGGTGTCCAAAGTTTTTCGTTCTTACAGAAAGTAACAGGTAAGTGGTGTTTTTTTTCATATCTCTGATCACAACTGCATTCATCTAAGCCCAGTCCACTGGTACTCTATCTGACAATTGTAAGTTCCAATGCATGGTCTATCTAAAATATATAATATTCAGAATATTTTGTAAACATTTTTTTTCTTTAGATGAATAGAAAGTAATGCTAAAACTTATTTTTTATTTTAATAGATGAAAGTAACGCAGGCAAAAAGATTTGCTTCATAGGTTCTCAGTGAAATATATGATTCTTATGTCATGATTCTTATGCAGATGTGGTGTGATGTGGACCTTATAGGATACTATGCTTTTTCAGTTAAGGTAGAGGGAGTACTTTTGCAGACATGATTTGTGCAGTGCTGCAGAAGAGTAAGGAGTTCATTCTGTCCTCTTTATATCCTGAGTGAATGGAACTTGTAAGAAAGAAGGGGGCACATAATAGGACTCTCATCAGCTGAGCTTGGCAGGAAGGTATAGTAGCCTTTGAAACTTGAGGAGGTATTCTTCGATTCCTTCAAACTTCAGTTGTGTGGTGGTTTAAAAAAAGTTATGTAATACAGTGACTTTAATAAGCTTGTTTGGTTTTTGTCTCTGAATAAATAATACATTCCCAGTCTTACATTTCCTGTAACAAAGTGAAATGTGAATAGCAATATAAAATCCCAAACATTTTGATCCCTTTATATTTTTTCTTGCCTTTCTTAGTGCTTACTCCGTGCTCAGAGACTAATACCAAGTGGAATTGAACACCTGCAGCCCTCGCTTCGAGTTATGCTGTATATTGCAGATGAAGGGAATTGCAGGTGCTCTCTACTTCCCAGAACTTATCCCATGTGCCACTGCAAATCTGGAAGGACTTACTATTCAAGCAGTCTCAAGCTGATTTTTTTGTTGCAGGATGTACTTAAGGCTTTGAGTGTATGACAGTTTATGCCTATTTTGTGTTTATTCCCCCCAATGTTATGTTCATTTCTCTAATTTTTGATGGTGTGTAGATGGTTTGAAATTATTTTTATAAGAAGATCTCATATTAGGATGTTCTGGAGCTTTTTTGCAGGGAATGATTATCTGCTAGCCATCAGCTATATCTTCTATCTATCACCAGTTATCTCCAATCATCTGACTACTTATTTCTCTTGTCCATGATTCTAGATGTCTACATGAAAAATTGGCATCTTTTTCAGGATGAGGAAATAATGTTATCCATGCAAGAAATTGGTTTCACATTTGAATTTGGTTCTTGGAGAATAGTGATACCAACAGTCCTATTACTTTAAACTTGTTATTAATAACAAACAGCAAACAGTAAAAAGGACTCTGCTTAATATTCTCTGAATCTGAGTTGTATCTTTGGTTAGAGAACTTCATCTTTTCCTGGAACTATTTTCCTCTTAGGTTCACTTTAGACAGACGTTCCTTCTAACCTTTTCAGCTTCAAGGAGAAAATTAGCTAGTTTTGCCATTTAAGAATTCTGGCCTTTCACTGCAACCTTTGCCTGTATATAGGCCTGAAGTATATTATTTCAGCCGTATGGTGTAAATGCAGGGCTACCATATGTTAATGTAAGAGCAGAAACCGGTCATGTGGGTTTTGGGGAATAGTTTAGGATACATGTATTATCATTTAAAAAGGAATTGCATGGTCTTACGCATGTTGTTCAAGGAACGAGTTCCAACATCTGAAGTGATCTATGGTTCAAAAACTATCATATAAGAAATTACAGATAAATTGTCTGGGAAAGGGAAAGTAGGAAATAGTACAAATATTAAATTTAAAGGGTAATATAATGAAGTTAAACATCATGAACAAATAAAAAGTCTACTGTGCAGCTGAGGGGAGTATGCAGACCTATGTGGTTGTCACAACGCAGAAAATGCAGAATGCATTTTGCAGGCTGTGCTAGAAGGTGCTGGGAGAGGGGGAGAAGATGGGACAATCCTCTTAGTTCTTCCATTGCTGGGACCAGTGAAACTACTTGTATCACTGTTTAAACAAAACAAACCAGCTCCAGAGCACCTAGCACCTAAAACCCTTTGCAAACAATTAATGAATTTCTGGTGTACTCTTTTCGAGAATTTAATTCTAAAAAATGTTTATAAAATAAGGTGAAAAGCCACATAGAAATACAGGCCTTAGCTTTGACTCCAGAGCCTAAATATTTTCCCACATCTGTGGAAATGCCCGTATTGCCTTGTTGCATTTGATCTTTACTCCCATGTATGTCAGAAATTGCTCACGGAAGTCAGAGCACACAGCTGTACAACCAGCAAATGCCATTAGTCTGAGACTCATCTGGACATTACAGACTCTATTACAAGTACATAGGTTTAACTGAGGGTACACAGGAATGATATTTCATACTTAAGATTCAATGTCTTTGGTTTTGATACTGCTGGAAAGTCATCTATATTATTTGTCTCACAGGGCCTTTTTTATGTGTTTTATAACTTATTAGACCAGAATGTAAATCAGCTGTAGTTGATTTTCACTGAATATATTTAAATCTGTTTGAATTATTTGGATTTTTAAAAATTTCTCCTTATACCACAACATTATGAAAAACAGTCAGAAAAACATAGACCATATGTAGTATGTATCATTTCAGATAAATACAGATTGGCAATATACAATATAGTCACATACTGCATTTTCTTCATAGCCTTTTTTCAATCCTCTTAAATTATTTACAACAAGATAAATCATTTAACATTTTAAATTTTAATTATCAGCAGAAATCAGCATTTAGTATTCTATGCCAAAGTTTTAAACTCTGCATAAATTCTGAATTTCCTCTAAATAGTTTTCAATTAAGCTTCTTGCCTTTTTTTATTTTATTTTTTTTTTCTGGGGTATAATTGAAAATATAAAACACCCATTTAAATCACCACCCCCTTCTCCAAAAAGAGGCAAGATTACACACTCAGCAGCCTTTAAATTCTTGAAATGCCTTCAGAAGTTTTCAGATATTTGTTTTAATAAATGTTAAGAATTTATTAAGATGTATTAATTGTGTGCTCTGTAAGTTATTAAATAGTAGCTTCAACATATTAATCTTTCATGTTATTGTTGTCAATGATATATTTAGGAATGAAGCATTAATTAAAATTCTTCCTTAAAGTTTTTTCCTAAAAGAAAGCAGTATGTGTACTTATCAAGATACATATTTGATCTATGGGGAAATGATTGTAAGCAAAGTTTTGATACAGCATATGCTGAACTTGAATTAAAAAGATTTTGGTTATGTAGAGTTCAAATTACCTTTGACATATTTTTGCAGGTTAGTTACAAATTCTCAACTAAACATAGAACTCTTCTTTATCGTAGAGCCTAACATCAGATTTTAATCATATTTTGTACCCACAGGGTTTTAGGTTTCCAACAGGCCACCTGTCTCAGACATTAAAAAAATCACAGGACAGATGGGAAGGTGAAAGTGGTTGTCCTTGGATAAAGAAATTCTTACACTGCAGGAACAGTCACAGTCAAGGCTGGCCAATATATCACACATATTACCCCTTTCTTCTAGCATTGCTGCATCATGATTGCAAATTTCCCTTTAGTAGTATAAATATAGAATTCATCACTTATCCTTTTCCAATAGCGTGATTCGCAAAACTTGTCTCTTTTCCATGTGATCTATTAACCGCTGAGGGATAACATGACATGCATAGTACTTGAGCAAATATAGTGTGTCTTGTACGTGTACCAGAGCTCCTAGAATTCCTATGTTGTTTATTAATGACACAAGGGTATGACTATTTATTTGTCCAGACCTCTGGCACTGGTTTGATAGGTGTGATGTATTTTAATATGTCAAATTTACCAACCTCAAGAAAATTGGTTATTGGAAAAAAGTGCAAAACGGTGATGCTTCTTCCCATGTATTGTCATTGTTTCCCATAGGGATAATAGGTTTTTTTACATCACTGACCAGCATGATGTGCACCAACTCTCCACACTACATAGGAAACATTCAGCAACACTTTAAAGTGTAAGGGACGAATTCTGACCTCAGGTGTATGCATCCAGTTTTTATTGACCTGGGTATTTAAGAGCCAACAACCCAGTTGGAATGATCAATTTGTGCTGTTTGTGATGAATGAGAAAGCAGGCCAACAATAGGCTCTTCTGCATTTGGCTTATGTGAAGATCTCATTCCGCTCTGAGCTCTTTCTACTCTTTCCAGAGACTACGAAGAAAATATATTAATGGCAGCATATACTGTTCAACAGCTGTTCGGTGTGCAGAGGTTCAGCAGCAAGCACTAAGGGAGTGAGGTTTCACCTGACCTACAAACAGGGGTGCTACTAGGTGTCCTGGAGAAAGGTCTGTGCAAATAACCTGACGCTGCTGTCCAGCCCATGGCACTGAAGAATCTGGGCTTTCCTGCCTAGAAATTAATATTTTTAGATACAATTTTTAAAGTGCAAGAGAATCCAAATGCAGGGGAGAAAAAAAGCTCCTTAGGAAGAGGTTGTAAGTTCACAATGTGGATTTCTTCCTCAGTGTATCCTTTGCTGTGTGCCAGCTATTAATATAATCATTGACTAGAGTGAAATCCAAGTCCCCCTCCCTGATTAACAGTGTCCACCCCTCTGAAAGGAGTGATGCCGACAAGTCAGTGAGAGCCCTTAGAGTTTGATCCTTAGGCAGGGGAGGAAATCGAAACTGCTATCTCTATTTTTCATGCTTGTTCTGACCAATAAGCTGCTGTGCAATAGAAGAACAAGCAATTCTCTTCTGGATTCTAGTTTTGAATAAAGTCATAACTGCAGTGATATTTTGTTCAAAACCTACCCACAGAGGCATCATTTAGGCAGAACGTGAGGACACAGCCCATCAGGGTGTGTTATGTGATATAGTTGTCAGGTGCATTATGATTGTGCCCTTACCTTGCTTGGGTGAGAGCGAGGATGTTTCAGTTCATGAACAAAAGAAGAATTGTAGAGGTTTGGGGAGCCTCTGGGAACAGAACAGTCTCTGTTGTTTAGAAACTCTCAAGATTTACAAGGGGCTGAAGAAATGCAGTTCTGATCCTTGACACCCTCCAAATTTCCAGATTTTTCTTCCTCGGTTCATTGGCACATGTTTTTTAATTAATTAATGCTTGCAAAGAGTTATATATGGGAATTCCTCTGTTTATTTTGTTTAAACAGGTATATAGGTAGTTCTACTTGTCCCACTAATGATGTGTCTTGGTCTAGATTCTCTTTGTAGAGACATGGATCCTCTTCAAAGTGTTTAGATCGCTATATGAATGTAAGAAATAAGATTGGAAAGGAGTTGGAGTTTGGTATAGCAGGGGAAACAGTCAACAAAGGGTATATACTTCTGAGCACACACCTTTGATATCAGATGGAATCATAATGTTTCTTATAAACCTGCTTGGCTCTCTCTTCAGATCATGGAATATGTTTGACCCTGTCTCTTCTGATTTCTGGGCCAAATTGCTGCTTTCTTGTTAGGCTAGAGACCAACACAGGAAGATGAATGGCAAAGTGCTGGTCCTCTTAATAAATGTGAGAGAGTTTCCTTTATAGTCACTGGGGTGTCAGTGGGTTTGTGAGAAACATCTGTCATTAACAAACAGGATTTGTTCATTCTTTACCTACTGATATCCCTGAAAGTTTTTGCTCAGAAGCTTTTAAATCTTCTATGAGCAGGGCTCACTGGGAGTTATCCTCTGCTCTGAAATCTTTAAGGAGGTCCATTCTGACAAGTAATTTCAGCTCCATGGATTATAATAAATTTGTTTCCTTGTGTGTTGTGGGGCATATTTGCATAGAATGTAATCTCTCTCTTTTTCTCCTTCTTTCTTACACCCCCCCACCCTCCTGCTTTGTCCTTAATAAATATGTTTGTATAGAAATAAGGATGTGGAAAGACAAGCATGCCTAATATTGAAGGACAGTATGCTTGTGCCTAATACATTAGAGCAATTGTTCAAGAATAATTCATCTTACGTGAAGATTACCCCTGTAAGGCTGCCAAGGTCACAGGGACTTTATCAGTTGTACAAATGCTTCCTGTGTATTTTAAAGGGATGGCCTTAAAATTGCGTTAAATTTAGTCGAAGCAATTTTATTCATTTATTTCTTAAATTTTGTTTTCTCTATTCAAATATTTGATACTTTTTTCCTTTCCTTTTTTTTCCCCACCTCATCTTTTTGTTATCCATATAAATGTGGTGGAATTACTTCTAGGTTAGTTTTGTTTCACTCTAGAGCAGCAGCTCCCAAATGTGAGTTGCTGAGCCCAGAGGTGGTTTGTGAATGAAACCTTGGAAATGCTGCTTTAGAGTGTTTCAGTTTTTTCCATGAGGTATAACTCAATTAGCCTTGTACTGAAAACACGAGTGGTGAGGGAAGATGTGGCCAACTGCTGGAGCCCTCTTTTAATTCAGTGTTAAAAGAAGCCACTGTCATATATTTAAAGTAGTAGGTAAGTAACCTTAAGTAAGTCTTAAGATTCAGACAATTCAGAGATATGGTAAGAGTTTTAACCAGAATATGAAATGTTTTGATTAATTGTGCCCTGCACCTCTCTTAGTGAAGGTAACTTCGCTAAAGAAAAAAGGCAAGACCTTTGTTTTCTGTAAATCTGGGAAAACCTACTTAGTTTTCCAGGGGTAAGGTACTTTACACCAGCTGCGAACTAGTATATAAACCCCCTAAATATATTCCCACTTTCCTCCTTTCAAGCTGTTTCTTCTCTCTGGAAGGCCTAGTACCTGCAATTTTTTTTTTGTAGCAAGCTTTGCATTTAACATGAATTAAATTAATTTGCTTTGTAGTAGAAAACAAATCTGTGGACTGCTTGTGACCCACTGGTCTCCTTGGTCTCTCTAACTAGTTTTAAACTCCTTGATAGTATTAAAAGAGGCTTTGCAAACTAATTTAAATATTTTACACTAGTACTTATATGGATAATAAAGCTGTAGTTTTAGCAGGGATTTATGTGATTGTGGACTGGGAGTGAGATGGCCTGCAGCATCACATTTAAGAGGGAGAATTTCTGCACAAGGCTGTCAGCTAGAATGTTAGTTTGCATTTGGAAGATGTTTTGGAAACCCTTGCCAGCATTAAAGAATGTGAAATCCTACACTATAGCTACTGTGGGATAATCCTGACTGTTTTGTCAGTATAATCCCATCAATGAAAAATTTGTACATGATACCTGTTAATGAGTTAATGAATTGATGCCAGTTTTTTAGAGTTTTGCTACATGTGGTGTGGTCAAAATCTTGATGTGTTCATTCTTTGCAAAACCGAAGTGGAGAATGAGCATTCAATGAACCCCTGACATGGTTATGTAGGCTACATCAATTATCTTGCATGAGGAAGGAGAGCTGTGAGTTTCTAACATCATCACCAGAAAGAACACAGTCCTCTGAGATAGATACTGTTGACAAAGACAGACTGGCCCCATGACACCAGCATGAAATCAAGAAAGCGTCTCAACTCATGAACAACTTTCACTTAAAAAATCATGTAGAATTAGTTTGGTTAGAAAACCTCTGCACCGTTCATTTATTATTTAATCTTATTTTACTTTGTACAGACAAGCTATCTGGCCTAGTGTGAGGCTTCACACAGCCAATTACTTCAAGGTGTTTAGTTCATATATTATTTAAAGCATAAATCTTGTACAGGCTGTCCATTGATGACCCTGTGAGGAGCCTATAGTAAATGCCTTTCATCACTGCTGACTGACTCATGTGCACAGACCTACCTGCTGAGCTAAACAGGCCAGGAGAACTGATGCATTTGTAAGATATTGGATTTAATAGCCTTTTTCTTATGTATATATGCTTAAGTTATGGAAGTTAGTACATATAGTTGAAGCCCAGTGTTAGGATTTAGGAAGTGAGCTTTTATAAAGTGTCATGGATTGTATTTGTTTCTGCTATTTGAAAACACTGCACAATTCGTTTTCTATGCTTCATACCTTAAAATGTTTTTAAAGGCATCGCTGATGTATTTGAATAAGTAAAATGTTGCCATAGGAAGCTACCTAATGTATTCAATAGAATATTCATACAAATTCCCTTTTTAAGACAGATTCTGTGGTTATGTTTGTTCTCCCCCTCCTTCCTCAAATCATTCCTCTCAGGCTGATTTTTAAGTCTAGTGCAGTGATACCAGCAAGGTGCTGTCTGAATAGCTTGGAAAGAGACTTGCTCAAGGAATGCACCGATTGCATCTGATGGGTTTATGTGCCATTAACAGTGTCTGTCCCACACTGAATGTGCCAGGTATTTAACTGGGGACTGGTACTAATTTCAGAGCTAATACTAAGCCGTTCCACATCAATGCTTACAGCAGGTGGTTTGAATTGACAGTGTAAAGGGAGAAAAAAAAAGTGTGAGAAAATTACCATTGTACTATAGAATTTCTCTGATTGAATTGACTGATTATACTGTCAAAAGAGCATTGGAAACTGGCAGTGCTTATGAGGAGGAAAGAAATGACAGGATTCTTTTAGAAAGAGGTTCTCTGACTTTGCACAGTCAAATAGTTCAAAATGATGATAGGATTTTACGTTAAAGGTTTTAATCTAGCACTTAAGAAATCTGCATGTTCTTCAATTTATGACTTGTCAAGCTAGTATCCTGTGTAAACTGATCCTGCAGTTTTCTCACTCTATATTGGCCCTCTTTAAATGCTCACAGGAGATTATACATGAATCGACATACATGATTCAGCATAGTGAATCCCACCTTTCTGTCCCACCTTTGGATTTAATTTAAAAAAAACAAAACAAAACTCCAGCCATAAACACCAAAGCCCCACCCCAACCTGTTGCCTGCCAAAGACAACAACACTGCTGTGTTTGAAGAACAAGTTGTGTAAGGCACACGGAGAATGTATATAAAGGTGTACTCAGTGGCTTGTAGTATTGCAACATTGTCAAATACACAAACAAAAAATGTCTTAGAGAATCATCCTAACTTCATTCATACCTAATTCCACTCACTGTCAAATAATTCTTTTCCCACTCAAGTTCAGTGGAACAAGACCAGGCACAACTCAGAGAAATTATCTGATTTTTCTTTTGGTAATATGAATTAAATTGTTCTGTATTGCCCAGTTATCCTGTTAAATTTAAATTATTAACTAAGCCCTGTGATAGCACTGGGATTTTTTTTTCTTTAAATTCATGTTTGATGGGGTAAATATTTTCTTGATTATATAATCCCACTGATTTCACCTGGGAAAATTTGAGACTTGCCATCTGTTTCACTAAGGGTTTATGCACCTCTTTCTGATATCACCAGTGACCAGAATTTTCCTTCTACATAATCTTCAAGATTGGAGAACAAAAACAGCTTTAAAAAAGCCTCCAATCTGTCCTTGCATGGGTGGCATGGAATTTCATGAATGTAAATAAAGCAAATATTGCCCAGTTCTTTCTGACATTACAAAACAGAGTTGACATAAGAATTTTTCTTCTAGTTTGTCAAAAAATAAAGTTGGCTTGTGACGAATAAGAACTAAATAGAAACAAAAGTTGATTTCTCCATCAGATACATTTTATAAATCAATCCAGAGACTTATTAACCTTTTGGGTTTTGAAATCATGACAGCTAACCTTATTAGTGAAATTTTGTTCAATCTGTGAAGAGAGGACATAGTATAGGCTGCCAGAATAGATACTCTCTCATATTTCTTGTACAAATATGAGTGTGTTTTAAATTGTGAGATTTCTGGTTTATAAAATTGGGCTACCACGGGAAGAGAGGCTAAAATGGAAATTGGGAACAGGTGTGTGGAAATGGAGACTAATCTGCTAATCTTCAGTCGTAGGACAGAATGTTATACGTAATCTAACATATATGATATATGCATCAATATCATTACATTTGTATGCAATACATAGGAAGATTAATTCTTCAAGGAAAGGAAAAATTTTCTATTTGAAAGTGTATTAGAGGATGTAAGATTCTGGTGCACCATTTATAGTGTTGAAGGCCGTGGCTACATTATAGTTATTCCAGAACAGCAGGAAACTACATTCCACAGGATTTCTATGGTGACTACAGAGAATTGGTTCTGTTGCTTCCAGAGCAACCAGCTCTAGCTTACAGTAGCTTTAGGGCTAATACATGGAGCCAAGCAGGTCTACTTGCTTCTGAACTGTATCAGTGCAACATAAATACAACAGGCAATATATTTTATAATCTTCAGACTTTATCAGACCATTTCTAGTTTGGCAAATATAGCAGTAGAATCTGGAAAAATGCAATGTCTTTGAATTGTTTTCTTGCCAATCAAATTGCACAATCGTTTCTTCTTTTTCCATTTGAAAGAATCCAAATCCTTCCATCTATCCGCTTTTATGTGTTGTAAATGCTGATACTACAAGGGCAAAAGTATATTGTTTAGACTAGATTTATCGAGGAAGCATGTTTGCTTCAAGTTGGCATTCAGGCTCTTTACCAATTTGAAAGGGAAAAATAGCATAAAAGAATGACTAGCGTTGCTGCTGGATTCATAAATTTAACTTCCCTTTGTGTATGGAATGAAGAGATATATCTTGCTATTTCATAGCTGACAGCATGAATGGTGTAGATTGTCATATTTATAATGTAGGTGAAAAAAGTTAATACCATGTAGCATGTAAAACAAAAATAAAATGGCCGGTGCATTGTATACAAGGAAAAGATGTTAAACTCTTTACTATTCATTGCTCCAAACATATTGCTAGGTGGAGATTAAGGATCAATTCTTCCTTTACTAACTGTCCCCTTACCTAGGATTAGGTTTTGGCATTACTCAAATTGAAGGTCTCAATAAGTTTTATTTAGTTGTCAATTTAATTTGATGTGAGCTGATGAAAGTTAAGTCCAGTTCTACAAAAGGAAAATCAGTCGTGTGTATTAATCTTCATTGAAACATTTACTCATGACCTTGTTCTTTTCCTCAGGAACCTTTTATATGTCATTATTTATCTAACATGCACATTTTTTCCTGGTCCCACTCTTCTTTAAATTTAAAATTCTTTTTGTATATGTCATGGGTTCTTATTATTCCAGCTCATGGTCTCACAAGGAGGAGTATTTGACAGAAGGCAAGACTAGAAGGGAAGAATGAATTACATGTCTCCAGGAGCAGTAAGATCTTACATTTTTTGAGTGAAAAGCAAAAACTTTTCATACAAGGGAAAATTAATTACAAACGAATATAAATTTTTTAACATGGATAATGTGCATGGTGTAGCTCTATGTGGTGGATGTGCAAAGCAGGTGAAAAATAGAAAGTAGGCATATATTCTCCATTTTTATGAAGCCAGAAATGAAATCATGACTCATGGAGAATGCTTAAGACATATTGAAACCATTGTCTTGAATTTTATTCAAAAAGCATTTGCCAACTGCAAAATCTTAAAAAGCTCTGCTGAATTCTTTTGACCTATCTCCAAAAATCAGTTAAAAACTATCCTCGGAGCAATTTGAGAGTGATATTCAGAACACAGTTTACTTTGGAAAGGTTGGAAAATTTGTTTTTCAGTATTTTGGGAGTTCTGTAGCCCTCTGGTGGAATGTAAGGAGAATCTACAAGTAAAATATTTGATAATCAGTTATAATTCAATCATGTTTTACCGGTAGCTAAGTAATATATTCTTTCCCTAGTTGTTCGTACAGAAGTGGTGTAATCAGTCATAAAATCTAAGTATCCAAGAATTGCATGAAAAGCTAATATCTTCCTTTTTGTTCAAGTTTTGCAACTTGCAATGGTGCAGGATGCAAGAGGTAAAAAGTCTTAAATAGCTTGACTGGTTGGGCAGGGACTGCTCGTTGAGAAGCGCAACAAGAATTTTCCGTGTCTTGACCAGAAATGTTCAGCTTTTCTGAGCAGAGATGTTCAGGCTGTGTCCCTGAAAAGATGGTTCTGTGATGAGCAACTGTTGTATTTGGTCAGGAGCTGCTACCTTGTTCTCACAAGGAATTTTTCTAGCTGAGAGAGTGAATGAAAAGCAACATGTCTTCCAGAGGAAAATATGGTAACAGAAGAGGAATTAATAGATATAGCAGTGTGGAATCATGCAATTTTAAATAAGAGAAAGTGGAAACCAGTTTCCTTTAGTGTAGCAGAGGTAAAAGAAGAAGAACACAGCACCAGCAGGCCTTTTGGGCATGGAGGTAGGGAGACAGCAGCAGCAGTAGTCCTGCCAGAAGTGGTGAGGCGTTATCAACTTACTTTTCAGGTGGCAACCTCACTGCAATTGATTTTTAGTGAAGACACTGGGGCATGACTCCTATTGATGTACATGGAAGCGGTCATGTCAGAGTGAAGAGAAAGGCAGGAGAAAATAAAATCATAATAGGAAAGAATAAAATTTGGAGTTTTGGGAATGGGAAGATATGTTCGATACCTGTAAGAGAATGAAAAGAAGACAAAGTAGTTGATTCTGGTGGGAAGAAACACTTGATTCCTCTGGGGGTAGGCTGTGAGCTCTGTTTTTACAAGAGCTGTGTTCGGAAGGGGAAAAAACATGAGTGCTTTCTGGGGAAAGGAGATTCCAAAGGTGGGACTTGAAAAGTACTCTGCTCTTGCTGGATTGCCCAGCTGGTAGAATAAAAACCACCAAACAAATAGTTTGTGAATCTGAATTTTCTAAGAACTGGCAGTAAGACATAGAAACACAGAATCAGCTAGGTTAGAAAATACCTTTGAGATCGTCAAGTCCTACCTATGACCTAATACCACCTTGTCAATGAGACCATGGCACTGAGTGCCACATCCAGTCTTTTCTTGAGCACCTCCAGGGACGGTAAATCCATCATAACCTCCCCAGGCAGCCCATTCCAATGCCAAATCACTCTTTCTGTGAAGAGCTTCTTCCTAATGTTCAACCTAAACCTTTCCCTCGTGCGGCTTAAGATTGTATTCTGTTGTCCTGTCACCAGTTTCCTTGGAGAAGAGACCGACCCTCAACTGGCTACACTCTCAGATACTTACAGGGAGTGATAAGGTCTCCCCTGAGCCTCTTCTTCTCCAGGCTAAACAATCCCAGCTCACAGAATCTCAAATTCTACAGCATGGGAGTTTGCAGTGGCCAGGGAAATAGATAAATGGCAATTCTTAGTCCCACCCTGATCTCACAAATAAATTATTTTTGTAAGACAGTAGAAACAAATTCTGTGCTGTGGAAGGAAGAGGATCTTCAAACTGGAAAGATGCTAGACCAGCACTACCATGTAGGCTTTTCTGTATTCTCCATTCCTCTGCTGCCAACTCAGTTTTTACAAGAGCCTAACATGTTTCTTGTAGAATGTATCTACTCAAGAGTTTCAGATCAGCATAAAGATCTTGAAATAGTTATCAGGATTTCTGTTTGAATATTAGCTGTGTGGCTTAGTAATTCTGTCTGACTTCATTTTCAGTTTAGTTAAGAACTAAACCGAACCTGTCAGAACTGGGAGGTTGGTAAAGTTGCAAATAAAACAGGACCATTTAAAGGGAAGCTTATCCTGATATTGTTATGTGGCAAGACCACTATTAGGTTAGTTTTAGAAATGCTCCTTTCTGGTATATGAAGTTATGTGCAAAATGTATGCTTGCTGAATTTCCAGGTGCTGCAGATGTTGCTGAGATGCCCTGCTATGTTTGTTAGATTGAAATACACACAGCTGATCTGCTCAAAAGGATAGTAGTTACTCTCTACCCTGTCCAAATCACCAGCACTCTCATCTCTTGCAGGACATTCTTTTGCCTTTATTTATTTCAGCACAAAACAAGTTCTAAGATCTGCCAGAACTTCGTATCTTAAAACCTTGAACACATTTCTTTCCCTTCTGCAGAATTTCAAGACTAAATCCTTTGTTAGCTTTTTGAGAAAGAAATTTAATTGCTCCCAAGCCAGGATGCTTTGTGCCAGGTTTCAGCCTGTAGCCACTTCTTACTGCCAAGTTCTGAACCCCTGAAAATAAGGGCTTATAGAACTGCTGACACAACCTTAACTATAATAATGTGAATGACACCACCATAACACTAATGATAAATGGCACACATTTTAAAACATTTAAAATGATCATAGCCTTAAAGTCAAACACATCTGGGATATATTAATGGTATATGAACTGCCCTGTGTGGATCTGAATTATGAACAGCACAGAGATGGAAAGAGATAAATTGCATAATAAATCACTTTACTTATTGTATTGTTTACTTTAAAAAAAACGTATATACTTTCTGTTTATGCAGCATGTCAGATGTTTGAAAAAAGATGAATAGTTCTAAATTCATATTTATTCCAAAGAATGAATATTTAGCACTCTGTTGTGTCACACTGACTTCAGAGAAATAATTACAGGATATGGTTTTACCAACAATGATGCTCAGAGGCCATTGAGTTTGTATATATTTAGTGTAGTTTTATCCTCTGATCAGTTTGTTCTTTCTCATTTCATGAATTTATGGAAGTCAGGTGTTTTTCAACCCTCATTTTTAATTTGGCAGAAATGGCATACGCATTGTTTCTGATGTTGCTAAATGGATAATTGAAGAAAATGTTTCACGGTGTTTCATCATTTACTGTATTATACCACTCTAATTCTTAAAACTTGTGTAATAGTTCTAGATTTTATCTCTTCCAAATGTTATTTTCCCAAACTGATAAAGCACAAGAGATTCCAAGAGCCTTCTCTTTCTTATTTATAAGAACATTGGTTCTATGTGAATAAGTCAGATGGACTTATTTTTAAAATGTTTCACTCTATACTGAAGTAAAAATAATTAATGGGTAAAATTCCAATGTGTTTCTGAGACAGGAGAATTTTTCGAGGGGGCTGTCTATGGGTCAGAAGCCCCACAGTCAGCTTAGACCCATCATGCTCAAGTCACAAACATCTATCCCATCCTGTTCCGCAGTGGTGCGCTGCTTCTTATCTTTATCTTTCTCTTTTTTCTCTTCTCCCTTCCAGTTTTTTTCGTGTCATTTTGGGTTGGTTTTTTTTTTTGGTTTTTGGGAGTTTTTCCGCCTACTCCATCTTTCCCCTGCACACCTTCAGGAGTGCCTGGGCCTTCAGCATGCCTTCATTGCTTTGCTCAAAGTGTTGAGGAGCCCAAAACTAAAGGTTTCCTTATCTAGGAAAGATCTAAAGGTGACATGTAACATGAAATCTTTCAGTGATCACTTTTGGACAACTCGCATAATTGTATACAGGGAGTAGTAGCACTGTAAACACATGAACATTGACCACTGAGCAGCATTGAATACATTCAACCCAACAACTGAGTTTTTTTTTTCCTCTTGAAATCATGAACTTTATTTTTTTGTGCTTGTTTTTTATTTTGTCTACTTCTTATTTTCCTATTGTCCACTGTTCTTGAGATGTTTCTTTCAGAACTGATGCTTTTTCCTCTGTTCTTTTCTGTTCCATTTTTGTTTTCAATTGGTTGGCAACATTTAGTCCTACCCCTGCTGACAGCTCAGCTCTGCGAATTTTTTTTCCAGCATATCATTTATTAAATCTGCTCTATTGAAGAAATAAGCAGGCTCCTCCCCTTTGCTTCCTGCTGTCTTTAGAAAATGCTTCATTTCTTATGGACAATGATACTCCCAGTCACTATTTTTCATATACTCTTAGAACAATAACAGAATAGCAAAACATGTAAGAAGAATCAAAACTAATACATATCATAAGACTATGAGTTTAAAATGTGCTATTCTCTAACAGTATTTTTTCCCTACCTTTTTTTCTTTTAAGGGAATTTTTTTTAAAAAGTCACTGAGAAAGTTTTCTCTTTCTCTGCATTTACTGTACTGTAAAGTGTAAGGAATAGTATTCTCCTTTTCCCAAAGTATAACCTGGAGGTAATATTTTTATTTCCAAATGAAACTTAACTGGAGGAAACTTTTGCTTCTATACAGAGATGGCACAAACAAAAGTTTCACAGAAAAATGATGACAGAATAATCCCACAGTTCTAAAAATATGTAGGTTTTAATGTAATTTATAAATCTTAGACTTTCAATTGCATAGTATTCTAAATATAAACAGCAATCATTGTTTCTTTATGGTTTATCACACAGCAAATTAAAGGAGAAAAGTGGTTTCAGAGTGTTCAGAAAAGCAAAAATATTGTGAAAAAGGAAAACTATTTTGAAAGGTATTTTTTTATTACTGATTAGATGTTAATATCTAAAGGCCAGGTTCTTAGAAATGCAGCTTACCAAAAATAACAAAATAGCCCTATTTAATCACACACTGTGACTTGAAAGAGCCAAATCCTTAATATCCAACATTTCAAATGAATGTAGCAAGTTTAGCAGTTTTGAAAGACAGAATGTCTCCCAAGCTATTCTTTAAATGAGAAATGGGAGAGGGGTTGTTTTGGGGTTTTTTTTAGTATTGCTAGCAGTTATGTGTAATCTGGAAGTTATTTTTGATTTTATCTCTTGATACATTTGTGGTTTAGATTGATTTTATATATAGACATAGTCAAATCTCATTGTAATCATTCAGAGAGATTAATTTGGAGATTGTTCATAGCATTTTAGGATCTTATGTTTCTCTTCTCTTTAGGAAATTTTTACCTGATTATTCTTTCCTTAATCTCTTTAAAAAATACTTACCAAAATAGACATTTGAGTCTCTTGAAGAGATCTGCAAACATGTTCACACCCTGAATTATGCTGGTTGTAATACTTAAAGGCACTGAAATACTGAGCTGGTGCTCCAGGTTCTCTATCATTTCCTCCACAGTCTGTACAGATGATTGTGCACTGACAACCCATTATGCATCTGAAATGTAATGCTCCTGCACAGGATCCCAGTGAGTCTCAGAGTACATTTATTCATTAAGAGCTGTATATCAAAGCCAGCCATTGATGTGATTCACAATATCCCTTAAGATGGTGTCATCTATTTTATTAAACTATTCACTATATTTTTGTATAAAACGGAAGTTAATTTGGGCTGGGGTCCAGAAAAGCACTTTAGCCATGTACATAATGTTGAACATAAATAGTTTCACTGACCTTGGCGACACTATTCATTAGTTTACAATTATTTATATATTTATTTTTATATTTAAACATCCTATGGAATCAAGCCCACAGGCTAACCAACCACTCAAGGGAGCCAGAATGGAGGGTAGGACCCCACAAATTTAATTTTTAAAAAAAATTTTACTTATAACCCAACTTTATTTTTGACATTTATTATAGTAAATGGAAAGGAGCTACTGCTTGGTACTTACCTATGTGTTATAAAAGACCCATTTTTTTAAATTATAATTTAAGAAACATTAATATGGATCTAATCTGTACAGTGTTTTATGACTCAGAACTTTTACTTTCTGGAGCTCTTAAAACCTTTTAAGAAGAACTTTTTCTTCTTTTTCTAGGTAAACAGTAAAAAAAGACATTGCGATTAATTGTGTCCTAAAGTTTGCAGGTGCACAAGCTGTAGCATTCAAAAGATTAGTCCATCAGATTTATTTTGAGATGAATTTGCAGAGACCCTGATGATTATTTTCAAAAACTGTGGTTGTGGTTTCGGGAGGGAGGGGGCGGGATAGGTTCACATAGGTTCCACTGAGCTGTGTGCGTTTGTAGCACTTATGTGCATATGTTTGTGTATCGTTTTCTCTGTAGGCAGCTGGTAGAGAGCGTGTCCTCTCAACCCCATTGTGGACTTTAATCAAAGACTACAGAGAGAAGTGGAAAAACTGTTGGCTGTAGTCTTTGAATTCTTGGCATAAATCATTCAAGCACTGGCTGATATAAATACATTTTGACACCTAAAGATTCTATAATCTGAACATCTGAGAGTGATAGAAATGGCTGTGGGCAGGTGGTGTCACCATCACTTTCTCCATTTGAGTTGCTTTATGATTCACTCGTTTATGCTGTGTGCATTGTCATTTCTCAAATGACTTGCAGCAAGCGAGGCTCAAAAGTGGTCCCTAAGACTTCTCTGCAAAACTAAATAATCCAGCGTGGGGGGTTTTTTATTTCTAAATTGAAAGCAAAGGAACCTGTTACATATGTGTACGTGTAGGAAAGTGTGTGCGTGTGTATGTGTGCATGCATGCAAATACACAGGCACGTGTGCGTATTTTGCCAGTAAATGGTAGCCTAAAGAAAAAATCTATTTCCTAACCACTTGTCATAGGTGACTTGTACTCTCTGCCGTTACAGGTGTGACTGTAGCATCCACAGGCAAGCCCAGCGTAGCTTCAACCAGAAGCAGTCAGGCTGTAGCAACATGGATTTCAGTGCATGCTAAGTGCCCAAATATGCAAATAGCCTGCTGGCTGCCTCTCTGCAGCGTGCCTGGGGACCAGTAATACAGGGCTTTACCATCATTCATACCACATCTAGCTTTGGTCTGCCTGCACTCGCACATTCACACCTCTGCTTGCTGCAGAGACAAAGCCCTGGTGGATTATTTGGAAGGCAGTGTCTTGTTACAGTTTTCTGTAAATGTGAAAATGGTCTTTTTCTAACACTTTTCTAAAGGGAAGAAACTGTGTAAGACTGTGTGTGAACTCTAATGTAATTTCTGTTCAGCTTCTAATGTTGAGTAAAGCACAGGAACCGCGTGGATTAATTGAATATGGGTCAAAGAACTGTATCCAAAGAACCTACCTGTGCTCCTGCTTCTGTCATTTCTGATGCCTGAAAAGCTGTTGCCTCCACATGTTCTGCTTCAGGTGCCAATACGTGCTCCAGGGAAAAGGACACACTTTGCATCTATGCATATCAAGACGAGAATAATCAATCGGTTTTTCTTCCACCCAAACAAAAAATCTCTGGAACACTGAAGTTTCAATTCTTTTGCAAATGAATTATTTTGCTTTAACTATTTTCTGAGGAGACTTGTTTTACAAAATAATAGCAAAGAATCAAAAGTGGAATAAGATATTTTTCAGTCCTATGAAAATGGAAATAGGATATGGTATAATTCAATGCAATTAGATTTTCTGTTTAGTTAGAATCCAGCTCAGTGAAATAATTCAGAATCAAGGAGGTGCCTTCTCAGTTAAAGGGGAGAAAAACAAGCCCAGTTGTGTTAAAAATGTGAATAGTCAAGAATCCGAATATGTAATTCTTTATAGTGATGGTGAAATGTACCCTCTGGTTCCAAATGTTTAAACTTCAGCAGTTCTCATGCAGATTAGGTAATTGTTTGCCTAAATGCCAGCTGTGAATTCAACTGCTGGTTAACTAGCCAAAAATGCGGATTTGCAGGTGAATAGAAATACTTACACATTTTAGTAATGGTGGCAACTGCACAGAATTGAGATTTTAACTTGACAAATGTTTTTTAAAAAGTCACACTGTTAAGTATTTTGCACACTTTTTTTCCTATCTTTTTATATTTCATCAAGCAGTAGTTTGAAATACATGCTTTGGAGAGCTGTAGAAGTGAATGGTTTTGGAAACTCACTTTATATTTTTCAGACGATAAAATTCTACATACGCATAGCTTATAATATTCTAAATCAGTGTTTGATAATTTTCTATGACCATTGCTATTGTTTTTGTGACCATTTTATTAAATTATACTTTTGCATTTGAAGGAAAAAAGTTATTACTTTGAAATTAAACAAGAGGAATGAAGCAGTGTCAGACATTTGGCTGGACACGCTTTAACCACCCAAAATTTGCTGGTGTATCCGCTGCTGGAATTATTGTATGTACTAGAAATGTGGAAAAAAATCCAAACAAACCAATCACAGCCCTTGCTAATACCTCTATGGCAGCAAAACTGGAAAGAAAGTGGAAGAATGCCAGAACAAAGGTCTAGTAGCTTATTCCATTTTGGGAACAAATGTAATGTAATTTTTACCAGTGTCGGCTAAGTTATATTTACCCAGGGTATTGGGGTGGGGCAGGGGAGGAAGTACTCTATTAAATGCCTAATTATGAAATTGTTTAAATTCTCTAAGTATATCCACCCTTAGGAATTCATGTTGTAGTTGTGATAGTACATGGGGAGGGCTTGGGGTTTTTTGGGTTTTTTTTTGCAAAATGCTGATTTGGGGGTGAGTATAAAATAAATTGAAGAACATTTGTTATATGTGATCAAAGCGACCATGTTAGAATTCAAGTTGGACTGAATACATAAACTTTTTTTCCTTTTTTTTTTTCTTTTAAGCCTATTCTTATTTTTTCATTCAAGTAGTGAGAAAGCGAGCTGTAAAAAAGACTGCAAATCCTTTCAATTTTTTCGTATGGTCTCTAGTCTTTCACATGTTTTGTGCATCTTCTTTTCCCGTTTTGCATTATCTCCAGTTAAATAACATTTTCAGTACAATGTATTTTGAATATTCTGTATGTTCTCAGTTTTTCAAGAAATAAGCTTATACATTGTGACACATAAAACAAAAGCAGAAAAGACACAAGAATGCAGCTGTTTATTACTAGCTGATGAAGAATTAAATAACTTTTTTGGACCATCTGCAAAGCTTACTCATATGGCCTCTGCTTTTTACTGTCGTAAAATGTAGCTTTTGAATTAGTGGCGAATTGGAGCTCTGAAATTATCACTACTAATCATGTATTGTGAAAGAATGGAAAATATACTATTCACAGAATCATTATTGCTTGATTTTATAGTTACTGTATTTGTTTTCTATGATAGTGGCATATTCTAACATGTCTTATCTCTTGCCTTATCTCTTCTTAATTTAAAGTGCTAGTAATGAGGGAAGGGTATGCCCCTAATCCAAGGTTAGGAGGTGAGAAGGATTAGTCTAAATGGGGTCACAAGATTTTCACCTCTCCCTTCACTATAGACTTATAGCAGACAGCCCTTCATGGGGTAAGGGAGAGTCATGAGAATCACAGAGCCTTTGAAAGCAATAGCAAGGTGGACCAGGGATGCATATTGGCTTTTTTTCCTGAATGCTAGTGTTCTCAAGCTGAGAAACAAATTATGGGGGGCCATGGTTAAATTTTGCCTCTATGTGGGATTGCCGAACAGTCGTATGCTTTGGGTTGGAAGGGACATTCAAAGATCACCTAGTCCAACCCCCTGGATAACAGTAAAGGGGCAAAGGCATCCCTCTGACTATGCAGCAGCCCACCTGCAAAGGTCAGTTCAGTATCTCAGGACTGTGGGGGAATAAACTCATATGTCAAACCCTTAGGGGAGGAAGGGAAGGACATGAGGGATACCTCTATTGGTACTCTCCCAATTTGATATTTCTGAGAATGCCCCTCATCCTATCATCCATGTCTTTAAAGAAGATATTCTTTGGTATTGGCTCCAATATTAATCTCTGACGGACACTAGTAGTAAATTAGTTGCCAATTGAACTTTCTACCACTGATCACAACTTTTTGAGTCTGATGGTTTTTACAGCTTTCCACGCACCTTATTGTGCACTTTTCAAGTATATATATCTCACTGGTTTGTCTAGAAGGACCTGCTGAAAGACTGTTGATGTTAGCAAAGTCAATGTAAACAACATCATTTACCTGCCTGTACCCATCTTAAACAGTCATCTCATAAGAGGCAGCTGAGTTGGTTAGGCATTACTTTGCCCTTGCTAATTCATGCTTACTACTCCCTGTCACATCTGCTCTTTCATGTGCTTGAAAGTGGTTTTGGGAAGGATTTACTCAATGACTTTATCAATGAATACTGGGGCTGTGATTATGAAGCTTCCTCCAACTCTCTAAAGCAAGCTTCATCTACTTCCTTTTCTTGATCTGCTGGTGTGCAGGCAATGCCTCCCATGACATCATGTATGTTGCTTTGTCCTCTGATCTGCACCTATAAGCTCTCAGAAGACTTGGATCCATTGTCTTCTTTTCTCCCTCCTGCCTCTGAGCTTCCCTCTGTGCTGTCCAGGAGCATGAAGGGCTGCAGTGTACCAGGCTGCTCAAGGCAGCAATCAAGTGGAGCAAAAACATGTGGATCAAAAAGTGGAGATATTCCCTTGTTGAGGAAGAGAGGTGCACCTTTCCTGAGATCTCTGAACTTACTTCCCCTCCCAACTGACCTTTATGTCCACCCGTTGCTGCCAAAGATAGTCAAGTCCTTTTCATGAGATTTCTCTCCATTCACCCTGTTTGAAAGTCTTAGAGTCACAAGGCCAGGTATCCCACCTCATTTTCCAAAGTCCATGGGGGAAACTGAGAACAGAAAAGCAGGACATATCCACAAAATAGCTCAAATATACGTAACCCAAAATTTTTCGGAACCCAAAATACAAGAGAGCAGAACCAAATCTATGTATATGATCGCGCACGTGTAACACTCTGCAGAAAATGTAAATGATGTCTACGAACACAATATCTCTGGGAGCAATGCACCTTCCCACCCAGACTGAAGACCGCAGGTAATGTCAGAGCTCACAAAAGAGGAGGTGGGATCCATTCCAGGGAGCCGAAATCAGCCAAGACAATTAGCAAGCACTCTTGGAAAGGCACTGTGACTGCAACTGGCTGCCCTGAAAATGAGCATTTGTAATGAAGAATGTATCTCACACAGAATGCATTCACTTTGAGGGAAAGGGAGTAAAAGACACCAAAAGGAGGATAGTGAAGAATATTCCTTGTCTGCTGTGTGAACTTGTGTCTCCTGAGTGTTGGGCTACTCACTCGATGATCCATAGGAAGGGATTCTCCTACAGTGTGTGAGGGCTGCTAAACATATAGAAGAGACTCTTGCCAACACCTTGGTATATAATCCTTTCAGAGGGAGGGCATCTATGTGTGTAGGTAGAGAGCTAAATAATAGAGGTTAATTATACCTTTCTTTCCTCAGGTCCAAGGAGTTGTGGCCTTTTCTGCTTGTATTTTCCATGTCTGGGCTGGGTGGTTAAAATAAGATGTTTTGCTTTTGTTTGTATGCAAAAGACACGACTTGCCCTCCCCTACCATCCTCTGCCCCAGAAAAACAAAAAAAAAAGAGAAAAGAAAAAGGTGGTACAAAGGCTGACATTGTTCTCTGGAAAATGACTCTTATTCAGATGTAATTATGTAATTCAAGACAGGAAAAGAAAATTTCTGATTTCAGTAAGAGTTTGAGGAGAGATGGGAGAGGGCTGAGGAATAATTCATTTGTATATTTTCTTGTGAACTAAGCTTTTGAAATAATCTTGGTTGTAGAGTTTCATGCTTTAAGGGGAAAATCACTGTGTGTTTCTGGATGTGCCTCACTCAGAGGTGTGCACATTTAGAAGAAATTGAGTACTGCAGGGAACCAGATGTTGTGACAATCCCCAGCTGAGTTTTTGGTGTCTAATGGCTACAGTCACCGGGTATGAGCAGAGCAGAACATGCCACGAGTCAAGCTCTGCGCAGGGGAGTTGATGCTGAACTTTCA
Source organism: Acanthiza pusilla (assembly GCA_036630365.1). Classification (NCBI taxonomy): domain Eukaryota; kingdom Metazoa; phylum Chordata; class Aves; order Passeriformes; family Acanthizidae; genus Acanthiza; species Acanthiza pusilla. The sequence goes on from JAXCHO010000078.1 coordinate 6,315,914, forward strand.
TCATTTGTGCTTAAGTTTTACTTAAGTTGCATAGAGGTGGATTCTAACATAACTCTGGTAGGACCCAGAATAGTATGTTTGAAGTTAGTGGAGTCACTAAATTGTGAAGAAGTATAGGAAATCATAACTGTACCTGCTATTATAAAATTGAGATATTAGATACACTGACTATAAAATATTGTTGAATATTAAAATGAATATTCTAGCACAAAATAAAAAATGCACTTGGATGCATGGATTAAAATAATGCTTTTATTAATTTCAGCCTCCACAATTCTCCTAGTAGATGGAGAATTTATCCCACTCACAAAAGGGGATAAAAAGCTGGCTTTACTATCAGGACCTCTGATGGCTTAAGGATATGTAAACAGTTCACAGGACCAGGCAGATCCCAGTTGGCTACACATCTGAACAGCCTCATATGAAAATGTTATTTCAGGTAACATCTAGCTGTTTTTAAACAGGATTTGATATTAGTCAAATTTTAGTTTAATTCAAAGACTTTGCTGTGTATTTTAAGAAACAAAAGCAAAGGTTTTGAGCTAGAAAAGTTAGACTAGCATGGTATGAAAAAAGCTTTTAGAGCAACAAACTGTTTTTAAACCTGGAAAACAGAATAAATTAATGAGTTATGCTGTATTTTTTACAAACCACTATGAAGAGAAAGAAATCAAGTAAACAGAGGCTCTGAGGAACCTGGCATAGATCTGTTGTAAGATCCCATTAGAATGCAGTTCAGGAAGCTGGCTGACGTATTTGCCGTGGTTATCACTGGCACGCTGTGTATTATTTATTTCTATCAGCTACTGAATAGAGATATAGAAACATATGCTGTCAATTATATTGAAATCTATTTTCTTCTGTGTCTGTGGTTTCATTATATGGTTGAGTTCCACCAAAGCTCAAAACAAACCACTGCCCCCACACAGCCTTAGGTGGCTGATGATGCCGAGAGAGAATTTAAGATATTGACGGGCTGTGTTTATTAATGTTTAGCACTTTTCATACTTCTAAGTAAGCGTTTCTAAAGGAATGGCCAGATTCCAAGTGGGCAGTTTCGTTCTGGCAACCCTTATTGTTCTGACAGCTTCAGCTGACTATGTAGTCTTGCTCCTATCATCGCCTTTCCTTCATGAATATGGTAAGCTGGTAGTGCTTGGAAAAGGTTCTCAGTCATTCTGTGCCACCCCACTTATATGGGCACTGATACATCCATGTGGTAAACTGGATTAAGGAACCTGTAAACTAATCCAGTAAAAATCTCTTAGTAATTTTAACCTTGTCTATTCCCAGGGCAGGTGATGGTGCAGAGTGGGAATACAGTACCAGCTTTGAGAGGAAAGTGATTTCTTTCAGCTGTAATGCTAGTCTATGCCAGTTTAATGTGTTTGTGTGGCTAGGACATTGTTATTTATTCCTGTACACAGCTCCCAAATATAACATATTTTTGGCACTATATGAAATAATATCTGTGTTAACTGGTGTCCAGCTGTTTCAGGTGAAGGGCTAAACACGTTTCAGACAAGTCAAGGGGATTCAGTCTATTCTTTGAAACAGGTTCCTACATCTGTTCAATTTGCTTTTGTTCTTATTCAGGAGAAAAAAATTATATCCACACCCCCTGAGTGTTGTATGGAGAGTTTGCTAGCTAATATAAGTAGAGCTAGCTTCTACACCTCATCCCTAATGCATGTGTTTCTGTGTGTCCTGGATTCGGAGACTGATGGGAGTTCACTATGCACTAGCAAGTCCCAGTGGGCCTTTGGTGATGTGGATACCAAGGCTAACCCCTCACCTGTCTTTCAGTCTCAAACAGGAAAGCTAAATACACTTTCTTTTCTCAGATGTTCCTTTTTTTTTTTTTTTTTTATTTTTAATTTTAGATTATTTTTATTTTTCTGCTTCTCTTCTCTTTGGCTTTTTTAATTCTGTTGGAGAAAAGAGAACAACCTTAAGGAAGTGCTCCCCAAGACAAAGTCAGCTTGGATTTCCTTAGATTTACTGAGAGACAAACCGAACGGCAACTGCTTTCTGTGTCATGATATGGTACAATGTGCCGTGTTATGGGGCCACTTAGAAAGCTGATAAGCAGTTGTAGCAAAGAAAAGGAAGCAGCTTTTTGGAACATTCCCAGCTCATATGAGCATTGCTCTGGCAGCTGCAGTAAAAGCAGTGGAAGGCAGCATCCCATAGCAATGAGGCTGATTCAAATACTTAGGTTTTAAAAGTGTTCGGTACCGGGATTACATCTTCAACAGCAATTCAACAAGTACACACTTTTTTTTAATAGAGGTAGTTTTCAGAACTGTGGTTTAGATGCACCAGAGTTCAGTGTCACCTAACCCACAAGCTGGACTTGCCTACATGAACCTGAATCAGAAATTCTGATTTATTCAGGAGATCCACATACAATCTCATTGAATTTAATGGACTACTTTTATCAATAAACTTTTTGCTTGGTTTGGTATCTGTGAGGATTTAAAAATGTATTACATAAACTAAATATGAGAAGATTTGCTGGCAGGTTAATACTGTGAGGCTACCAGTCAAGTTGGTGCTTGGCTCTTGATTATATTAGAAAAAAGTGGTAGGACTGAAATTAGAAGCTCGGGTCACCAACAAACAGCCTTTCCTATTGGTATTATTTGCATAATTTAAATATAAAACTGTGCTCAGCGTGTCCCCAAAGCATCTGCCAAAATATGTGATACAGGCTATATCATCTATGCAAAAGAATGAAAGAATATTGGTATCTCATATTTTATACTCAGAGGCTGATATTAACTGCTCAAACAAGAACCATGTTCCAATATTGCAAGATAGAGTGCAGATCGAAGGACAAAATTTGGCTCTAAAGGACTGAATAGAAATTATTCTTAGAAAGGCTTCAATTATCTCCACAGTAAAACTACTAGAATCCTCATTTTCGTCACTACAGACACTTGATGAAAGTAGCAGATGGCCACACAAAGCATCCATGCTATTTTGTTTGAGATTTTAATGTAAACTGAAATCATAAAATAATTTAAATAAGACTTTTAAAATTGGCACAAGAATTCTTAGTTTTCGGAGGCTGTAAGTCTAAACAAATCTTGAAGTAACCAGAAAATCAAACTTCTACCCAGGTTTATCTTGTTCTGTTGCTGTCATGCAGTCATCACATTTTACTGCCCAAATGTTCTCCTAACATTTATTCTTGCATATCAGTCTAATACCTTCTTTTATACTGGTCATTAATAGAACACTCTAAAGCTGTTAGTGGTTTTGGCATTTCAGTTAAAAACTATTGGTAGAAAAAGTTACTTGTATTCAGCCAGATTTCTGGCACTGGTTTTGGTCTATTTGTGCCTGTCACTTTTCAGGGATGCTGGAGGCAATTGTAAGACTCCTGTTCCCTGATTTCTCTACAGGGGACAGTTGCAACTGGGAGGATTGGTACACGTGGGCGTATCTTTACCAGCCCTTGCCACAGGTCACATAACCACAATAGTCAAGATCCCATTTTGTCATGTCGGTAGTATCTGTCAGCAGGCTAGCAGTGTTGAAATTAGCATTTGCACCTTATTAAAGCTGTGGTAAACCCTGTTGCTCAGTGGAGTCTTCAAGTGCCTGGAAGGCATTAGACATCACACAGATACATCGACTCCTTCTGCATTATGGGGAACACTTCAGCTGCGTTTTCTCCCTTGCTCTTAAGAGCATGATTTTTCCTGTCTTGTGATTTTGAGCAGGCATTCCTAGGAATATAAATAATAGCTGTATAAGCTGAAATCACAGCAACTGCTGTTGACAACAGTCATGATTTAATTATAAAGATTGACTCTGTGTATCTCTTCATCCCTAAGAAGAGATGAAAGGATATTGTGAAGTATGCTATAACCATTTTAAACAGGAGTTTAGAAAAGACAGCAAACCTGAAAACCCTGTTTTAAAAAGACTACTAAATAGTCAAATTCTCTGAGCGAAAACAAAGTGTCTCATAAAGGTTAATTCAACATAAGTTTAGTAAAGTAAAATTGAACATGTTTTATCTTTCTGTGTTTTGTTCTTCATAAGTTTAGTAAAGTAAAACTCAGCGTGTTTTATCTTTCGCTGTTTTGTTCTCTATTCACTTTTTCCATTTAGTCGCATTGTTGAGATGAGCATATATCCCAATCAAACGGTTATAGGATTATTAGAACATGATTCCCACTTGACAGCATAAGGTTGGAGATTTAATTTGTTCAGCTGCTGTGAGCTTGCTGAAACAACTGTGTACCAAAAGAAGGATTCTACATTTTTTTCTCATTCTGTTTTTCAAATATTTACTCTTACGAAATCGCTTAGCACTAAGGGTTCATGTTGTCCTTTGAAATCAATGAAGTTGGGCAGGCACATCTGGTGACAGAATTAGACTCTACTTCTCTTTTTTTCCCTCTTAATTCTTCAATAGAAAGAATTGACAGACATAGTATTTTAAAAAAATACAAAAACCCTGTCATATTTGAATTTAAATTAATAATTTTGACTTGGGTTTTTTTCATATTACAATATTACGGTTGCTTATCTGGCTTTTTAAAATTGTTTTTTGGGGTTTTTTTGTTTATTTGTTTGGTTTTTTGGGTTTTTGGGGGGGTTGGGTTTTTTGGGGGGGGTTTGGTTTTGGTTTTTTCTTTGGGTGTTTTTTTGTTTGGTTGGTTTTTATTTGGTTTTTGGGGTTTTTTTTAGTAATAACAACAGGTTTAACTGATGCCAAATTATGTATTTACATCATGGATCATGCTGCAAATTCATTCTTTTCCAGAGAGGCAGAAAGATCATGTAAAACTGGTGACCACATGTTGACAGGCTGCATGATTTAACAAAACCAGAGGCAATCATTTAAAAGAAAAATGTTTTATTTTCTGCCAGCAGAGTATAATGGAGAAAAATTGGTTGGTATTATTTTTAAAAATTGCTCAAATCACTGTAGTTAGTATAAAATTGTCTGTGGAACTATTTCCTGTAAGTTAACCAGACATATGATTGGATCCTTTCTATTTTGAATACTGAAGCTCACATTTCATCTGTCTTATATAGAGTCTGTCAGGTATAATAGCTCTTTATGATGGTTGCTTCTTTTCTTCTTTCTTTTCTGTAGCTAAACCTCCACCCACAAACCTTAAGCAATTGCTGGTTATAAGCATCACTCAATAGCTATTACTAGCAGTCTAGCAGTCATTGCACCTCTTTCCTCTTCCGATGAGCTTGTAGATCTATCAACAGGTAAGATTTGAGATTACCATGCAGTGTTTATGGGTGTAAATTTCCCCTTGACTCCAAAGTATTTCTAATTTACTTGACTGCCATCATCCCAGTGTCAACAGGTTTTAAATACAGCAAGGCGGCATTTTCAAATGCAATATTTGTGCATCTTTTCACTAGGAGTGGGGTTTGCCAGGATTGTGTGGTTTTGAAGGTCATGCCTTAATTCATCATTTTTCAGAATGTTTCTTCTTGTTTCTGAGTTCAGCCATTTTAACTTGACTCAGCCATTTTACACCAAAAATTCTGAGGTGATGTAAAAGAAATCCTTGCCAGCTTGTGATTCCTTTATCCCTCAGAAATAAAATAAGGAAGTGATTACAGAAGCTCTGTCTAGATTAGTCTGAGAAAATTCTACATGCCTGAGAGAAAATATGTTGGTTTCTCACATTAATGAGATAGTATTTTTCTCTCATTTTATATGCTCTGTAGCTTATGGAATTTACCAGATCTGTTTCCATTTCTGCAACACAAAAACCATGACTGGCCAAGAATAACACACAGGGAGAAACACATAACTGACACTGTAGTTCAAAGCTGTATCTCGATGTCTCTTTCTTCTCTGAACCCCAAATTGAAAGATTTAAGTTTTCTTATGAGTAGTATCAGAACACCATAGCCCAGTATAATGCTGTTTCAGATATGGAATAAAATAATCTTTAAATGTATCAGTTGAAATATGGAACATGGAAATGATGATTGATGCTGCTGTGTTCAGTGTTGAAATATTTTAGTTGTTTTTATGTTGAAAAAAAAAGGGACCGCTAAAATGAACACTAGAAAACATAGAATGACTGAGTTTGTTTAATTGAGCATCTTGTCAAAGGGAAGGTTAAGAGGGTGACTTGATCATGGACCATAATTACCCAGGCAGGAAGAAGATAGCAGATATTTGGAGTTTCTTTTGTTTAGTGGACAAAAGAATTGCAAGATTCAGTGACTGAAAGCTGAACTCAGCAAAGTTGAAATTGGAAAAAAAGCCACAAAATGTTAATGGTGAGGCTAATTTAAACAGTGCAGCTGCTTAGCAATAGAAAGTCTTTACATCTTGGAGTTTCCAGATTAGGATTGATACTTTTGCAAAAGAAACCAAAATTACAGGGTAATGCTATATGGCCTGCCTCATGCTGAAGATAGCTCCTAGATAATCATGATACTCCTCTCTGATCTAGACCCGTAATACTTTGCAGAAAGGTGTTTTATCTGCTGAGTAGTTAAGAGGTCACTCACGGCAAGGAGCTTTTCAGAAGGGGCCCTTGCCTCTGCATCGTGCTTTGTTTTGCAGTTTGATGTCACTCAAGTTTCTCATCTCTGTGGCTGGTTGGCCCTTTTTGAGGAATTGTTTTAGCAAGGACTTTTACTGCTAGGTTGAGGGGTAGCCACGGCAGCTGCTGGACAGTATTTCAGAGCCCTGATAATTTTAATGCATTTGATACGTACAGTCTGATGGATTTAGGATATTGCTAATCTTGCTGGTAGTTGAATGTTGTTAAAGAAGATAAGCATTACTTGGTGCATCAGATTTATGTCTCAACTGTTAAAACTTTGAGGCTTTGGTCTAAGTGTTGTTTTTTATAGTTCTAAGATTGTAATTGATGATGAGTGATTTTAAGGAAAGGTTTTGGCATTTCACTACTTTGGTCATAAAATGCATGTGGCATCAGGTCCACTCTGACTAATTAAATTGGTTTCTCAGGACAATTAGTTTTTGCAGTACCATATCTGAAAACTTTGTTTAGAAATTAAATCTTGGGTCTGCTGCAAGTACCTGAAAATTAAAATATGTAGAGGCATACCTTGGGCACGGCAGTTACCCATTGCATGAGGCAGCCCCTGGGTTGAGTGCGTAACCTTTCATAGTAGACTCTTCTTGGCACTTCAGGAAGAACATGAGCCATATAATGTGTGTGGCCAGTACTGGCATCTGTGAAGGGAACAAGGAGGAAGTTCTTTTGCAAGCAATGTGGGTTTTATTTTTATCCCAATGTATCGAAACTGCTGAAAAACTAATATCTTTTTCCATATGACTTTCTGCCCTTCACCAGTATATGTGACAGTTTGAGTTATCTGTCATCCCAGAGCATTTAATAGAAAGTAAATGTAGTCCCTCTGCAAGGGAAGTCAGTGAAGGCTCTAGCCTGTCCTGGGATACAAGCAGTAGTAAAAGTTAATTCACTGGTGATATTGGTGAAAGAGATGCCTGCTTGTGAAAATCTAGCTGTCTTGTGTTCTACTGACATTAATTTACACTAAACTGCTCAGGGTTCAAGCAAGGGGGTTAAAAGGGAAGGGCCGTGTAACTCATTTATACTCTACTGTTAAACAGCTAACAGTGCACCTTGGAGAGTGGATCTCGTGCTCCTGGGAAAACAAGCTTGAATAAATCCATCAGTACACTTCTGCAGGCACTAGGGTCTTCCTAAGACTGCAGAATAAAGATTTTGCATGCACTACTTGGTTTTGAGCATTCAATGAAGGTAGCTATACCACCATCCAGGCCTGTTGCTGCATGTGTTTCTATTTTTTTTTTTTTAATGATGTGCTTGGAGATATTTTAAAACTAGGTAGCTTAAATATCAATACCAATGTGATCTCTGTCAGTACAGGTTTTATCACAGGCAGCAAAAATCATGCAGGGATCAAGGCTACAGTGGTCATGGAGCTCATTGTCTGTCCTGCTGAAGTTATATTGTTAGCTTTAAGGTAGCTCAGCTGTGACTCTGAACTGGAATAGCTCCTTTGGGCTGCAGTGCCCGTGGATCCAACATTCCTTTGACACTTCACGTAAAGTCTTGTAAAGACTCCCATGACTAGGGCTCAAAACTACAGTTTGTGTGTGCTCCATGTAGACCGATCAGCGTACACATAATTTTTAGATGGCAAGGAGAGAATTAGGAGGTGATGAGGATGATAATTGTGAGAGTGGCTAAGGAGATAAAGAATGCTATTTTCTTCAGAAAGGGTCTTAGTATTATAGTAATTGAGAACACACCACTAAGAGATTATTTATGTGGCAGCAGTGAAAGAGAGATGTTGGAATTCTTGCCTTTTTTTCCTGGCTCTGGGAACTAAATTGAAGCGGATAGTTACAGAGAGCACAGCCAACTCTAACAAAATCCCTATTTAGGTCATTTGTAAAGAACAAACTTGAGTTGCCTGAAGGCAACATTGTGCTCTAAGGCCTTTCAGCAGTAGTAAAACTTAACGGAATAGGAAACTACCTGGTGCAAACACAACTTTAATAAAAATTTTTTTAAAAAATGTTTTCACCTGTGCAGTTGTTTATTTCAGAGCTACCACTGGCAAAATAATGCTATGGGAAATAATGGCTATAGCTGATATAAATGTTTCAGCAAAAAATTCTGCAATAGCTCTGACATATGTGAGGAAAATAACAGCTATTTATTCAGAACCAGATAAAAAACACCTAAGCTGAAGTGTTTCTTCTTAAAGTACCGACAAAAGGGGTATAATCAGAAATTTGGACACTGTTTGTTCATTTCAGAGAGATTTATTTATGTAGTAGCTTATACTTAGGCCAAAATGTAAACCTCATATTTAAAGTGCAAGATGCCATATAGCATTTCTAATATGCCATACGAGATAGCATATGTGGAGAACCTGGACTGAAGCTACCGGGCTTTGCAGTTTAAAGGTCTATGTTTACTTTAAGCAGGCAGATGTGACACACAGTGTCATTGTGTCTCTTGTCCTCTTCCCCACATCACCTAATGGGTGCTGTTTTTCATATGTTAATGTGATTGCCATCATTCAGGGCTACAGTCACAATCTGGCAACAGTGTTACCTGTGCTCACTCTTTGGTTACCCGTAGAAATACTATAATAAAATTGCACTTTTCATCTTAATGCTGAATAAATTGCTTCTTTACATATGTGGTAATATATTCTTCTGTCACATAAGTCTTGTTGTTGTTAATTGGAATTGCTTATGCTCATTGAGGGAGGAATACTTTTCATCCTGTTTTGAACGAAAATCTGTAATCTTGAATTTGTTTCCAAACTTCAGTCATGAGGAGAGCAGTGCAGGAAATTGCTGCTGTTCCACCAAATTAGCTTCTCAGATATCCTTTTAATTGGAGACCATAACTCAGATTCTAAGTATTTTAGGAAGCTGAACAGTACAAATTGAAATACAGATATTTCCAGTAAGGGCTCAGTTCAAAGAAAGCTTTTATACACAGATGAGTCTGCTAACAAATAGCATGTCATATGATAATGAGACCATGTTTTCTTATGCAGTTGCACATTTCCTAACTGCACTGCTGTGAAATAAGTGGAGTGTTTATCTACTGTCTCTTAAACTGACAAATCTCTGCTAGGGATGAGTGTGCCCACTATAGACAGAACATAGGTATTCAAAAAACATTCTAAACTCTCAATCAGAAATACATCACTTCCAAATGCAATATATCACACTAGTCCAGAGCATTCATTTCCGCCAAAGTATTCTGTTTTTAATGTAAAGACTTCAATTTATGTTTAAGAACAAGCAAACTATAGTACTTCGACAGCCGTTCACACTTAATTTCTTTGCATTAAACCAACAGCATTCTTTTCCACAAACATCCATTGTTAGGACAATGCTCTCAGACAGAATTTATGAGAAATGGAATTATGTTACCAAGGAGATAGCATTTACTATAATGAAGAGTAGATCCTAGAAAATGGCCCCTTTTACAGCAGCTCAGAACAGAGCCACAAAAGCAATTGATTGGTCTTGGCATTTAGTCTTATATCAGCTGTGTCATCCATAGCTTCAGGAGTGAGAACACTAATCTGAAGTGACATTTCTGTTCTGGCGGGCTTTTCTGCCCTGATGAAAGCAATTACTTCATTCCTAAATGATAATTTGCAGGAGTTTCAACCACTTTAATTGATAATTTTTTGTTCTGAGAAGTTCAATTGTGAAGTGATTAGCTGATTTGGTAAATAGAAATTTAAGGTGTGAAATGTACAAGTTGCTCCAAGGTAAAGTGCTATTTATTGGGTGCTGCAAAATTGCTTGATAAAACTGTGTTTTCTCTATTATCAGGAGGCTGGCAATTGCTTAGTTCAACATAGGAAGAAAAAAAAAGATCAAAACACTAGTGTTCTCATTGTAGAGTTTGGATTTGAACTGGTGTATCACAGCTCGCTTAATGGTTTCTGTATCAAGTTGTACATTAGTTTTAAAAGATTGTGCAGGATGGCAAGTTCGTAATCCTTAAAAACCTGCCATGTTCCTATTATTATGCTTTAATGGCTCACTTTGGAAGTAAATCCTGTTGTTTAAATGGTTCAACAAAGGTACTTACTGGTGATAAAACATTCATTTTAATGATTAGTTCAAGCATACACAAACCTTTTCTTTGAAACATGTTTACATATTTAAAACAAAAGGATCCTCTTCTGTGAAACCACAACCCCTAAAAACCATCCTCAAGTCTTACTGATATAATAAAAAGCTTGGTTTAATATAGGTATTATTTTTATAAGTTTTGCAATAATTGCTAAAGCACTTTTGGCAAAATGTATTTTTCCCATCTACAAGGAAAAGAAAGGTTTTAATAGAAATCTGTTCTGTGATATTTTCCTATACGGTGAAAAAATAATGGTCATTTCATGTGTTAAATGAGAAATATAAAGCAAAAATGAAGGTCAAACTGATTTAGCACATCAAACAGTCTTTGTCAGCCAAGCTTAATATATCCTGAGTTTGTGGAACAAATGAAATTTTGCTGCTATGTTACACTTTGCTTCCAAACAACCATTACAACTGGTTTTATATATTGTGTGAGCATCAGACCATCAAACAGTGCATCTTTACTGACGTGTTGCTGCAGTGATGATCTACAGCAGCAATCTGCCATTTATATAAGGGCAAAATGTGCATCTATATTTAGTTGTGAAATTGGCCTATTATACTCTTGATGTTTACAGAGGCTAACATAAATTAATGATGACAGCTATGAGCAGTGCATTAGTTAAGCAGCGGAGTTTTTACCTTGAACTTGAAGGTTCCAGCTTTAACTTCCAGCATATACTATACAGCTTTCTTCACACATTAAAGAAAGTCTCAAAACACTATTTTTTGTGGCTTTAATTTGTGGACTGGGCCATTGATGATAATATCAGATAATGGTTAATTTACCTTTTTGGCAAGTTTTTGCCCTGTAAGAATGGTGATTTTTATGGTGTGCCAAAAATAAAATCCCCTGTAAAGTGTTTGATCATTGAAAGGGTCTGATTTTACTGGCTTTGAACTTAGTCAGATGTTAGATATCCTTTGTCTGATGGAAAGAACAGTTTGAGGAAGCAGTCTGCCTCACTTGGTTATGTACTACACTTCCACCTGAAAGTCTCTTCATGCAGCTCATGTCAGAGCAAGTATAGGCACTGTGGTAACTATAGATTCCAGTTAACTATGACCACAGATCTGACAAGTATGTAGGTGTTCAAAGGTTCACAAGTTAAAATGCTGAAGTCTTTGATGAATTTTTGATGGATGAATTTTTAATACAAGTCGACCTTTCTCCTTTGAGGCTGCATGCTAGATTAATTGATAAATAGTGAGACTGAGCAATGTTCGGATCTCCTAAGCAAACAAGTAGAAAAATCCATAAAAATCTGCCATCTGGCTTCTCAGATCTACTTAAAAAGAAAGAAGGTAAAATTTAATGTGGCTTTTGATTTTGGAGGTTTTCCCCTCACGAAAGTAGTGTTCTCTTTTAAACATAGTAACTGTTATTATTAGTCTTGAAGTTCTTGTACTCTCAGTTCAGAAACAATCCTTGTGAAAGGAAAATCTATGAATGGGACAGCAGGAAAAAAAGGAAAAGCAAAGAAAGGGAGAAAATATCAAAAGAAAATAAATCCCCTAAGATAGAAAAATGTAGTGTAGAAATTAGAGGTAAACATATTAACATACTTTCATTATCAGTTTTTCAGAACTAATTGAATTAGTCTTAGGAGGCTGGCAGAGGATGTTTTCTTCTTTTAATTTACCTCTACAGGAGCATTATCTCTCTTGCTTCATTCTTTTATGTTTTGTATCTACTATACTGAGAAAATATCCAGTTTCATGCATATTTGTGAACTCTCTAGAGCATAACCTTTAGAAAAACAGAATAACAAAAAAAAAAAAAAAAAGATAATAACAAGCCACAGGCTCATGCTACCACCAGTGGTGATGTTTGACTTGCCAAACTGGACTTTTCAACTACAATGTGTGCAATTAGGCAGTGCAGGTTAGTCTGCTTTACTTTCTTCATCTTTCCTACTGTCTAAATATTTTTTTTGAGTCTGAAAATGTGCAATGTTGTTCAGATTAATATCCACTTGGATGGAAAACTGTTTTTGAGATGTCACTGTTAGCTTTTGGAAAAACATCAGGAATAAGAAGAGTCATATAGAAGTAAAATCAGTAAATATTCCAAATAATTGGGTCATTTAAATATTGATGCTCTTCCATTCTTTGAACTTCTAATGAAGTTTAATTGTTTCATGACATCAGTGAAATGAAGACAGGTTTTTATAGGCTAGAACATGGCTTATGGGTGGTCACCTATAGGTGGAACAGGACATTATCATAATGAATTGCCCAGGCATTAAGAGTCAGCTTTTAAATATACTTTTGGTTTTAAATGGGCTTAACTGCCCTCATTGTTTTCACTGGTCAGCTTGAAGACCCAGAAAAGATTCTGAAGGACATGGCTTTGAGGGAACAGGTAATTGATTATTCCTGTAATAGATCAGAACGTATAAACATTTGTATTAGTCAAATTTTCAAAATCATCCCTACATTGTATGATATAAATGCAGACATTATGCAAATAGTTTATTTATAAAAGAGGAAGGGACCTAAAGTTGATTTAAATACAAAAATGTCCAAAGTATGGTAATATTATGTCACACCACGTTAATGTGGAACAAAATAAGAAAAAAGATAAGAGGATCTTTCTAGTATAACTCATATGAAGTTGCACAAATGCATAACTATGAACTCAGGAGCAGCATAAATTTATTGCTTTATGTAATACTATAACTGTGCTCAATAGCAAGTAAGCCTTCTTGTGTTCCTTATATTAGAAAACACTGTACACAGAGGAACATACATGACTTAAAGTCTCTTTCAGAGGGCTGAGGGGGCTGGATCACTTATCTCCAGTCCAGATTTTTTGTAGCAGATTCATCGTGCGCTCTAATGTTGCACGTCTTTTCCTTATATCTGATTTCTTTTCTGTGGAATGGTTATAACATTCATGTGACTATGTCCTTTGGACAGTTGGATACTACTTATAGTGGACCTTTTGATCCTTGACTTTAAAAGACTAGACTAAGAGAAAAATACATGCAGAGACATATTGAAACATTCTGTATAAAGGCTGTTATAAACATCATTAGATATTAAATGTTATTTTTATACTATATCTGGAGTTGCTGCCACTAATCCATAATGCTGCTAGGGGCTTAAGAAATTCACTAGTGCTCAGTAAAAGCTGGGTTAACAAGTATGAACATGCTTAGTAATAAAAGAAAAAGTGCTCTGTTCTGGCTGGGTATACTTTTGCATTTGTAAAGTTTCCACTGAAATCAGGGAGGATTTCAATGCCATTCTCAAAAATACTGTGCATTCTTTGTGAGAGTTTGCCATACTCCTCTGCTTGTAGTTAATGGAAATGAGCAATAACTATGATAGCACAGCACAGGTAAGCTGCCCACTGGCTCAAGCCGCTATATCTCGAGCTTAGCAGTCTGTCTGTCCCTCAAACCTTGTTTTATGGCCGTCGCTTCCAATCCAATCTCTATTTGTGACAAGTCCATTGAAGGTACCATAAATCCCAGCCGTGCTGTTGTGTGGGGCTGAGCAGGGGGAGACTGATATTTCTGAGAAGCCCTGCTTGGGGGGGGTCTCACCTGCATCAGCTTTAAGGGAACGGTGTAGGTGAAATGTAAATGCGAGCTGCCTTTTTAAAACTGGGCAAGTCTGTGAAGTACCTCTTCCAAGCTCCATTTTGAAATCGCAGGCAAAAATTATTTGTAACTGCAACCATTCCCCTGTTTTCATTCAAAATACAAATCCACATAATTAAATTATTTCACTGATTTCTAGTGCCTAAACTGAGATACAGAAGTGAGGCATTGTAATGACCCTGAGATTAGCTCAGTTGGTTAGAGCATGGTGCTAATAATGCCAACGTCACAGACTTGATCCCCAGCTAGGCCATTCATTTAAGAGTTGGACTTGATGATCCTTGTGGGTCACTTCCAGCTCAGAATATTCTGTCATTCTGTGAACATATGCTAAAAAATCCTTGTCTAGGTCTGTGTATCTGTTAATATGCTGTAACATGTTTGTTTACCATTAAATGCTGCAAAAATTAGGATCTGTGATTGTCCCAGCTTTAAAGTGACAGATGTCAGTTGGTCAGACATATGAAGGTTGTGGGCGTGCACACAGATATTGATGTATGTATATTCTTATGAATTTAAAGTATATAAAATTATGTGATATAAAATATGGAGCAGGTTAAGCTTGGAATGACCACAAGCACAATGAAATCACAAGTGAGTTATGAGTACCAATAAAACTTTTATGCAACACCATATTATCATGTCTTCTGCATCTGCTGTGTCTTCAATAGAAAATCTACTTTAGAAATGTCATGTATACCATTTAGAATTATATGGTAGTATTTATCGTAGCCTTTCATCTGTAAAAGCCAGACCCCCTTTATATCAGTCCATCTGGAAAGGCCCTAAAAAGAAAAATAAAATATATTTTAGAAACCATATCTAAAATAGCATTAGTTTTCAAGCCATTAAATATCCTGTTTATATGGTACTGCTTCTCAGAATTATCAGGAGCTAGCAGCTGGAAACCTCTTAGTCTTCTTTAGTGGACTCTGTATATGGAAATTCTATGAGAAATGTCTTCTTAAGGGAATGCATGAAGTTTCACCATTGTAAGACAACATCATCCTTTTACATTGCACAATGATGCACTCTGATCTGATTGTCTTAGCTTCTTCCCCTTCTCCACAGGAGGCAAAGAGGGGGCAATATTTATGTCCCTTGGGTATATTTCCCACTGTTACTCTCTTGCTAGTACTGTGGATATTATATGTAGATTTGCTTGCCTGTTGGGGGACTTTCTCTGTCATTTGAGAACTCTTAAACATGTGATGCTTGCTTCCTTGGTGCTTTCTGACTGTTTTTAAATCCACTTAGTAAACATGTGTATAGTTTTCCACACTTTCATTTTTCTTGTTAGCAGGAGAGCCTCTGTATTTCTAAGTTTTTGCAGCCTGATACTTAACAAATTAATTTATGTTCCAAGAACCACCTCTGGTCCCAGTGTCATATTACAGGACCCAAGATGAGTTTTGGGCCTGTATCAACACCGCTTCTTTCTGCTGGGAACTTCACAGTCCTCTTTTCTAGCATCCTCTCAGGATTATTAGCATCAGGACTTTGTTTTATTAAGAGCACCTGACAATGAAGCTGATGTTGCCTATCAGAATCACAGGTGCTGGAGAGGATTAACAGCACTGTTTAGGTCATATCAAATGAATTCCTGCATCCTGCTGAGGAAATCGCTGCTCCCAAATTAAGGACCCATTTTATCAGCATAACTGCAGTGTCTGACAGTACAATGTATTTCCCTAGTGGAATTACACAGAGTGGAAATTAGGACTTGTGTGAACATATCAGTGGACTCTCTCTCTAAATTTAGCTTAATGGCACTGATACCAAGAGAAGAGCGCTACAAGTTACAAAGTCCTTGACTTGATTCACCCCATGAAGCTTCCACAAATAACAATACACAAAAAGGCTGGGAGAAAAAGAATGTTAATACTGTTTCTCATGAGTTTCTTTTGTTTATCTATCATGTCAGCTCCCCATCCTTTCTACTTTTTTGTTGTAGAAGTGTGAATACACATAGGTGGTTTTCAAATGATTCCGTTTGCTGACACAGGTAGCCTCACTTTTCAGCTTAACTGACTCCCATTGCAAACAGTTGCTGATCCAGTAATGTTTTATAGAAGTTTACATTTCAATATATTATTCATTCCAGCGATCTCCTGTAACCTCTACAGGACTTGTAAACTGTGGATTTAGGCTGTGATATTTCTAAGGAGTATTCTATCACTCTTCAATTTCTAAACTTTTTCAATTTCAGAAGTTGTTGAGATCTGTAATTTTTCTGATTTGTTTTTCTAGGGATCTCCAAAAATCTCCCTCTTACACAGGGGTAGAATTAAGTGCTTCGGAAAGAAGATGTGAACCTCTTGGTGCAGTCTTTCAGAGCAGATCTATAATCTCAGTTCTTCTGCTAACTTGTTTTGGAGACTTGAGTTCTTAGGCTTGGATTCTGGGGAAAAAAAAGCGGTGACAGGTAGAAAAGGCTGTGTTTTGTGCCATGAAATTGAGCTTTCACTTGGAACCAGTTGTGCAGACATTTGCCTGCCTTTCCCTTATGTTGCTGTTGTATATATTTAACTTGTAGAGGGTATATTATTTCCATGGAATTAATTGGACATACCTCACTGATCTGTTGCTCCCATATTTCTGTGTATACATCAAATGCTTTTATCTGTTATATTTACTGCAACTTTTGAGAGGTGTTCCACATCCATGCTGGTAGATATTTGAAATTTGAAATTGGGTAGAGATGCATCTACAACGAGCATTGTGAAATCTTATTTTTCAGGTACTTTTTTTCCTAGAATATAATTTACAAATCAAGGTGCTAGCATTCTATATAGAGTTCATAAAAACATGTATATACTTTACTGTGTCATTTAGTAGGATTGTATATCTTTACCTGTGGGTGAGGATGTGCTGTTTCCTCCTCTATCTTTATCTCACCATTCCTAATTCTTAGCCAGACTGTCTTTTAAAATATAATTGCTATTAGTATAGAATTGTGTAGGGAATGTAATGTGTTAACCATACTAAGGGAACTGTCATGGAGAGATTTAATTTGTGTGTTAAGGGCGCAGCTGATACGCCCTTCCAAGTCGGAGGTGGCAGAGATGGCTACAAAAATGGAGGTTGTTAAAAATATTAAAATGAGAAACTCTGTAGTTTATTCCCAAATTAGAAAAACAGGTAAATAGAGCTCTTAAATTAATGATGTCATATCTGTGTGCTTCATTTCTACTGATTTACTTCATATGTCAGAGTGCTTTTGTAGATCTGGCCATTATGACTTTTTTGTTGATAAAATCCAGGGTTTCAGGAAGGGTTGTGGAAGCTTGAGAGAAGCATTTGCTGTTCCATTGTACACTGGTTGAATTCTAGCTCTGTGGTAAACCAATGACTAGTTAATAGAATTGTGGCTTTAACTTCATCAAATTAATAAGTAAACAAATGAAGCAAGGAAAAGTTGACCCTTAATGAGGTACAGGAACAGTTTCTACTCACCTTGCACCGTGATGGACAGATACCAGACCCAGCATCAGCACTGAAATGTATCCATCAAGACAAATGTTTTGTGAAGCTTATAATATCTTGAGTTGAGCACTTTGCTCTGTGTAAAAGAAAAAAAGGCCCCAGGTGTTAACCACTGCTATCACACTGCATTCAGGAATTTTACACCAATTAAACAAATAGCCCGGGAGTAAAATCTGAGTTTTCTTTCGTGTTCCATAGTGGTGGTAGCAAGTGATACATTGATGCAGCAGGACTACATGAATGTCTTTGCATTTCCAGCAGCTCAGTGTAAAGCAGAAGGTTCTTTCTTATCAAAAAGTGATGTATGTGGTAGTGAATTACAATCAGAAATGTGAATCACATAACTGTATTAACTGCTTTCTCACCCCATTGACAAAGGTTGTGCTTCCCCTGCAACAACAGTTGAACAACTCCCAAAGAACAGCTTCATGAAACCCAGGAAGTTTTACATTACACCAGACCTAAACTTCTGTGTCTCAGCAGTTACTGTATAACCTGTTTGGTCGTCTTGACTGCACTGTAGCCCCTGCCAGAGGCGGCAAACACTTAAATCATCTGCTTTTAACCTTCTCCCAAGAGTAGGAATATGACAAAAATTAAGGCAAAATTGGCTTACAGTGACTCAGGAGAAGCAATGGCACTTAGACGGACAAACCCCATGCGTACAGAGTATTCTCGGGAATTTTTTCTTGAGGCTGACAGCAGACATTTTTTCTTGAAGCTGAAAAGAAAAGTGGCTGAAATGAGTTAAGAGTAGTTACATAATATATTGGCTATCACTGAAACTCAAATATTATCATTAGTTTTAATCATTCTAGCATGGAGTACCATTTTATATATCCTGACGTCTGTAGATCCATATGCAACAACATTTTGAAATTGTGATAATTTGTAGAGAAGACAAGCAGCGAAAAAGTAAATTGGCTAAATGTGACAGAACACTAATATTGATGAATGCCCTACTTTGTTTATTTTCTTTCAGTTTACAAGCTTTGAGGAAGGAAAAGTCCCGAGATGCTGCTCGCTCTCGCCGGGGAAAGGAGAATTTTGAATTCTATGAGTTGGCAAAGTTGTTGCCACTGCCTGCAGCCATAACCAGCCAGCTTGACAAGGCATCCATCATCCGACTTACAATTAGCTATCTGAAAATGAGGGACTTTGCTAATCAAGGTGATCCTCCATGGAATTTGAGGATGGAAGGACCTCCACCTAATACATCAGTAAAAGGTATGGAGTAAATATGTTGTGTACTATAGAATATGGCAGCCTTTAGTAACCTCTAAATTGAAATTTTTACCTTCATCCTTTCTTCTTTCCCTGCATATCAAATCCTTTAAAGGGATTCAAATGTGGAAATCTGAGGTCTGCATGAGAAAGACACCATGTGAAGGTGAAATAAACCTCTTATTTTAATTATTTTTTTATTTAACAACAAACCTATGATATAACTATTACAGCTCTAAGTCTTCTGGGTGATGTAGACTAAATTGTTTCAAGTTATTTAGCTGTTATTGTGTTGCTTTGTTTTAGTATTTTGTATAAGGATGTGTTTGAGAGGAACATGGCATTATTCTATGATTTGAGAAATCAATCTCTTAATTTTCTGGCTATACCTTAAAGGTAGAATCACATATTTCTGAAGTTTGAGAGCATCACATCCAAATATTTGAATCTTCAGGTGAACGACTAAGATATTATTTATCCTCTTATAATGTATATAGAAATTATTTTGGCTTCTAAGCCAGTAGGCATCTATAAAAATAAAGACTGTTTTCAGTATTAAATGCCTTCTTTTAATGCTCAAACAAACAAAGAGTTGGGCAGCAAAAGCAATGTTTATATGTGAATTGCCACAAACTAGAGGCTATGTGCATGTTGATCCTAAATAGTCTTTCCAATGAAATGACCTGCGTAAGGTGGACTTTTTTGTAATTTATTATTTTTTCAATATGTGCTACCCATCTGGATGAGTGTGATCTCTGTCTGATAAGTATTTTAAATTAGGGAATAAGTTGCAGTAACAGAAATCAGGATTACCAAACCTGGGATTTCTGGGTGTCCTGGCTTTGACAGCACAGAAGACACCTCTGTTTTATTTTAGCTACCATTCTCACCTTTTGAAGGAAGCGTATTTTTGGAAGAGGCATATGAGATTTGAGCACTTCAGGTTTTTTCCAAAAATTATGAAATATAAACTCTTAATCTACAATAAACTAGATAGAATATATATAATATGAGGCAAACAAAAAAGCCACCTTTAAGGGTGGAGGGAGGAGGTAGAAATAGCATTTTATTTATCAGCCCAGAGCTCTTAATGAAGGGTTACTTATACTGATGGTGCAAAGGGCTTTTATCTGCTCTTCCATTTAAAGGAAGTGATATTTTTAAAGTAAAGTTACGTTTTTCAATGGATGGAGAGGGGCATGGAGGGCAAAAAAATAAGCAGTTTCAGGTTGAGGGTTTATTAGCTGGACATAGTTCCATCATTTCATATATTTAATTTATATTATCTGCCACATCATATATAATTCTCATGGAGAAAAAAAAAGGCAATAATTACATCATCCAGGGCATGAGTGTAACATGGTTCATTAGGCTTCTGATATAATATGCAAATGTTCCCCATTTTTACAGGATGAGAGTTTATTCTCAGGCAATTAAACAGTATTTCAAGGTAGATGTAAAGTGGACTCTGCTGTACAATCTGTGATCTGTCTGTGCTTCTAAAAGCTGTCCTGTGTTACTGAAAGTCTGAGCTCTGCAGATCTCTGTGTATATTTTCAGAGTATTTGGGATCTATTTTTCATTATCCTCTTCTGGAATATATACCTGAATACTGAATCTTCCTTTTTGCGCAAAGACGCTAACGAAGAAAAGAATTTTAAGGAAAAACAAAATCATATTCTTTGACAACAGCATAAATAGTCTGATCTAGATTAATGTTTCTCCCTAATAAAAGAATTGGGTAAACATTTAATGTCTGGTCACTCTATCTGATATTATAATCCTGCCCTCCAACCATCTAGTGCTATGGTTCTCATTCTTTTAGGTGTAAGGGGTGTGGGCGCTCAGGAAGGGGTTTTGCCTTTTGTTTCCTCTTGTTTGGATGTTTAGCTTTATTCTAAGTGGATTTATTATTTATGTGTCAGTATATTGAAACAATGCTTGATGAAAAAGTGTTTTACTGTATAAGCATTCCCCATGAGCAGGTTTAACTGTATAGCACAGGTATATTTTATGACTTCACCAGTTTTCCTTACATAGAAACCTGTTAACACATTCTGATCAAACATTCATGAAATTACATCAAAAGAAATTCAGTTTCATTTATTAAGGTTGCTTTTTGCTGCCCTTGAAGAAGTTCATATGTATAAACAAGCTCCCATAAATAGCTTGCAGCTTCATGTGAAGTATGGTTGATACATGTACAATGAAACACTAGACATTATACTTTGTGTGTGCACAAGCAATCTTCTGAATAGACTTAAAGGTATTTGGAAAGTTATTTGAGAGGTACTTACATTGTATAGGCAACTGCTATTTTCTTTCTTCCCCCAAATGTGTTGGTCTGGTTGTGTTAATCATTAATTCTAAAAGCTTAGTTTTAAATTTGTCCCCCAATACCTTACAGCATTTTAATAATTTTAATTTAGTGTTTCCAGAAGGTCCTTTACTCTGCCCTGTATTTATCATAGCTTTTCTTAGAAATCTGTAAAGGCTGATGAGTTTGTTTTCTTATGCCTATTTTGTAGTGATCACTACCAGTTGTGCTTGCAAATGAGCACCCAGGTAACTCCATATAATATTTTCAGAGTCAATTACTTCATGGAAATATCTTGAGCAATTGGAAAGTAACAGATAGTTTTCTCCATTATTTTAGAAATATCTGGATTGTTATAATACAGATCAAATCTGCAATGAACATTATGCATTATTCAAGAAATGACCAGGCATTCTCAGCAGTGTTTCAGCTAAATAACTGATGATTGTAACCTTTAAAGAAATCTCATTGTGGTGACTATTGGTAAATCATTTCTCCATTCATAGTAATCTTTATTTAGAGGCGATCTAAAAACCTAAAAACCATTATATCTTTTATTAATCTTAAAAGCAATAGCCAATGATTTGACATTTTCTAAAAATGGAAAAAATTTCCATCCTCTAATACAGCAGGCTTCAGTCATTTTTCTTTTGGAGCATTGTCTAAGGCTTTCTGTGCATAGAAAGTCCCAGTCCTTATAAACAAATACACACACAAATTATAGCAGATGAGTTTAAAGACAGTTCTTAAAGACCATATGATTCTATATGGAAGAAAATAATCAGGAAGTTACTTGCAGTCAGTAGGAATAAAATTTTCAGTCTTGATGGTACATGCAGTATGTTACGAATAACAGTACTATTCTCTGTTTCCATCCTTCCAAAAGTCTTTCTTCCAAATCTGGGGAATGTTCTGAGGGTAACAGTAAATGAGCTGCTGATCAATTTGTTTATCTCAAATGTGAGTTTTCTGAATGTTATCTGAAAATGGAAGTATATTCATAGTATATGCTGTGTGTTCAGTGAGGATGTGGTGCTTTATGTGGCATGACACTTGAAATCCTCTTGAGCATTCTGATACTAGGCCTTGTAGTCCTGTTCCAACATCAAACTCTTGAGAGGACCTTTGTATTTTGAAATATTGTCTTCAAATTATTGACTTCAAATTTCATTGTACTTTTAGCACAAACTGTTTCTCAAAGTATTCAATGATCATGCAAGTTTTCATGCCCTTTTCCACTATATTGTGGGTGTTTTTGCCAAGCCACATTTTTTTCCTTTTTTTTTTTTTTCTTTCCAGTGAGGAGAAAGAAAGGAGAGGAGGAGTGTGAGGCATGGTGATGTTATTTGGTGTGTTGAATGTGTTTGGTTGATGTAAAGTCATGCTGTGTATTTTGGTTTTGGGCAATCTTTGGGACATTGATTCTGACTTGGGACCTCTGTCCCTACAAAAAGAAGGCTCCTAACCCTTTGCCTTGAACAGAGACCCCAGCTTTTACAATTTCTGTTTCTTTTGAAGCAGCAGTTAAACCCAGTACTCTGTGCCTAATTTTGCAAACTGTTGTCCTGGAAATTTGCCATGATGACACTGAAATAGTTATTAGATCTTTATTCTTTTGCTTTCCATTGAAGTGAGGTGCTAATTTCTGTCTTTCGAGATACAAGTGTTTGGGTTAAGGCCATGAACCCAATTTCCTGTTGAATGATGTGACATGTGAAAACTAGAACATATAAGACAACTTTGGGTATGCCAAGTTGAAGGTGGGCTTATCATGAGTTTTATTTTTCTAAGCCAAAACTTTACATTTTATGTTACATAAGTAAAAAAACTTGCTGTAAGAGAAGAGGTGAGTGAGAGATTGTAGCTGAGGAGTGAAAAGGACTTCAGTAAATAGTACTGACTGCCTGGTAGGCTGTGTGAAGAATGTCACTTTTAGTTTAACCATCTTGACTTTTAGTGTTCCATGTTCTGCAATTAGGTAGTTTTACACATTTGTGTTCTGGAATTAATATATATCATGAGTATGAGGAGAAACCAGATGCTCTCAGGAGTGTTTGTGGTGTATTGAAATATTTCTCATCCAGATTGTTCCTGTTCAATGTAAGTAAATACAACTCTGAAAAGTTCTTTTCCACAAAGCACTCAATGTTACTTCAAGTCTGCATTGGTAGAGAGATTAAAAAAATTGATAAACAGAAGAAGAAAATTTTGCTTTAAAACAAAATGACACCTGTTTCCTTCAAACTGGCATGTTTTCAAAGTATCCATTCTCAAAATAAACAAAGTATATAAGTGTAGGCTGAAAATAAACTTGATGTCATATCATACTGTGGGGCTTGGGGTTGAGGAAATAAGTCCAGCATTTTGAATTCTCTGAGAAAGAAAATAAACAATAATGATAATTGGAAAGTATGGTAATTGTCATCCCAAATGTCAAGTGGAATTACTTCCATTAATTTAAATATCTTTTTCTAGCAATTTTTGTGCTAGATACATATGCATTTATAAGAGATAAATAAGTCATTCTCTTCTGCATGATCTCATTGTTGAAACACTTTAAATAACATTACCTGTTGTTAGCCTTTTATATTTTTAATGGAGTGTTGTCTTCTGAGCAGGAGGTGCAAGATAGTACAAGCCTTTCTCTGCTAAAACCATCAAGCCCTCCAGTAAGACCAGCTTTCTGTTCTGATCCTCTACACAATTTGTCTCAGGGAAACTATCTATAAGGGCAAAGAAGTAAGAATTAATATCTTCCTTAGTGTTTTTTGCCTAAGACATTGTTTTTCAAAGTTTGATGTAAAAAAAGTCAATCAGATGAAAACAGGATAATGCAGATGAATTGGTGGTATTCCTTGGTATGAAAGGGGTCCCCAAATACTTTTTGCAGGATTTCTGCTCTGGTGCTGGAGAATTCTTGATAGCCCTGTAATTTATTTCTCCCTGCCCTGCAGCCATTGTTCTTATGAGAATCTGATTCCTGTTTATATATAGGCCCCTATCGTGCTCTGACTATGTATCAGTATCAAACACTGATTGTAAACATAATGTTCATCCATTGTAAACCTCTTTATGTGGCCATAGGGGCAGTGCAGCCTTAGGAGGAGGTGTCTTAGTCTTTGACCTATTGCATGAGTTAGAGATGATTAGTTGTTGTTTGACTGTAAGAGAAACCAAGTGCTGAAAATTTCAGGTCAGTGGTAAAACATGAATGTTCTCTGTGAGATTTATTGATGCTTGCCTGGTATGAAAAATATGGGACCCAAAATGAAGTAGCTCTGAGTCTCATTGGCATAGACAAGATAAATTGAATGTGGGACTAGGAGTTGGTGGTTGACTGGTGACAAGTGATCATGACCTGGCTGACTTCAAATTTGGCAAATGGAGGAGGGTGTCAACTAATATGCTTAGTGCTTTTGGGGGACTAATTGCCTAGAGGGGAGACTTATGTGTGAAACTGTGAGGAAAAATTTTGATGGAAAAAATTAGAATAAAAGTTGACTTTAATGCCTAAAGAAAAAATTATGTAATTATGATTTCCTATGCACCTGAAAATTCTAAAACTACCTCCTTTTCCAGAATTAAAATAAAAAAATTAATTTGAAAAAAATGTATGTACATTTATAGAAAACTTCAGGAATTAAAGGGAAATATATAAGAAGATAAACTGGAATGTCTGAGGTGCAGAATGTTGACAAAGACAAGTAGAGACATTAACAAAACACTCTAATGGGATTAGAAAAATTAAAGAAAAAATGGATTTATGTGTATTAAAAATGTGAAAAAAATCTGGTAACAGTATAGGCTCTTTAGCAGTAAGGTGTAGTAAAACTTCTAATGATGCAGAAGAGGCAGAAGAGCTTGATAAGGTTTATTTAAGTGCTTGCTTTTACAGAATCAATTCTACAATTTTTTATCTTTCAGGTTACTGATACAGTTTCCAGGATAAACCTATTCTTTGCAAGTGCTGGTGGTGTGAAGTTTGTAGTACTGAGCTGTTTTAGCCTCAAAGCAGTTGTGGGCAAAATATTGGGAAATTTCCGACATTAAAGAGATAAAAGTATGATTGTATAATTTTTTTACAAACATAGATAAATGGAAAGTAATTTTTATCAAACAAACCTAGCTTAAATCTCTTGAAATTGCAAGTCCAATTAACTAAGGATTCATTGTATGCTGAAGTATTTGTGAGGCATTTGGTGTCCTAGTTCATAAGAATTATGGTTTTAAAATACTGTAAGAATGTTATATTGGCAGAGCCAAATTAAACACATTAACCATATAATTAATTGATCTTGGAAAGCAGATTGAAGTTACTATTAAGAAAAGAGTTTCTGTGGTTTTTCTACAGAAACTGCTCTGGGTATGATCATCAATAAACTGGGAATAAATATGGCTTAAATGCTGATTTAAAATTTGCAAATTACAATGATATCTGTTACACAGACAAAGATGTATGCAGCTTAGCAAATCAAACCTAAAATGTATTTGCTTCAGTATAAAGATATTGTCGTTGTTGGTGGTTTTTTGGTTTTTAGGGTTTTTTTTTAATGTTTCCATTGCTGTCTTAAACTCCAGGCTACTGGAGTTTAAAGTTTTTGAAAGGTTTTGGTTTTTGTGAAACAAAACAGAAATAATGGGAAAAGCATTTCAAGTTCAGCTCTTCTTTTCCTTCCTTTTTTTCATGAATAAAGGCATAAAAAAACCCTACCTGATCCTTCCAGTTCTGCTAGCAGAAATGATAGAATGATTTAGTTTCTCATGGTGCTTTATTTGTATCATAAAAAGTTCTATCCATCACTTCTGTGTAGACACAAAACATTTAATGCTGATAACAAATTAATACTTTTTCTAAAATGTTGTCAATCAGATGTCAGTACCTAGAAGAGTTGTTTATTGCTAGAACTCCACCTTGAAACTTAACAATTAAATGTGAAAACAACCAAACAGTAAGTGCTTTAAGAGCAAGGAAATAGAGAAGGTGACTTTATTGTCTTTCCTCCCCCTCACAGCCACTATTGTATTTCCCTTCTATTACATTGCAATTCATCTTTCTTTCTCTTCTTGTGCTGTTACAATGATTTGGTCAATTTTGCATTTTCATTATGTTCTTTTAATACAGTTTATTTTTCTTAGCCATTTGAGGGTTTTTTCAGTCCTTAACTGAAACCCTAAATACGCAAAATATCTTCCCCTTGTACTCAGCATCCAGTGCTGACTCTCTCCTTTTTGTAGTCCTGCATTTTTCTCTACATGTTTGCATCCTTAATGCAGCCTTGGTAATGAAAGCAATCTGGCGTAGAATATTAATATTTAAAAGAAACCCCGAAGTTTTTAGCTTTTCACTTCATTCTTTCTCCCTTCATTGTGCATGTTCCTCTGCATATAGTTGTCCTTACCATGACAATAAAAATCTACTCCTGAGCTGAGAGCATACTTTCCTCATCCTGGCTAAAATGTGGTGGGTGCTGTCATACAATTCATGGTTGAGAACACTGATGGTATTGGCTGCGTGGGTTGTGGCAAGAGCATGGGCTTCAGGCTTGCAGAGGTGAACATGTCAGGAGTATAGTATTGACGGTTGCTTTGGCTCCAGCCTTAGCAATGATACTAAAATAAGCCAGGGAAAACTTTCAAACTAAAACCAAGTTAATTTCTTGGCTCTATAACGATACAGATTTTCACCCAGTAGAAATTTCTGTGTAAAAGTCAGTGCCACAACAGTCCTCTTCTCCAAAGCTCTTAAGAAAATGCTTCCATATGATTTTTACATTCATGTTTTATATTGCATGGGTTACCTCCAGGTGGTCTTTTTTAGAAGGATGAATATCTTAAATTATATGTGCAGTGTCCATAACTTTTTGAAATAATGCGCATGATGGGGTTGGCCAATTACAGATGTGTAATGAATCTGGTGTGCCAAAAGCCCTTGTTCTTCTTTTTCTTGTAGTAATCAGGAACAGTAATCACTGCTGTAGTTTTCGGTATGTAAAATGAAAAAAGGCTGTTGCTGTCTGTAGATTGCAATATCTGATGGAACTTTTATTTGTCTTTTTATTCACCCTTTTCTGAACAGAAGGAAGGTGCCTTTGCTATGAAGAGTGCTTTGGACAAAGCCTCAGTCAAGCCTAATGTCGTAGCGCACCGTTTTGTAAATGAAAGCGGTTGAGGAATTGGATCTTGTGGTTGGATTTAACAGTTGCAGTACAGCTTTCATACCTAAGTCTTCTCAGCTGGACAGAGAGTGTAAGGACATACATAAAGCCCTCCTAAATTCAATAGAGCTTAGTCTTCTATTATTGTAGTTTATTGGTTTTCTGGGTCATCTGAACTTCTACCACGTATCTCCCTTTGAATGAATGCTGCTTTTAGGTTTTGTTGAGGGATATCTATTGCATGGATAATAAATAAATCTGTATGAAGAAATAGATTAACCACTGATAAGGAATGCAGCAGAAACCTAAAAAAACCCGAAACAAACAAATTAAAAAAACCCAGATGGGGGTGCTCAGAGGGAATAAAGCAGTGTAATTGAATGAGGCTTTATAATATTTGTTTTACCAAGAGTTACATTAATCTATATTACAAGTAAAAAATTATGACTCAAAGAAAATACTTTGTCTGAAATGAAAGAAAACAAAAAAATCCTTTTGTTGAAATAGAAAATCTGTGTTTCCCATCTCTTAAGTTTGCAGTTGTATATTTCCTAGTATTTTCCAAAATTACTGTCTCAATATTTGGCATAAACAATAGTCAGAGCCCTGGAAGTGAAGTTTGAAGTATATGGATTTAATAACAATATTTATTTCATGCAATAATTATATTAGATATCTTTGGTCAACAGAGCAAGATTTAGATACTGAAGGTAGACCCAGCAGTTTTAAAAACCAAAGTACAGTGATTTTATATCTGTATAATATGCAAGTATAACCACAGTCTGACCAAAGTTTGACCACAATATCAACGCAGCTTAATTTCTGCAACTGTTCTCTTTGAAGCTGGAGGAAGGAAATCGAGTTTCCACCAAATCCCTATGCTCTTGTGGTCTCCCATTTCAATCAGGGATATAAAGTAGAATACAATGAATCCATAGTAAAGACTTTCCCAGGACATTAGAGAGATCAGTAAAAACTGTTTTCATTAGCTGCCAGTAATTAAAGAACACCCTTCATAGAGAGCTTACAATTTAGAGAACATGTAAGCCTCTATATCTACCCGAGATCACGAGCAAAATAAGAATCACTACACAGCTGGGGAACTTGTTTTAAAATATCAAGCTCCCTTAAGAAACATGACTTTTCTGTTTATTTGCTAGCTTCTAAGCCAAAGTGAATATTTTTATTTTAAATTTCAAAAGTTTTAGTCATACTGCACTTTCTGTTACCATGGAAGGAAAGGCAAATGCCTAACAAAATACATAACACCAGTTGTGCCAGAGTTGTCCTCCTGAATGGAGCTCTTAGAAAATTCATACCTTAATTTCATTGCTTGAGCTCATCATTCCCTATAATTCTTACAGAGTTAGCTGAGTGCATCTACACAAGCATATGTGTGTTGTCACTTTGCGTTCTACTTGTATTCTATAAAAATTGTTTTTGCTTTGCTTTGCATGGGATGGTACCACATGCAAGTACAAAATTCTGCGTGTTATTTCATCATCTGTAATTAAATGCATATTCATAATCATAAAAGAAAGACAGAGAAATATCTTTCCTCACATTTTAATACATATAGACAATTCCAAAACTACCTATAGCAAGTAAAATAATATTGTCGAGATTACCTCACTTTCGATCTGAAAGAAAACCAGTTGTGCAATGGTTAGGAAAAATCAGGAACTGCTTTTTTATTTTCTTTCATAAGTACGTACTGTATTTCTACAATTGTAAGAGCAACTGTACATCTATAGATCCCCTTTCAAATTTGAATTACTGTGTATGTGAGCTGTTTCTCATCCTCTTGATGCTGAACAGTGCTGATAATGCTAATAGAGAAATTGAGGCATATACAGTTTTAGGGCTAGCTTTTCAAAAGAGCGCAGCACTCCAACTGGAGCCAGATTTCAAAAGATCTCTGATCCTATTCAGCAACAAAATAAATAGCCAGATTTTCAAAAGATTTCAGCACTTTGGTAATCTGATCATAAGAAGCAGCTGCTGAGCACATTTGCAAAGCCAAGAGTGACTTTTTCAATATCCCATGAGAAGTGTGTTTTAGAGCAGGGAATACAGCCCTCTTCCTGTGTCCTAAGGCCAAGAGTCCAGTTTTTAAGCAATAACACTATCTTCATGTCCTTTGCAAGAATGATACATTTAATGAAAGGAAATTTAACCCATTTAGAAATTTAACCCATATCTGTGACGAGATATTTTTCAAAATAACATGAAGATTTGCTCTCAGGGTAGATAATGAAGAAATCAAATAGGAGGAATATTGATAATCCATTTTATATTAAGTCTCTGTGTTATATTGTCTTAGTTAGGAGTATCCTATTATAAAAACCCCTCCCTTTAGTATTTTTTAAGGGTTTTGTCATGGCCAACCTTTTAAGTGTTGAAAGAAAAAAAATATAACTAGGTTTTCTAAAAAAATCTACAAAAGCCTGTAGCAAGTATGTTGTATGGCAAGTCCAGGAGTGATTGATTTTCTGTGGACTTTCACTGTCCTACAACATTCCGAGGGCATAGTTTTTATTTACATTTAAAATGGTTCTTTCTATTCCTTCCTAGAGGTGATTAAATGGGGTGTTTAATTTTGCTCTTCTGAAGATAAAATTTTTATCAGCTATTTAATACTTTAAAACACTATTTTCTCTTTATATATCAGCTATTCCTGCTTATTTTGTGTGCTGTTATTTACTCTCCATGTCCTGCTCCTTGTAGTTTCTATCTCTCTGGTCCTTTTTTTTTTTTCTCTGCTATTGTTTTGCTCCAACATCCTACCCTGAGGATTTAAAGGGGAAGTTTTCTTTTATGTATGTTACTCAGGAGCTGAGAGGAAAATTAGCAGCTCACCTAACCTCATCACACATTTGGTTTTTGTTGATTTCTTGAACATCCTCATGGACCTTCTTGCTTCTCCAACAACCTCATTAGACATAAAGGAACTGTATTTTACATACAGTCAGCTATGTTGAGAGGCCGTTTGCTATGTATTTACTCACTCTTCGCTAGCTTGGATTTAGCCCAAGAGATATTACTTGGGTAGAAGCATCCAGCGATGTCAGTGCTTGAGCAACTTTATAGTATGTTCATATTGGCAATTTTGGTGTAATTTGGTCCCCAGCAGTGATTATGCCTGACAGTGAATATGGCATGGGATGATCTGTGAAGATGTCCATATCTGCCTTGAAACGGTTCTCGTTTCCTGTCAAACAGGAAGGTGAATTTTGTAGACAGCGTCTGTTCAGTCTGAACTGAACCGCACGCAAGGACAGATACGATGGACATGAGTGATTGGTCCTGGAAGTGCAGAGCACGCGTGGAACTGTTTTGTTGAGGTACAATGTTGAGCAGCTGCGATAAGCATCCAGGCTGACTTCTTGCAGACCCAAGACAGAACCTCATCCAGCATTTTCTGCATCTGCTTGAGACACAGGCTTATCTCTTTGGAAAGTATCTAATGTTGATGTAAAGCATTTAAATGATAAAGAATCAACTACATCCCTGGGCAGATTGTTCCAATGGTTAATTACTGTCACCATGAAAAAAGTGTGCCTCATTTGTAGTCTTATTTCAGCTTCAGCATCCAAACAGTGGATTTTGTTATGCCTTTTTCACTAGATTAATGAGCTGCCTCCTGTCAGAAATCTCTTCCACATGTAGGTATTGTGATCCTCTTAACCTTCTTTTCAGTAACCAAATAAATTGAGCTTTCTTAGTCTTTCACTATAAGGAATGACTTTTAGAAGTCTAATCACTCTTGTAGCTCTTTCTTGAGTCCTATCCAATTTTCTAATATATTTTGAGAATGGAGGAAACACAATATTTCAGTAACAGTGTCATAAAAAACTAAAGTAGAACTTGCAGTAACTATTCCAGTGTGATATTCTCTGGTTTAACCCAATGACATATATGTGATATACATTTTCCTGTAATATGGACATGTCATTTTGGTGGGTTTTTTACTTTGGGAATTAACATGAATGTCTGTCTCATTGTGATGTGGTTCTGGATTCCTTTTGCTGATAAGGATTGAACAATGTTAAGAGGTGAATTCTCATTAATAATTGTGAATGCTGAAGGTTACCCTTGATTTTATATTTTGTTTCAATAGCATAAACCTTTCAGTAGGAATAGGTTGTGATAGAACTGAACATAGAGAACAGCTGCCACAAGGTGAGACTGGGGAAGTAATCTGGGAAAAGTGGTTTTCACAGTTAGGACATTGAATGGGCCAGGGTAGTACAAGTGCAATGTTATCTTGCCCACAGAATTCAGAAGATTTCTGGAAAAAAATCTACTCAGAGTTGTCTGAAAAGTTCGTTATGACACCTTCCAGTCTGATACCTGTCTTACTCAGACAACTTGCATTGTCATGTTGGGTATCAATTGTATATCTGGACGAGGGAAACCACAGCACAGCCAAATTGAGTGAGCTCAGGAGATCCTTCCTAAGCTCAGCTGTCTCTAGTATTTCCAAGTAGTGAAAAGAGATGAGACATGTCTTTAACAAAAAATGTCTGCTTCAGAGTCAGATAGTTTCTTCACAAGTGGAAAGAAAACCACGGATTTTGCCAGTGACTTCCTTCAGTTGTGTTCTCAACAGTAAATTCTGTAAGTTACAGACAAAGGCTTCAAGCTCTCAACCATTTACCACTGTGAATCACTTTGGGAGACAGATATTTTACTTTCTTTTTAATCCTGTATAAAAGCAGTCTCCTCAGACTTCTGGGTCAATTCCTTTTACTTTCAAAAATGCAGTTGCATTCAGTTAACTTTCCTAGCCCAGCCAGCAATTTTTGGTCAGCTCAGGGGAAACTGTGCTTCAGTCCTCACTTCAGAGTCCTGGGATTTCATCTGTCCTCAAGAATTTGTAGTGATTTCAGAACTTAGGTCTTGCTTCTCTTGTTTTTGAAGTGAATAAGCAAAGGAAATCCTTGCCTATGTAGTGGCCTAACTCACCATTTCTCAGCTGGGAGGACATTGAGTGTACTCTTACTGGCAGACTGAAGAGACTGCTGATTCTCTAGCTCACTTTCTTCCCTCATCTCACATTAACCAATGGACAATTTTCCAATTGACTGTGCCCACATTTTCCCTTATACCTTCCCCAAAGCTATATACTAGGGATGTGTTATTCAGAACACTAGTCAGCATTTAAGAATGCTTTGGCATCTTTGCACAAAGTTTCAGCTATGAATTATCCAATGATAAATTGTATATTTATCCAAGGATAGATAGGATAAGTGCACTCATTTGCACAATTTCTCTAGAAAATTATTTGAAGACTATTTTTTAAAAGGGAAGCCTGAATACTGATATGTAATATTTGAGAGGAAAGTAAGTCAGGTTACCAGTTATTTCTGCTATTAATGGAGTTCTTTGTGTATGTACAAATGCATTTCACTAAGTTGCATTAGAGTAACAAGAAAGTTGAAATAATCTGGATCCATCTGCTGTATATTCTTTGCTTCTAACAATTTCAGTTCAATGCCTCCGTTTAGTTTCATACTGATCATTTATACTGACAAAATGAAGGAAAAGAAAACAAGGAATCTGTCATCAATCATTCATTTAATCAACTAGTAAAAAATAGATAAATAAACATACTGAGTTAATTATTTTTCTGTATGTAATGATTGACAATAATCTTAATTCATTCCCTTTTTAACCTTTTACTGTCAGTATTGTTGGGATTAATAGGTAATGAGAAAACAGGAAGAAACAAATTTCTGATAGCCACTGAATGTTGCTGACATTGGAGTGTTTTCCCCTGAAACTTCTCCCTGAAGATGTATCAGATCTCTGTCATGTGTTATTTTTCACACTTTTTTGTGCCATGTTTCATGCCATTTTGGTGATTGCTATTAGTTTACAGACATATGGTCAGGAATATTTTATGAATGAAGAGATTTCTGGAATGTACAATATTACTTCTTCACATTTTTATGAGAATTGTAATTTGAAGCTCTCAAAATACTTTGCACATGTTATTGCAGAGTGTATTCAAAAGCTAGGAAAAAAGAGTACTACAGCTAATAACTTATGTTATCTGCTCCATCCGTCAGACAGTATCTCTTTACTATTGAATCGTCTATTCCCCCTTTGCACTGTTTTACTGGATCCATCTGAAGTGAAGAGGGGATTTTCAGGCAGAATTCCCAAAGCGGCTCTCCATGCTTGTAGTGCAGGACGGTTAGCTCAACTTCCAGTCTCAGTTTTTTGCCACAAAATTGTCTCCCCATGTGTAAACAGACATCTAAATTTACTCTAGTCAATCAGGAATTCCAGCTTCTAAAACATCTTTCTGTAGTGATATGCCTGTGCATTACTAATAGTTGTCCTGAACAATACATGAAGAGAATATTTTCCAGCTTTTTCTTTGAAATACTGTGTAGCATGTCATGCAAATAAGTGGAAGACATAGTGTAGGACATGCTTTTCATCTAGCTTGAATGGTGCATCAAGGCATACAATACTTCAGTTCTGTTAGAAATAACTGGGTTGTATTCAGGTGTGTTTCCTGCAGTTTCAATAAAAGTGTTGTTGTGTATTTCAGAGATGAAAAAGCTTTGTATGTGGATCTGTGTGGTTTTGGTAACGAAGGCCAAAACCTGTGCGGCACAAATGCGTGAATTTTTGTTTCACAGATTTTGTGTTTGGATTCCTGGGTTGGGATTTTTTTGTTTGTTTTTGTTTTTTCCTGAGGGAATGATCTAGTCACATACAGCCAGATAGTCCCCCAACTGGCTTTTTTCAGAGACTCAAAAATGGAAATTATATCTTCTCCTCAAAAATTATATACATTCTCTGTTTTTTTAAGAAATTAAAGGAAACAGAGGCAGTAATGACATTTGCCTGTACATGAAGGGAAAAGAAAAGAAAAGAAAAGAAAAGAAAAGAAAAGAAAAGAAAAGAAAAGAAAAGAAAAGAAAAGAAAAGAAAAGAAAAGAAAAGAAAAGAAAAGAAAAGAAAAGAAAAGAAAAAGAAAAAGAAAAAAAAAAATCTCAAAAGCTCCAAAACAAACAGAAAAAATTCTGAAAATATGAAAGCCACTTATTGGTGTGGTGTGTAGGCATCAGTCTTTCAAAGGCACTCTTCATGCTTGTGTTGCAAGTTTCCCGACCGACCTGTACCCCTGGGGACAGATGCCCTTGGCGTTGCATGGCCCTCAGAGAGACTTGGTTCTACTGGCAGAGGCTGGAGCTGGACTGTGCAGCCCCAGGGAGCTTTGGGCTGTGCTCGTGGTATAGCTGTGCTGGGCTGTTCCTGTAGCACAAATAAGATTGAGAGGCCCATGGCAGCAATTTGCGGGCTCTGTGTGCCTGAGGGATGGGATGTGGGCTGTACCTGTTGATCTGTAGAGGTAAGAGCAGTGGGTGTGCTCTGCAGGAGCTTTAGTATCCACTAAGGTGGTTGCCTGAGTCTTGACTCTGAGGATCTCATACTCTGTAGGTAACTGGAAACGAAGCTTTTGGTTGGTTTCTTTCAGGGTTTGTTGAAGGGTCTAAAAATTTTCCTCTTTGGGAAACTGAATTTTCTGACTTGGGTCATACCGAATGCTATATTTTCTCTGAGAAGTGTTCTAAATCAAGATTATTTTTTTTACAATAAAAAAGCAACAAAAATGTTTAGAATTATTTTCTCACTTGAAACAAAAATGTAAGACTAGCTGTGCCACAAAACATAAAATAGCAGACACTGCTGCAAAAATCCTTGAAGGCAATGTGC
Source organism: Acanthiza pusilla (assembly GCA_036630365.1). Classification (NCBI taxonomy): domain Eukaryota; kingdom Metazoa; phylum Chordata; class Aves; order Passeriformes; family Acanthizidae; genus Acanthiza; species Acanthiza pusilla. The sequence continues at coordinate 6,351,089 of JAXCHO010000078.1, forward strand.
CTAAATTTCTCCTCTGCAGCAGCATATCTGCTCTATCCCTTCAGTGGGCTGAGCACAGTCTAGCCCTTTGTGTGTAACAGCTTTGTGTTTATTAGCAGCTGTTTTCTCCTAGCTGTGCTTACAAAGGATAGGGAATAAGATCAAATAGACTTTGTTACTCTGCTTTCTGGTAAGAAAGAAGGAATGGCAAATATGGGTCATCCCATTGCTGGTGTCCTGTTGGTGCTGCTGCTCTCTGGTCTCAGCCTTGCTGAGGGAAGAGGTTTCTCCCTCAGAGCACAGCTCTGGTGTAGCAGGTTGGCGTCCATGGTAGCTGACTGACACTGGCAGAACCTTGCTTCTCTCCGTGATCAGTTTTTGTAAACCATACGTGTTCTAGAAAATATAGTGCTTCTTGCCCACTTAAGAAATTATGGGGTTTTTTTAAGGAGAAATATATAGATTTTTCATTCTTATTTGACTATTACATTTCTAGCCTTTAAAAAAAATCATAGTTATAATATTTCAAATTAGAATTTTTTTAAAGTATAAATTTTGGAATATAATGTTTTTAAAACAGTAGCATAAGAATTCCTGTCAATCTCTAATTTTGCTGCGGTATAACCTCTTTAAGAAAAATTGCTAGGTTTAAGCAAATATGTCATATGGAAACCCATTTGTATTTTTAGGATTCATAAAATTACCTGGTCAATGACATCAAATGTTTTGAAATATCATATCTAAAGGTATTGACGCTACATTGATAGGTAATTCTTGGCTAGAGGACTTTGAAGTTAGTTACCAATTCTTGTAACAATAATGATCAAACTACACTATTAACAACACTGAATTCAACTGTTTTTCAGCTCAGTATATGCCTTCAAACAAAACCAGATTTTTTTCCCGTGTTTGGTACAGAAATTGGTATCAGTAATAATCTGAAATATCATTTAATGGAAATTCTTTTGTTTCCAATTTAGATTTTCCAGATTTTCCTATATTTTATAGCATTTATTAAGTGTTTTAAATATATTTTTCTTTGTATTTTACTGTGCAGCTTATGTACTCAAAGCATCACCTAAGTACCAATAACACATTCTTGACTGAATAATGATGTATGTTGAATGTTACTTTTTTTGTCTTATAAATGGATGGCAATTTACACAGCTGTGGATGTGGGATGTTTCAATCCCAGACCATGTTGTAAGAAAAATTGAATGACAGTGAGCAAAACAGCAGTAATTATAAAACTAATTACTAAATGCTGATGATGCCCATAGGCTTTGCATAACTAAAATTAGAAAAGGAAATTGCTTTCGGCTTCAGAGAGGCAACATGCTAGTTATTTCACTGTTTCAGTCAAAATGGAACATGGTGTATAAAGTTCAATCACAAAAAAACCCCACATTAGTTTATGCACATATTTTTTCATACTAAAATGTTAAAGAATTCAGCCTTTTTGTCTTTTAATACAAACACATCTGTAACATAAATCAAGAAAAGTCACATGAAACTACTTGTTGGACATCTTTCTATATAGTTTTACAAGGCCTAATTTACCATTGAATTACTTTAGCTTTATGTTTATCAAAAACATACATGAATATAAAAAAGGAAGGGTTTCCTATCATGTAGACTGAAATGAAATAAATGCTTGGGATAAAAGCCAGGAGACAGAATTTCAAAATTCCCTCAGATGAATTCCAGCTCCTATTATATGTATGCTGGGGGTACATATAAATATATATGTATGTATGTATGGTGACCATAATAATTTCTTACACTTATATGTGTTTTCCCAGGGATAGAACTGCTGGAATGACTCATTTGAATATAGTATATTTTTATACTTTTGTTCGTGCCTATACTACATGTGCATGAATGCATGCACACAGGCATAAAGTACCGAAATGGAACACACATGTATTTATACATAAATTTAATGTTCCTTTTACATATATATATATATATATATATATGCGCCTATATGTATTTCAGTGTTGTGGGGTTTATTAATACTGCGTTTATGCTTAATCCTGCAAAATGAGTTTCATGCATTCTATGCACACTTCATAAAAAAATTAATTTTATTAGAATGGGTTAAAACATTGATTAGGGTTGCAGTTTGTAAGACTTGGTTTAACACTTAGAAACTATGCTCTTGTTTCATAGAAAATTACATGGACATTATGGGATTTATCCTTTGAATTTAGGGTTGGTATTTGTTTTGGGTTTTTTTTAATTCTCTTTTTTTCTATCACTTTTTTTAATCTGATCTGGGAAATATTTATACTTATCCTTTGTGAGCAAATAATAGATAGCAGCTTCGCAAAGGCTTGAAAGAAATGTTCATTGGATTCTCTTTCATCAGTATATGCCGAACAAAAACCACCAAGTCTGTGTTTTTAACTTTCAGATTGTTTAAACACATTTAGATTTAACACTGTTGGTAATGAATCTAAACATGAAAAACAAAAATCCTGTATAATTTTCTGTAATCTGTATAATTTTCAAGATTGTATATCTTATTAAATTTTCCGGGGCTTGGTAAGGAAACTGGAAGCTTTAGGACTCTCTTTACTTAAACATTTATGGGGAAGCATATCTCAAGTGTAGTAGAGTCATAAAGTACATTTCAATGTATAGACAGTACAGCAAGACTTTTTTTTTTAAAGTTGACTGCTGAATTATTTTTGACTTTGTATGTTCCAGTAAATTTGTACTACAGCAGATGAAGTAGATGTGTCACATTACCCCAGAGAATAAAAAGAGAGTGTTTTTGCTATATCCGATTTTGTGAAAAGAAACTCCATAATTGTCACTTTGATAAAGTCCCCCCATTTAAAGGCAAGCTTCTGCTCAGTTGTTCAGAGCAGATTTTAACTACTCTCATGCACCATTTATATGTATAACACACAATTCCAGTACAGGTTTGTAAAAAAGATTCAAAATGGTCTTGAAGATATAAAGAATTAAAACTTCTCTGCATTCTTATGCATTTGGCCATTAACAGCAGCAGCATTATTTGTAGTAATAGTTCTCAGTTTCAGTTCCAATTCTGTTAAAATCATTAAGTGATGCTGGTGAATGGGATTGTCTTTAAGAGGTACTTGAAAAAGCAAATAAGAAATCCTTCCTATAAGGAGGACACCATTTTTTCAAAGGTTTCTGTCATGTTACACTTTAGCAATCTTTCTATTGTATGGAAAGAAACAATTTATTGTCAGTACTTGAAGGATACAGAATGTCTGATTGACTGCCACCCTAGCCTGTTGTTTTTAACATAAACATTACAGCTGTGTTTGCTTTGAAATATTTGGCCATTATCCAGTAAATCTGTGCTGGAACACTAAATTATCACCTTATGCCCTCCTCCATCATAAGAAAGTGCTTTCGTCAATAAAGCATTATTATTGTCTTTTCCTACTCTTGATTTCTGCATATTCAGGAACTTTGTTTTGTTTTGTAAAAAGCAGCCATTATGTAAAAGCTTCTAACTAGTGAATGTCCTGAGTGGGTATCCTAGCAAGCGTACAGAAATAACGGTGAAAGTACATTCTTAGTAGATTAAATTAAGAAATTTATACTTGTCTCTATTTTTTGTGAATGTTTCCAAGATCTTTCAGATTTTTAAGAATTTTATTTATCTGCCTGTTCCACAATTTTTTTGCCAAATATGAAGAGAGGTGTATCTCTGTCATCATATTCCTCTGTCCCAGATTTCACACTGTATCATGTGAGCTTTCAGGGTGTATCTACATCATAAAAGCAGCAGGCAATTAAAATGGACAAAAATGGCAAACCCAACATAATCCCAGTTTTCACAGTGCTAGTAAGTAGGTGAGATTTACAGTACAATTCCTAAGATATTTTCCTGTTACTTTCTTCCCAAGTATTTCAAATTTGTCTTCTTAGTTCAGCATAGTCAGTCTTTTATGCAGAAGAAATTGGGCTAGTAATGTCTCTTCTTCATTAATGCTGGTGTCTGAAATTCAGCATACATTGCACAAAGCTGGGAGTTTTTCTTGTGTATATCTGTGTGGACAGAGGAATTACCTTATCTTCTTTCATTGTGTGTTCTTGAAGGAGTTTTTTTCCCTATATGATAACTGCTTTTTCTCAAGTTGAAGACTTTTTCCATGTAGTTTTTAAAAACCTTTCTACTTTTCTTTGCTAATTTGTGATTTTTGAAAGACTTTTCAGTACAATAAGTAGCAAATCTCAAATCTGAATTAAGAAAAATATTTAAATATGTGTTTAATAGTGTAAGGAGTTCCATGGATTTCAACGAGATAATTCATTTGCTTGGAGTTAACAATCTATTTCAGAGTCTTCTGAACTTGAGTCACAACAAAAAGACAAAGAATGGATCTAACATTAGGACAAGAATTACCTTCCCCATCTTATTATCTTTTCTTTCTTTGTGTTTGTAATCCTTTATCAGTGTATCAGTCTGTATGACAGGCTTATATCTTACACAATTTGTATTCTATTGTCAAGTCTCTTTTTGTGAAATGGTAGATCTGTTGGTTTCCTGAAGCCTGCTCTGCATTACATTTATTGAATTCTCTACACAGTGATTTTAAGAACTTACAAGATTGATTTTAGCCACATGCATTTAGATTGCAGAATTTGGTTTGAAATCATTGCAAAGATAACCAAATCCCTTGTGAATTAAATCTCTGTGATGTTATCATTGTATGATAAATCTAGCTGGTTTCTGCCTGGTCTATGTTATTGGCACAAGGGAACGTATCAAAGGTGTTTACCGCAAATAAACTATGTAGTTATCTTAGAAAAGAAGCCTCTGTTTTTACCCAACAAAATCAGGTCCACTTTCTCTCTGATCAGAGTATTACAAAGCTAGTAAAGAATAATTTATATCAGAAGTTCTGTGATGGAATGAAATGGAGCTCTTTTGAAGTATGATCTCTGAAAGCACAGCATGAAGCTCAAATAAAGTGAAGGACATTCGCTATTACAAGTAATGTCCTTAATAATCTTGTTAGTCTAGTCTCCCTCTGTAAGAGACAAATGGAACATTATTGGCTTATGGGCTGTAGTAAATAATTTAGTTTCCAATATTCAGGCTGCTTTGACAGTAAATTAAAATGACATGAAAGGGGCTTGTTGAATAAAGAAAGTATCCAATCAAATTTAATTGGCATGACTAAGGCAGTAGAAATATGTTTTATAATTAAACCATGTTGTCTTGGAGCTTTATAAGCATGTATGAATCAAAATGTCAAAAATTATTCTTTGATATTGTGCACTTAAAACTTTGCATGGTGAATAGTTTTCTTAAACAAGATTCTAGACACGCATATTGATTCAACAAGAAAATAATCTTAAAGTTTTAAATAAGTCAGTTCTTAGGAATTGTCTACTGATCTGATAATTTTCTGTAAAAGACTAAAATAATTTTGCAGTCCTCTCATACTTAAAAATCTGTCTTTTGTACCAATTTGATATGATCCAGCCTTGTACTAGAGTACAAATGCTGTCATTTTTCACCTGTTTTTATAATGCTGGGTGACTGAAATCAGTGTTAACAGATGCAAGCATAAAGGAATAAAACCAACAGGGAGAAGTAAAAGAGGAAAAATAAAATATGTGGCAAACTAATAAATAGTTTTCTGTTACTAAATTGATTTTTCTAATGTTTGTTATTTTAATCAACCAATTTTAGAGTTCACATATATTGACCAAATCCTACCAAATATTTATTGTTGAGTTCTAATTTGCTTACCTCTTTATCAAAGGAGTTTCAGAAAATGTGCATTTTCCTTAATTGCATAAAGAGAAAACATCTCCATTGGTTCCAAAAATAACAGTACCTCTGGAAATTTGTACAATTCCAAACATTCTTTTGTGCGTATATACAAATCCCTCTAGTATATAATACTTGGTTATTTGCACATCCTTATGATACTACTTTATCTAAAAAGAGATAGCTAGCCTGGCCATTTAAAAAAAAAATCAATAGGAAAGTTTATCTATGAGAATGTCTTCTAAATTAATCTTGTCTTTTAGAAATTATGGACAGGTGACTTTTATGTTAAGAATGTTATTTAAGTTACTATGATCTACTGATGTACTTCATAAATCATCAGTAGATGGGATTCTAAAATTAATTAAACTCTGAAGCACAAGAGGAAAATACATAGATAAAAAATTGGAAATGAATGGTAGAATTCAACATTTGTTATATCCTTGGTCAGGTGAGAACATTGTACTCTCTAACTGCGACATCTTACAGTGCCAGATGCTCTGGTTTCCAACATAATTGTTCAAGATCATAAAACCAATGTTACATATACTATGGGAAAAAAAAAGTGAATATCTCTTTTCAGCCTCAGCTTGTCTTGTCTTTTGCAGGAAAAAAGATTTCTGTGTCTTCAATAGGTGTAGTAACTGGATGTCCAATTCTTGTCCTTGATCCCATTCTGTTTGTACATAAGTGGGTGAAAGTTTTCAGCTTTTAGATGAACAAACTCCAGGTGAACAGAGGTAAACAAAGGTTCCATCTGGTCTCTTTCAACTGCAAAAACCTCATTCTCCCTCGAAGGAGAGCTGAGAATTGAATTTGGAGGGAAATCTACCTTAAATTTCTGCTCATGACAAATCATTTGTCTTCTCAGCATTGCGTTCCTTCATACTTTTATTCTCTCATGTTAGAGACAGCCTTGTAGAAAGAATTTGAGAGTTAAGTACAAAATCACCTTAAATATCTTTTCGCTTCCTCACCTTAAGCTACTTTCAGGCTCATCAGTCTGCTCATTAAACAGAATTTCTCCAGCTTTTACAGTTCAGTCATTGATGTTTTATATCACACCAACCAGATTCCAGTGGATAAGCCCTCCATTGTATTTGATGAATCCTAGTAAAACTCCAGCTGGGGAGCTCACATTCCTTTAGCTGTGTCATATTTACATCAGTATAAATATGAAATAAATTCACTGAAAATTATTATTAAATTGAACTTCTAGTAGAGATCAACTTGTACTGTTATTCTGAGTTTCATATCTATGCTGAATGTTCTGATAGCCACAACTTTTCTCAGTTTAGCTCAAAACAGGATAAAGAATTGACTCTCAAAAATAAATTCTCATTGTAAATGATCAGTCAGCAAGTAAAATCCAGGTGCAGTGAAACTGGTGGCAAAACTCCATGTCAAAATAACACCAGCCCTTCCATTGCCAAAGAAAATAGCAAATTGTTTTCAACAGGTTAGGATTCCACTGCAGAATTAATCTGTTTTGATGCTGATACCTCAAGGTTGTCTGGCAACCCAAACTCTGATGCATTTTTCCAGAATACTTTTTAGGGTGGTGGGTGGTTATTACAAGAATAATGCTTCTAAATGGTTCTTCAAAATGAAGGACATATTTTTGTATTGTGTTGCATCTGCTTGGTGTCAGCATGTTGCTTTAACCAGTCCAGAAGAAAATATGGTGGAAAGTAGACAAGAATTGATTTCTGTGATTTTTTTATTACATTTTTTGTTTTTCAGATTCAGAGTTGCCCATTTTTTCTTTATTGCCCCTTGTTTACTAGAGCTAGGCACTCTCTTCTTGTGTCTACTAGAATTTAAAGGGTTTTTCCATGTTTCTTTTTGTCAAGGAATTAATTGGTAGAATAAATATCAGTTCAGATACATTCAAGATTTAGACCATATTACTTTAATTTTACAGTGTTTACAAATTGCACAACTCAGAAAAAAAATTTGAAAAGAGAAAAAGGCAAATTCTATTTTGGTTGTTCACTGGCTTTTTTCAAGTGTACTATTTTGATATGTCACAAACTGTTTCTACTTCTTTGACACTGAAGAAGTGTACTTTTATTTTATTAGAATGCAAACAGGCTGTTTCTAAAAAGAAGTAATATGTACTTGAAAAATCTTGCGAAAAACAGTGATGTTTTTAGACTTGTTGACATGTTAGTGAAATCTGGTGTAGGGGGATCAGAGGTTTCTTGTAAGTGTGCTGTGGTGTGCTGTGTTAATTTTTAAAAAATTTTTTATTTATTTCATGGTCCATTTCTGTTGAAGCAGAGATTGTAATGGATACCCAAATAAGATAAAACTTTGAGCAAAATAGATCTCTTTCTATGAGTGTAGTACTTTCTGGAATTAGTATTTCAGGGCCTGCTCTACCAATTTAAATCAAACAAACAAAAAAAGAAATAATACAAAAATGTATTTTTACATCATGATATAATTAAATAGACACCCCCCAAGATGTCAGGAGTGTAATTTTTTTGCTACGAAGTCTATATTATGCTCAATCAGTACAGAATAAGGCTTGGGAGCTGTATTATGTGAAAAAATGACCGTATGTGATAGCTTTTTACAGAATAAAATTCACAGTGATACAATAGCTTACCTTTTCACAGTGACACTTATTAGAACTTATGAGAATCATAGGAGGTAATCTCCTCCCGGAGGCAATACAACTTTGTATTTGTTTGTTAGAGCACTGTGTATTATTGGGGAGATATGTAGTCCATTTTGTTTAGCTAAGACAATTCTATACTGTGTGCCACAGTATCATACCCAAGTTCTTACAAACATCTTTCTTATAGATATTTTATGATTTTATGGCTTCAGAAACAAAATGTTAGATCTTTTAAAAACTTTAACAAAATATTATTACTATTTTTCTCTCTATATATTCTTTACCAGCCTTGTGCAGAGTATGTGTACTTTCCTTCACTGAAATTCAACATCCACTGTTTCTTATAGGTGAAATATGAGAGTAAAAATAGTAGAATTTTTAAGGCTTTTGTGTAGACTCAAGAGAGTCTTTCCTGCAATATCTAACTGAAAAGGTAATGAACTGTAAAATATGTTGAAATGATTGGGGATTAAAAATCTCTGGTGTGTAGTGACAGTACAATTATATTCCACAGTAAAGGTTTCTTATATTAAGTGTAATAAATAAAACTTTTTTTTCACTGTGATTGGTTGTCAGCACTGTAATGATAGCTTTGACCTTCTTCCTCTTCAAATGTCGTTAGCCTGTGACCAGCGAGTCAGGATGCTATAGAATGAATTGGGACGGCTGTACATGGAGCCAGCTGTTGAAGCAAAGGAAAGGAAAAAAGGAATATTTCAGCACAAAATACTATATTGTAACTTTTGAGTCTTTCTGCTGCTTTGTTTCCCATGCACAACTACTTTACTCACATTTCCTGTCTTGCAACATGGTAATTTGTCTTAAGGTATCTTTAGCCACTCTAGCTACCCCTTAGCTCTAACACATCTAGGTAGCCTTTTTCATGTTAAGGCATAGGTATTTACAGCATGTTCCTCTTTCTATTAGAACAAAAGCGGCCCTGTTCATCAGTTTGTGGGGACCAGCTAGATGAGTGTAAAATAATTTCCAGTTTCTTTGGAAAGGTGGGACACTCAGACTACCATACAATTCCTTTATTAATAAATATGGATCATGCATCACCAGGTGCAGAATGTAAGCCTTTTTTAGCATTTCTAAAAGTAGTCGGAAGTGTGAACACTGTGGAAATATTGAAGTAAAGTGACTAGACATAGATCTTTATCAAAATTATGTCTCTTTTCTTTCCGCCCTTCTTTTTTCTCAGGTACTCTATGTCTGGCTGGGACATCTGACAAGTAGCTGTCTTGATAGCAGACTTGTTAATTTCTTCATTGTGCTCTTTCTGTATGAAATGACTGGTTCTTTACTCTTTGTGGACACTTGAAAGCATCATTCTTACAAAGACTTTAACTTCTCTTGACTCAGGGTGCAAGGAGTACAGCTCATTTCAGTGTTGCAGCTCTGGGATCTGAACTAGAACTTTCCTTATCTACTATCATTTTTAGAGGTAGCTGTTTGTCTAAAAGGAAACCCTATCAGGCAGCAAGTGCCATAAAAATACAGTGCATTTGTACTAATATTTGGTAGACTTCATAAATATTATTACTTTAACTATTTTGTGCAATGACACAGTAGTGTGTCATTTCACTTTAATGGTCTTGTAAGCAACTGTATTGGTGTCTAAAGCCATCTAAATAATGATATTTCTTCTCACTTAATGGGTATTACTCATATGACCAGTTGCAAGAAATGAGAGTTCTAAATTTATCTGAACCTTGAGATGGGAGAACTGAAAACTCCCTCACTTTATGAGAACTTTTGATTAGGGTTTGGGTAGGTGGATAATGAAAGAGTGTAACATTGAAATGTGCCTAAATAACATGCTGTTACAAGCCTTATGATAGATTTGTGTTTGACTTAACAGCTTTTGGAACCTAATAAAAAGAACTTAATTGACAATTTCTTGAAATTGCTAAGAAAACCTAGTGATGTTGGTAGGGTATAATAAGGAGTTTTCTCATCACTGTCTTCAAGATTGAGCCTATACAAAAAAAAAAGGATTTATCTCTGTGGTAACTCTAAGTAATTGATATACAGACAAGGTTTGGTTCCAATTTGCCAGCAATAAAGTTGTAATAGGGTTTTCTCTGCAATTTTAGCCTTAATGTGCTCATTCCAAAGAGCGGTATTTTTCCAAGCGAACAAATAACATCAGTAAAGCTTACGATCAGTAATAGCCCCACACTGATGCTCGCATTAAACTTGTTAAATCAATTCACTAGACACTTTCTAAAGTGGACTGTCTGTTTACTTTGACTTGCACCCTGTGAGGATTATCCATCAGTTACATTTATTTGAATGATCTTTACATTTGAAATTTGTAATTGTTCATGCATGATTGTGATTACAAATCTGTCTTCTCATATTTTGCAGCTTTATTTTTGTGACTTATGATTTTTCCTCGGTTGTATAAAGGATATGGATATCTAGTGGCACACAGTAGAATGCATTGTATGTTTAGCCTTATCCAAATCCTAAATGAACATTTTGCTGCATAATTATGGTGGCTTCTCTTGGTAGATATATATTTCATATTGCTGTTTTGTTTACTGAAGGTACCAATCCACTATGAGCAGTATTGTTCTTCTAGGATAAAAAAATTAACATATAAATAATGTAGGATTACAGTATTTTGAAATAATTAGCAAAACGTGCTAAGTACTAAATGATTTATTAAAGATGTAATTTAGTCAGATTTGCTGCATAAGATATTAGAGTGCAAAGAGCCATACTGTACTCTGCAAGGAATCATTTTGTAGATGGTTAATCTACCAACTAGGCTTCATTTTTCACTCAGAACAAACCTGGTATGCTACTGCACACTGCCTTTTGTCAGTAAACACAAAGAGAAATCTGAAGTAATCAATCTTTCTTATCAGTAGCATTCAGTATGTTTACCTTTATTTTATTCTTTGGCTCAAAAAAACTAGACTAATATAGGACAAAATGTAAGCATTTAAAAGTTTGGAGTTGTTTATCTGGTAGCTAAGTACACATTTTAAAAGATAGCATGAAAACAAAATAATGGCATTACTACATTCATTGAGGAAACTGAAAATGTTTTGGAAATAACTGAGGTCCTGGGAAAATAATGGGTTGTGGGTAATGGGAAGTTCTTGGATAAGTAAACTCAATCACATGTTTGTAGCTAGAATCCATATGGTTTGTTATTATTGTCTACCATTTTGTCACACTCCCGAGGCTGAATCCATATATGTAGAACACTGAAGAAAAACCTGCTGCCTATGAAATGTTACAGCTGTCCCTTACATGCATTGCTTCCCTTCCTGGTGAAAATAATTCTTTACTTCCCCCCTAAATTTAAGTAAGATTTTATAAGGTGCATGTGATATGGGATTTTTTTGTTTGAAATGGTAGCCAGTTTGAGTTTCAAAATATTCAGACAAGATGCATAGCAGAATACTTGTCATCATATTCCCTCCTGGCCTCACCCTGATTTTTTTTAAACCTTACTTTACATGTGTCCTTATTTTAGCTGTCTGTCTAATCTAACTCTATCTATTTTTATATATTTTCAAGGAAGTAATTAAGCATAACTGGAGTAGTAATGTGGAGGGTAATGTCTGCTCTTCTCCAGAATATACCAATTTTCTATAAATACATAGTACTTCAGGATCAGAAGAAACCAAAAAAATGAGAATTATCATTTGCTGTACATATAAATATTTCATCCAACCTGGCCATTTTCTTCTGTTTCATTTGTTATCATCTCACATTGGAAGAATGGATTTTTCCCTTAAGCAACTTCTTTTTTCCTTTTTTCTTCTGTGTGGGAAAAAACAGACACCTCCTGCCTATTCTAGCCTTCACTCCCTCGTCAGCCTAGAAATAATCTGATATTCCCATTTTCTGCAGAACAGAAACTCCAGAAATGTACTCTTCAGAAAATCAGTGCAATCCATGTGCCATAGTTTAACCCCTGCCTGCAACTAAACACTGTGCAGACCCTTGCTTGCAGCTCCCCAGTGGGACTGGGAGAGAATCAAAAGAGTAAAAGTGAGAAAACTCATGGGCTGAGATAAAGACATTTTAATGGGCAAAGCAAAATCCACACATGCAAGCGAAGCCAAACAAGGAATTCATTCACCCCTTCCCACAGGGAGACAGTGTTCAGCCATCTGCAGGAGAGCAGGGCCCCATCATGTGTAGCAGTGACTTGGGAAGACAAACACCATCACTCCAAATGTCCCTCCCTTTCTGCTTCTTTATGTGCTGAACATGATTCCATATGCTCTGGAATATCCCTCGGTCAGTTGGGGTCAGCTGTCGTGGCTGTTTCCCCTCCCAAATTCTTGCACATCCCCAGCCTCCTCTGCTTTGGGGCAGTGTGAAAAACAGAAAAGGCCTTTACTCTGTGTCAGCGCTGCTAAGTAATAATGAAAACATCCCTGAATTACCCATGCTATTTTTACCACAAAAGCAAAGCACAGCCCTATACCAGCTACTGTGAAGAAAGTTAACTCTCCCAGCCAAACCCAGCAAATACAAAAGCTTCTTATCACTTATTTCGCTATCTTCAGTAGAAATTGAGAATTGCATAGTCTTTGCCTGTTTAGACTTACGAATGTTGTTGTTTGAAGTGTAGATTTGCAGTTTTTAAATATGGAAGGTGGGGAAAAAGAAGGTGATATCTTGTCATTGTTTCCTCTGACCCTTTCTACTACACAGCTGCAACTGAATTGCAGGTCATTAGAGAAGATGTTGAAATTGTAAGCTTAGTGATAGAAGATTTATATCTGACTAAAAGTTTAATAAGGTTAGAAAAATAACATAGTTTACATGGATTCTGTCCTCTTAGGCCACAACTGATTGACATTTCTGGTATGTTTATGCATCTTAAAGCCAGTTAAATGTTGAAACATTTTGACATAGTTGACCTATCCCTTTCCTTTTTGGGATTCATTTGATGTCATGGTAGCATCATCAGTTTGGGAAATGAACTGTAGAAGAACAGGGATATGTAGTATCTCTGCCTTAACTCATACTTCTACCCGGTCTTGGACATGGGAATCCATACTGATCAGAAATGAATGACGCGAATGACCCCATCTCTCAGAGGAAATGGTAGGCAAATCCATGGCTCTAGATGGCAAGCAGCAGGTGGGAGAGACCCATCCTTCCTCATAGGTGCCTGGAAACATCTGGGATTGTGGTACAAATTAGCATACCAGGACATTGGTGGCACAAATTACTGTATGACCAACAACTTCATGAGCAATAGAAAGGACATGGCTGTTAATATTTTATGCAACTAATAATCTTTCTAATGTTTATGCTACTGTAGCTTCTGCCTTCCTAGTTTATGGTTCTTCATTCTAATAATTCCTGGATATTTCATAGACTATAATTATATTTTGAATGTGTTGGTAGTAGAATGATTAAAGGGGAGACACTCATAAAGAATATTTACTGATAAGCAACTTTTATTGCATGAAAAATATTAGAAATATTAGTATTGTAGGCACTCAGGCAAGGGACATTGCCCTTAATTGCAAAATGCTTCTCATACACTAGAAGAGATGTTTAATGACTGTTTTGACTGCTCCTTGTTTAGTTACATATTCTGCAGTTAGTGTTGGCAGATCTGTGTTCAAAGTTGAAATCCATCTTATTCTTGCATATATCTTTGAATATGTACAGTACTCACATGCTGTCAAACAAAATTTTCAAGTGGGTTTTGAATATCTCCAGTGAGGAGACCCCACAACCTCTCTGGTCAATCTGTCTCAGTGCATGATCACTCACATAGTAAAGTTCTTCCTTGTGTTGTGGTGGAACTTCCTGTGCATCGGTTTCCTGTCCTATTGCTTGGCACCACCAAGAAGAGCCTGATTCATCCTCTTGACGCCCTCCCTTCAGATACTTACACAAATTGATGAGGTCCCCTCTCAGTTGTTTCTCCTTGAGACTGAACTGACCCAGCTCCTTCAGCCTTTCCTTGTAACAGAGATGCTCCTAGTCCCTTAATCACCTTTGTAGCCTCTGCTGGGCCTGCTCCAGGAATTCCATGTCTCTCTTGTCCTGAGGAGCCCAGAACTGGACACAGCATTCCACATGTGCCTCACCAGGGCTGAGTAGAGAGGCAGGATCACCTTCCTTGATCTGCTGGTGATGATCCTCCTAATGCGCTTCAGGATCTCCTTGACCTTCTTGGCCCCCAGGGGCACTGCTGGCTCAGGGACAGCTTCTTGTCCAGCAGGACCACCAGGTCCTTCTCTGCAGAGCTGCTTTGCCCTAACTCAGCCCCCAGCCTGTACTGGTGCAGGGGGTTATTCTTCCCCAGGTGCAGGACCCTGCATTTGCCTTAGTTGAATTTCAGAAGGTTTCTCTCTGCCCATCTCTCCAACTGCCCAGGCCCTTCTGAAGGGCTGCAGAGCCCTCTGGGGTATCGGCCACTGCTCCCAGCTTCCTGTCATCGCTGAGCTTGCTGAGGAGGCATCTCCCCTTCATCCAAATCAGTCATGGATAAGTTAAACAATTCTGAACCCAGTACTGAGCCGTGGGGGACACCAGTAGTGACAGTCCTCTGACTGGACCCTGTGCCACTGTTTATGGCCCTCTGTCCTTTACACTGGTCTCCTGGGTCAGAGATTCCTGAGGGCTGGCCTTGCCAGTGAGGACTGATGCAAAGAAAGCATTCAGTAACTCTGCCTTCTCTGTGCCCTCTGTTACTAGGGTCCTCCTCCATTTAGTAATGAGTTCACATTATCCTATGTTTTCCTTTTGTACTCTAAATAATAATTATTTTCTATGTCTGTTAAGAGAGACAAGTTTTATTTGGTAGTATTTGATCAAAAATCATGGGCAAGTTCTGTATATCTGTACCAGCAGATAATTTTTATCTTTCAATAAAAATCTCTGCCCAGTCCAAGGTTCTTCCTAAGCAAAAGTGGTCAACAAGCTGATAGTATCAAAACACATCAATTCCATTTGTCACTGGCATATGAGGGAATGATGTAGTGATTGTCAAAGCCAATAGCCCTCGCCTACCCTCCATGGTACACTTGGTTTGAGTGGAAACAACTTGTTACATGAATTTGGAACATGCTTCAAACAGACATATCTGAGTCTTTTGTGAGATGCCTTAATTGTGCTAGCAACTTTTCTACTGTGTTCAGCAAGGATTAAATAATTTAAAAGGCTTCTCTAACATTTCTTATAACTCTCATCTTGGGTTTAGAGTACAGAATTTCTGTTTATTGATAGTTTTTTCCTCATTTCTGATTTTGTTCAGCTCTTCTGTAAGGATGGGGAAGAAGATAGGCTTAATCAAATATTTTTCCAACTGATTAAATGCATCTACCTAATCGACAAGTGGAAAAGTAGAAGTATTCCTTGCACAAAATGATTCAAGATTGAAAAATCATTATTTTTAAGAAAGAAACCCTTTGATTTCCTAATAAAAGCAGACCATGTGAATAATTGCTTTGCACTAATTTCTGATAAAACTCTTACTGTGAAAAAAAATCCCATTTGCTTTTTAAAAAGTTTATCAAAAGAACAAAAAGTTTTGATGGGATTTATTAAATTTTAAGTAAAAGATATTGCAAGTGAAGATTTACATAATTATTGATTCTACAGTTAATATTTCCCCTACACCTGCCTGATTTACCAGTGACCTGCTCAAAAGAATGACTGGTTTTTTTTTTTCTTTTGGGTATTGCTTTGTTTTATTGCAAATGGAAAATTATATGGAAAATTCTTTTTATAAAACATTATTTACCTAGTATATATAATCATTTTGTTGATTAATATTTAAGATATAGTGTGAAAATAAAGTGTAATGATTGGTAAGAACAGCAGGTACTTCTCAAGTTTCTACTTTGTTTAAGAGGCAAAAGGTTAATGACTATGGGTCTTACGTTTAATATTGTTACAATGTACTTGGTTTATTTACTGCTAATAGAACATAAATGCTAGCAATTCTTGATTTAGCCCAGGAAGAAGTTCACTACCTTACTGCAGTCATACCTGAATTCTTACATATAAATATTTGTTTGATTATTTCCAGCCCATTCTCCTACATTTCAGAGATACAGAGCTGCTCTTCCATAAGTGTCTGTACTGCAAACTTCTGGCATTTGCATATTTGAAGATTATTATCAGAGGCCTAATTGCTGCCTGTAACCCTTGATTGGCTCAGAAACTGATTAATCTTGCCCCTTGGTCACAATTAAGAGAAAAATATATCTAAAGACAAATGAATAACAGCAGCTGAATCATCCCTTCTGTCTTGTGTGTGTTCTGTCTTCATTAATCTGATCCTTTTTTCTTTATCTTTTTTTAAATCAAATTCTGTTAGGGCTTGTGCTGCTAATTTTTAAGGACACTGGTTCAGTGGCCATTTTCTAGACTGATAATATCTTCAAAGACAGCAAGGATTGCTCAGGCACCGCAAACGTGCAATGATATCCACAAGCCATTGACATGCGCTTGACTGTACCCTTCCTAAAGCAGGCGCACATCAGTGTAAGAAGGCATTGGCACATCATGTTTTATGATCTGCGTGGGTGTGGAGGCCCATGGCACTAGAGATGCACTCTAAAGGTGTGAGGAGGTCATGCGTGAGCACAGGAACATGTGTTCGGAGAAATTGGGATTAAAGATCCAAAGAGCAGAAACTTCAGTATAATATTGTAGCATCTTGTGAGATGGTGAGAGCAAAGTAGGATTGAAGTATGTATGCTGTGTTGGATCTAGAATGGGAAGATCATAAACTGTAAAAGAGTAGGAAGGGACATGATTGAGCGTGGGAAGCATGCAGAGGGAGAACTGAGTAAGGAAAATAATATGTAAGTACACAGGGAGACAGAGGGTCAGTATGGCAAGCAGAGGGTTTGGAAAAGGAAAGTAGAAAAATATGACAAAGAAGTGTTAGCAATAAGGAGAGACTGATGGAGAGGTGCAAAAGAGTATGGTGTGGGAGGGAGGTCACATTGGTTTGGGTCAATCTTCAGATGTAAGTCGATATTTACTTGTAAAGTATAAAAGTTAGTTGGGAAAAGAGGCCAAGCAAATATTGATTTAAACCAATATTGTTGTTCCCTTTATCACCATGGCATTAGAAGCTGAACTCTTCTTTATTTACTTACAGGTAGGTATAGTGCAGATAACTTTGATAAAGGCTTTTAGGCTTGCCACCAGTGATCTGAAGCTTGACCTATGAAAACTGTCCTTTCTCTGTGTCAAAAGTAATATAGTTTTAAAAAGCAGTACAGAGCCTCTCGTAAGTGACCTACCAATCATGCTAAACTGAAATGTTGTTTGCAGTGGGTTTGTAAGGTTGTTTAATAATTCCCAGAGGACAGAAATCAGACAGTGGAATGGATTTCACTTTGGACCTGAGGACAAACGTGTGGTGTGGTTCTGAAGGTGAAAGCCGGTGCTTATATCCAGTAAGACTCATGGTCTAAAGAAATTCATTAACTTGCTGGAAAATTTTACTAAGGAAGTATATGCTGCTTTGAATGATTCTTGTTTCTTTTTCTTTCCTGTGTAGCTTGTTGCACAGCTGCTGAATAATGTTATAGTACATGGTAGAAATAGTTCCATTTCAGAAGTATTTAAAGATGACAGAATAGATAATCACCTGATAACAAACTTACAGTGAGAAATATTTAGTATTTTACTATTCCAGTTTTCTCACCAGACAGCTTGTTGGTATGCATGTACTATACAAAATCACAATGGCCTAGCCTTTAAATTTCCCTTTTTCTTGATACACTGATTCTTTAGTAAAGAGGTACCTGACTGTAAGAAGAAGCTTTAATACTTAAAATTGGTATTTATTCATAACCCCTTTTCAGAACGTCTGACACTAAAAGTAATTGCTAAGTTTCCTGTAGGGTTCAAATTAATAGCTATATGTTGCTAGAGAAGATTCTGTTGATATACTCTCCCTACTTGCTTCAAACTTTCTTTTATGTTGAGATGACTCAAAGATAAGAGCTAGATATATTTTACGTGTCAAGTAGTTCCATGGCTTTAATTTAAAAAAAATAACTTTTACACAGATGAAATTCCTCAGCTTCACTTGCAGATCAGTAACATGTACGGTATTTCTGTACAGGTCTAAACTTGAGTTCAATAGAAGTAAAAGATATAACTAAGAGATCAATTAGTTGCACTCATTTTCTTATTTTCTTCTGATTCATTACACATGCAGATGGGCTGAAGTGCAGTAAATTATAAAGCTGATTGATGGAGTTACATGCTATTATCTGAAAGGTCATATTTTCACCTGATTCCCTTGGAATTTTCTGGATACCCAACTTAAGTGATTTCAGTCGAAACCCAAGGTTATATATTTAGTGAATATTATTAACATATATTATTTAATAATCCAAATATTAAATATATATGCAATACAAGTAAGAAAAGCTTTTTTAAAAATCACATTATTTTAAACTTTAATAGGAAGACAAAATTTAAAAAGTAAATTCTAGTTAGTCCTAGTACACTTGCGGTTTCACTGCAGACCCTCTCTTGAAACTACCTGAAAGCTCTGGGCACCAAGTGATCAGAAATAGTGTGTGTTGGGCCAGCTGGGTACTTTCCATCCTTCCAGTGATGTGAAGATGTTGCTGACTATTAGATGTTCCTACATGATCCTGTTCTCCTTCCACCATCATACTGGGAGGTCTTCTAGACATATAAAGATTATGCAGTAGAGCTGAAAACTTCAGAGAACTGGGTCATTTTAGTTGTTAATGAAATATTCTTGTGGACTTGTCGTCATTAATCTGTATTACTTTATTTTTATATTATAGAATATGCAGTTAGATATTAACTTCAAAGCATTTAACTAATTTTTCACCTTAAAAATTGTTCTTTACTTCATTTCCTGCCACATAAACAGAGTAAAGAGCTCATAATCCAGGATTGCCATAGGCTCTCCCCAAACAGCTAGGGTATATAATCCATTTATTTTGTAAGTATTAAAGATTAAATACTTTGAAGATTAATTTAAAGACAAAAATGATAGCTGTATTTAATTGCAATTATTTCTTTCAAGATTTGTATCAGTCAATCTTTCAGTAATTATCTACAAATATTGTGAGATTAGAAAAGAGCATTTTGCTGAAATTTGTGTTCCTTTTCTTCACCAAGGATATGTGTGATATCCTTTCTAATTTCATTTGTAAGAGGGTAAATATTCTAGGTGATGGCCACTTGGCCGTCACTGTGGTTTGAACTCACAGTTGTAAATGAACTGCCCCTGTAACGTGATTGCTCCTAGACCAGCTGGCAGCTTGGACAGTGTGCTTGCCTGCACATCTGAGTAAAACAGCCCTGTCTGGTAACACAGGAGTGTGGGGGCCATCTTCATGCTTCGTTTTCCTTCTTCATAGAGAAATATCTGAATAAGTGTAAACAAGGCAAGATTTGCAATTGATATCCTGTATTAGACTAGCTGATATGGGGGGAAAATTAGATGGGCATACCAGCTACTTTTTGAATCTGTCAATACATGCACTATGGGGGAGGTTTTTAAAAAGAAAACAGCATCTTGATGTGCAGTTGTTGCATGTAGATGAATGTGAAACACTACGATATACATATAGTTTACCTATGCAGTCGACATTTGTAATTTTGTGTGCATATAAAATGCCAAAATTTGCTTAAATGCAATGCCTGAAACGCAGTACCTGGAGGGATGTCAAAGAAACACAATTGTTTCTCTTTATATTTTTATCAAAATAAAAGAAGTATAATAGCTACAACGTAAGGATCTTATTTTTTGACCTTGAAGGTTTCTGAAAAACAGGCCGTGCACTTTAACTTATTTAAATGTCCTTAGTTTATGGCCTGCAATATCCAAGAGTTTAAAGTTGTTAATTAAGACTAATCATTATGAAAATGTATGTGAGAGGATGGAAGTTTTTTATTAGCATTTTATAATGTGGCAGCAGGTCAAAACAGAGATTATCTACCATGATTCTAAAGTTCAATTTGGTAATTTAATTAATTGTGTGGCATGCTGGCTTAAGTGTTAGACCTAGGCAATCAAAGAACTTTTTGTCTGCTGCATCAACTTTTGATTTTTGTACATTCTCAGTTGCTTATATCCAGTAGATATATGCTAAAAGTAACATGTATAGTCTGTCATGAATGCCAACTATCACACATTTTTTGTTTAAGAGCAGCATTGGGATCAGCCTACTTTTCAGTAACCAGGAAATTAGTTGTGTTTTGGGAATATCCACCAGGAAGATCAGAAGCAAGGTTACTGATAAGACCACAGGTATTGGATTTTTACCACTTTTTAGCAATGCTATAGTTGCTTACTGATTTTGAACAAAAATATTTATTTGAAATTGCTTGATTAAAAAAATAATCCATTGTTGTTCATTCTGCCATCTGTTTTTGCATTTACAAGAGTACCATTAGCATAATTAACACTCCTTTTCTCTCAGTCTCTCTTACATTTCCATGTAGTCTAGCTTATTTATACAATTTTAAATGAGGATACATTTTATAGTTAAATCATGGAATTGAGCTCATGTCTCTTGTTAAAATTGTATCTTAAAGAATTGTCTTCAAGTTCTATATTGGGAATGTGGTAGTGTTTAACTTAAAATCATATAAACCTATGCTCTTACAAGCTTTAAAATATTAATGATATTGAGAAGGCAGGTAACGAGAGCAGTAAGCAAATAATTTTAAAGAAGTATGCATTCACTTCAGGTCCCCTGTCACTTGTTAAATTTTGCCTGATATGTTTACACAGTGGCAGCACTCAGTCCTGTATGCCATGTCCCTGTGTAATTTAAATAATTTTAAAAACAATCTGAAACTGCAGCAAGGATGGCTAATGAGGGGTAATAGAATGGACTTTTCCACCACTACTTTGACACAATATGACTCTGATTTTTCATGCGTTTTGGATTCAGGATTTGGAACAATCTCTTCTTGCCCTACAGAATGCGTCTCAAAGAAAACAATAATTGTTGGACCACACATAGGTGATTTTCAGCAAGGACTGAAGAAAATTATGCATTTAATTACTCAAATCCTACATCTTCAGGAATCCTTGGGTATCCAATGTCTGTATTTTCAATTAACTCACAAAGGCAAGGAAACACTTTCGTGTTTTAAAGTTCATTAAGGCTATTTAAGTATACAAAGTTTTGTATGTGTGGCCAATGTGTGTGGTCAATGCATACATGTATGAATGGTATTTTGCATAGGCTGCCCCATTAACAATCAGGTATTTAATTTTTGTACCTCTGGATTTCATTGAAAGCCAGCTGTCAAATTTCACATAAGTCCATGTAGTCTTTCCAAATAAAAAAACCCCAAACAACCAAAAAACCCCAAACCAACCAACCAAACAAGCAAACAAAAAAAACCAAAAAACCAAAACAACCAAAAAACCAACCCCCCCCAAAAAAAAAACCCCAAACAAATAAACAAACAAAAAAAAAACCCAAACAAAAAAAAGGTAATACATAGATTCAAATCATTAAAATAATTTAATTTCCTCAGTCAGGGCACAGTCTTTTCATTTTCCTCAGCTTGCTGTTCAACACCTTCACCTGGGAGCATGTTCATACTGAACAAATGCTGAGTCAGCATAAGCACTAACTTTCCAGGGCAGTACGGAACTCTGAGACATGGTAATTACACCACATGCTTTCTTCATTATACTATGCAATGTGGCTCCATCCTTAATTCTCCTTCTTCAGTGTCCTGCTCCATTCACCTGCAGCTCCTGCCCTCAGCTGCCTGAGCACTTGGGTAAAGGAGTCTGCTCGCTATCATGCCAGGGTAAGCAGAGAGAGACTGTTTCTTACAGAATGGACGATGGAAGCCAGAAGAGGAAACCCAGGTGCTACCAATGATTATCTGGGGTTTATGAAAGCTGGCAGAAAACCAGATCTGCATAGAAGCTTGCCAAACACTTGATGTATTCATAGATTTTCCTTTACTGGAATTATCTTACTGCGTACTCTCTTATATAGCTTGCTGTTCTTTCCGCAGTTTTTGTTCCATTTGTTTTTGCTTAATGAGGAACAGATTTTCTGGAAGGAGATTCTTTCTAGTGGTTATGGGGCTTAATAAAGCTGGGGTTTCTCTAGAACCTACGTTACTTAACCTCTTAGCAGCTGCTGGAGTATATATTCATAGCCACGTATGACAGCGAATAAAAATGAATGAAATATTCCGATGGACTGTTCCAGAAAGTTGCTATTAAATATGAATTTTATGATCATTACGTCCCTTCAGATTTACCGTATAAATCTGTGGTATGCTTTATGTAAAGGTAAATTTTTCACAGTATCCTGCTACCTAGTGTTTAAGACAGTGACAACACAGGAAACAACACCTGTCAGCTTTGATAGCCAAAACATGGATAGTAACATCGGCAGTGAGCAAGTGATGACGGAGTAATATCAGTATACATGTTAAAGAGTGGAATTCTGGCTCTATCTTCCTTCTTCTCCAGCCCTCAATTTTTCATTACCTTATTCATCTACCTAAAATTTCATAGGGAAAAACGTTTTCTATTTCTGTTGACATCAAGATGCAATATAGCTTCTCACCTTGGCAGTATTTCACACAAAATGATCTCATACTTAAAGTAAAATTTTGCATCAAGATTGAAAATCTAGACCAAGATAATGAATCTTGGTGCCAAACTCAATCTAAAATTTCTCATTAAGTTATTGGTCTAAAAATAGTACTTCTTTCAGGATTGTAATCTCTGTTCTGGTCAGGACATCAAGGGAGGTGATTCTCCCCCACTACTCTGTCCTCGTGAGACCCCAGCTCAAATACTGCAGCCAGGTCTGGGGCCCCCAGCACAAGAAAGATGTGGACCTATTAGAGTGGGTCCAGAGGAGGGACAGAGATGATCAGAGGACTGGAGCACCTCTCCTACAAAGACAGGTTGAGAGAACTGGCGTTGTTCAGTCTGGAGAAGAGAAGGCTCCAGGAAGACCCCATTGCAGCATTTCAGAACTTAAAGGGAGCATGTAAAAAGGAGGGGGAGGGACTTTTTCTATGGGTAGATAGTGATAGAACAAGGGGGAAAATTTTAAACTTAAGAGAGATTTAGATCAGACGTGAGGGTGGTGAGGCACTGGAACAGGCTGTCCAGAGATTATGTGGATGTCCCATCCCTGAAAATGTTCAGGATCTGGCTGGATGAGGTCTGGGACAATCTGGTGTAGTGGGTGCCATCCCTGCCCATGGGGGGAATTTGGAACTAGGTGATCTTCAGGGTCCCTTCCCACTCAAGTTGCATGATTGTCTTGCATTCGCCTTCAAACTAGTGAGTTACTCTAGAGACTATTTACAGTGGAAAGTTCTTTCTTTATTCAGGCACTCAATGTCTTCAAGCATAGAAATACTTGGCTGTATGCCTAATGTAGGTGTGTTTCGAAAATCCTGTTTCTAAACTCCTTGCAGTATGATGGCTATTTCTTAAAAGTTTACTCTTTGAATATTTATCAAGCTCTTCAGTTAGATAGACTTTTGAATTCTTATGAAACCAATGCCAAAGGTAGTGTTGATGTCTAACACTGTGTTGCACTCCCGGGTGGGAGCTGGTGATATGTGGAAATAATAATGCTGCAAATCTATGGAGAAATGTTAATGTCTAACCTGATAGAATTGCAACAAAGCATAACAAGCAAACAAGCAAACCCATTCTAGGTTCAGGTAATAAACATTGCAGCTGAAGGAGGAAGAAAAAAGTGGGATTAGATGGGAAAGACCATTATTGTATCAAAATGATGCATCTGCGAGCTCCTTTCATGAGTGTTTTATGACTAGGCAAACACATTTTCTTGTTGGCTTCTGCAGTAAATGTTTCTCCTTTATTACTTGATAGCCACTTAGAATTTAGCCTGATTTTTAGCAGTGCTAACATACAGTACTAGGAAAATTTATTTGAATAAAATAAAACTACATTCTTCTAAACTGGAGTCATAATATTAATACTTAAAATACACAGCAACATGCTGGGAAAATGGGATAGTTATTTAGATATATTATAAAATGTATCCCACTACTTTGATGTGATTCACTACTATTTCACCAAACCAATTTAACAGTCTCCTGTGGAGAGGGAATAGTGCAATTAAAATTAGTAACAGAGATTTTCACATTCGTATATCTAATTCAGGGATGGGTGATAATGAATTAAATACTTTTTCCTTCTTCTGAAGTCAAATCAGTATTAAATGAATCTGAGCTAGAATTCATATTTAAAGAGTGTGCATGTGTGCAGTCACAGCATCTGGGGATAGATTTTCACTTGAGAAATAGGTGTTCCAGCTCAAGTTGACATGTTAGGTGTCTTTTTTGTTTGGTTGCATTTTCTTCCATTAGATTCTTGAAAATTAAGTGAATATATAACCTAAATTGCTAAAAAGTTAAATCATTTTGCAGTATGCTGTACTCCCAAAAAATAAGAACTTCCTGGGAAGAGAACTGCTGTCATTAAATTTGCCTTGGTCAAAAATTAAGGAAGATGGAGCAAAAGATTGATAGCCCTGGGAAAAATGATCTCTAGACAATTGTTAATCAGACATTGGAAAATCCAATGGATAAATCTCCAGGGTGAAGTGGCTAAATTTGTTTGTAGACATTATGAATAAGAAGTAGTTCTCAACTCATTACAAAGCAACATAAAAAAATAACAAGGGTATGCTGTTTTCTGTGTATCATATTACTCTGAAAAAAACTCACTGAAGCACCAAACCCCAAGCCTCCTGTGGTGCTTCCCATAACAGACAAGGAAATTAGACACCACTTTTTAAGCAGATAAGTCAGTGTAGCAAGAGTCACATTAACCCTTCACCTAACCACGGATTAAATAACGGTTGTATATTAGTAGGGGTCTATTGGTAAGATAATATCTTTGATGGCTCCTGCATCACTGAGTTTGAAATAAATGTGATCACTTTTGTTTCTCAATAAAAGCTTTTAAGCAAGTGAATGAACAAACCAACCCATGCCCCTGTGCTGATGCACTTGCCCTTGCAGATGGTATGTAAATACCAAAAAATGTAAATTATGCGTTTCTCAGAGACCTGACCAGTAATGTGCCCATGAAGAGCAGGAGTCAAAGCAACTGTGAGTTTAAGATAGATTTTTAGGTTTTTGTGCAGTGTTACCAAGTGTGATAGTTTGATCTTGGCTGGATGCCAGGTGCCCACCAAAGCCACTCTGCCAACTTCCCTCCTCAGCTGGACATGGGGAGAGAAAACATAAGGAAAGGGTCATGGATCAAGATAAGGGCAGGGAGACATCCCTCACCAATTACTGTCAGAGGCAAAACAGGCTCAGCTTGGGGAAATAATTAATTAATTACCAATTAAATCAGATTAGGATAATAAGAAATAAAACTAAATTTTAAAAACACCTTCCAACCCCCTTCCTCCTTACAGCATTTTACTTCCCAGTTCTCTACTTTGTCACCCTCAGCAATGCTGGGGGATGGGGATAGGAGAGCTTAATTCAATTTTTCACATTGTGTCTGTCACCCCTTCCTCCTCAAGGGGAGAGAGGACTCCTCACATTCTTTCCTTGTTCCATTCTCCCCCATGGGAGACTGTCTTCCATTAACTTCTCCAATGGCGGGTCCCTCCTGTCTGCTGCAAACTGCCCCAGTGTGGGTCCCCTCCCCATGGTTCAGCCCATGACGAACAGGCTGCTAGAGCGTGGGTCTCCAGGAAACCTGCCTTCAGCATTGGCTCCTCTCTCCCCGGGGCACTGGTCCTACCCAGAGCCTGCTCCAACATGGGCTTTCCACGGGCTCACAGCCTCCTTTGGGCACATCCACCTGCTCTGATGCACATTCCTCCAGGGTCTGCAGGTGGATATCTGTTCCATCATGAGCCTCTGTGGGCTTCAGGGGCACATCCTGTGTACACCATGGGCTGCACCACGAGCTGCAGGGTGGTGCAGCTCTGCTCTGGTGGCTTGGAACACCTCCTCCTTCTTCACTGACCTTGGTGTCTGCAGAGTTGTTTCTCTCACATATTCTCACTCCTCTGGCTGCAATTTGCTTCTGCTTTCCCCTTCTTAACTCTGTAATCCCAGAGGTGCTAAGGCTGTCGCTGAAGGGCTTGGCCTTGGCGAGCAGCAGGTCTGCCTTGGAGCTCCTTGGCATTGGCTTCATCAGACACAGGGAAAGTTTCTAGGAGCTTCTCACAGAAGTCACTCCTGTAGTTCCCCCTTGCTGCCAAAACCTGGCCACACAAACCCAATACATTAGGGGTTTTTTTTGATTTTTCACTAGCTCCTGCATGTTTCTCATCACTTTCTGACTGAACTGCAATATTTTCTGTGCACCTTAGCTTTATGACCTGCTTGAAGAAAACAACACTTCATAGGAGAAATAATTTATTGGGCTTTACTTTTGAAATATGTATTGTAAACGGGTTCCAGACATGACAATCTACATTCCTTCAAACGCCTTAAAGATGGAAGTTAGTATTGTATCCTGTGTATTGGCTGTTAACTTTTTTAAGGTGAAAAAAATCTGAAACATAATTATTCTAAACATGAGAAAAGGCTTATGTCTTGTCCAGATTAGAAAAAAGTCCTAAAGATGGTTAATACATTAAATCTAAACTGATTATAGTCATATGAGTTCAAAAAGTATCTTTTAACTTCCAGTTTACTCTATAACTGTGCCTTGTGCTGTGCTGATTAGTGAGTGAATGCTTTAGGTTCCAAGCAGGTTTGCATACTCGTATTTGAAGAAGAGACATGAAAACTGAGGTGTCTGTGCTTTTCGCTTAAGCACAGAATGCCACAGGATGCAGAAGGCTAAGTGATAGAAAAGGGATTTCTGCAGTTCTGCAGGAGCTTGCTGTGAGACAGTACATTACATTGCAAAGTGAGTATGGGAGTTAAGCAGTGGAAGAGTTTAATAGATTTTTCTGCTTTTAAAATAGAGGTTTTATATGTGCCCGTGACTTAGATTTGTTTTATAGCACCAAGGAAAATCAGATGGTTAAGGTTCCACCAAGAACGTTAATCAAATGAAACAGCATGTTTTAAATTATGTAAATGAGACAGCTAAGAAATGTGATGACATCTAGTCTCTCATGCTCCCATGTACTGCATTGGCACAGTGCGAGGCCCAAATGCTTTGTAATGTAATTATTTCCCATTTACCTGAGGTTCTGAGAACTTTTAGTGCAGTAAGTTTTCTTGACTCCATCCCTTTCTTTTCTTCCCATCACAGAGGTGATAAATCATAGTGACCTTCCTCATAGTAAAGAAGAATGGGCAAGTCTTTATGCAGCTTCTGTCAATGCCATCCTTTCAGACTGCTGGAAGAGGTCACTAAGATCAAATATAGACATCTCCCACTAGAGTGGAGCATGTGACCTTGAACTTTTTCCCAGCACCTGCCAGCCCATCAATAGTGTTTTAGGATACAGCCAGGCTGAGGTTACTGTAAACCTTATGTTGAAGGAGAGCTTTGAGCAAATGAGTGACCATTTATGTCAGCTGGAAAAGGCTTTAAATCCAATTTTAATGCTACGGTTTGCAGTCAAACTCTTTGAGTCTTGGTGAAGCCTGTGTGTTTTATGAGAGAGCTGCCGTATCTGACTTTTGGGGACTGTTGTATAGTTTGGCCACCTTGTCTCTGCCCGTGCAGTAGAAACAAGGTTTTCTTAGTCCTTTCTGTCCATCCTGTATGCTTGCACAGAGGGGGTGGAAAGGATTAACCCTAAATTCCTGTGGTTATTTGTCTCATTGACTGATCTGCAACCTCACTTTTGGTTCTGTTAAAAATGCTGCTCTTTAAATGTGTGACTTTCCCTATGCATGTGTTCACTTCAGACAGACAGCCGCAAGACCCTTTCATTGCTCTCATGTGATCAGCAATGCACAGAAGCGGTTCAAGGAATGAACCAAACTTTACAGTCTGGTTCAGTAATTCATTAATTTAAGGCAGTCTATTTATTGTTTAAGTTGCTTACTTCAACTATTTTCTAATTGAAGGTATCTTTCTTGTATTGTAATTTACTGACAGCAATGTCAATTTTTACATGTCTGTATTGCAGCAAAACAATTATCGTAAAGCGCAATTGCATTGTGTAAACAGTAATACTTAAGGCAGTCCATTTGCCTGAATAGATTAGAGTCCATTAAAATGGACTATTTAAAATGTGATTTTCTCCTTATTTTCTACCTTTTGATTGTCATTGTTCACTCAGTTATAAAGTGGTTTGTTGACACCAAATATTTTAATAATTCCTTTGCAAGTCCTTATGCCTATGCCTCTCAGATGCTGCTATAGTAATTAAACTGTCTTTTAGTTGAAATGCTTGCAAAGCGTCCAGTTCTGTGCCTGGCAGCTGGTGATGCATTATAGAGACATTGAGCTAATCGATTAAAACCGCAGAGACATGGGAGTTGTCTGACAGCACTGTACTAGGATGAAATTAGTTGGAATTGCATGGTGAAATTAAGGGGAATGCAGGTGATTGCAGCCCTTCTGGGAGAATCCTGGGTGAGAGGGACACTGTGCACTGATCCCTGTGTAATTAGGACAGCCATGTTTCAACAGTATTTCTAAAGTATTAAAATGGACTGGATAAATCAGCAGGGTTGTTTCCAGTGAACTTGGCATCCATCCACTGTGACTAAAATAACATGAAATTTTTCGGCTGCTAGGAAATGTGAAATTGGACTAATTGTCTTCTAACTAGTCTGCTAGTGTGTTAGTCTGTAGCAGGCCAGGAGTATGAATACTGTATGCTTTCAGGTCTATCGTTGGAGCTTAAGACATGCTGCTATACAGAGTTTATGGTACAATATTTTTTGGAATAAAGACAATGCGAATATGAACACATGCTGAATCACAGTCCATAAGGGCAGCTTGGATATACTAGTTTGTAAAACTGCCTAAAGGGTCTGCTCTGAAGTATTTCAAATGATATTCAAAGAGGCAGTCTTAACCCTAGATAGTCTAAGTAGAGATGTTCCTTTTCAACTGGAACTTGCTTGGAACATAGATGTTAAGGAAATTATTTTCCAGGAAAATCACGGTTAACTTCTCTAGCAAAATGAATCAAAGTTCCACTCTGCCTTTTATTACTCTTATAATAATTCTAAGCAGTGCTGGCTGCAAAGGACTCCTCTTTCTACTGTGATTCTGCATCTCTTCCTTTGAATCTGGTAATATGGTTTGGCTAAACTGTTCAGCAGAGTGGGCAGATGTGGAATGCCTGTTTTCAATGCCAAAACCAACACCACTGCTGTGCATTTCACTTAAAGCAAGATGACAAAAGACCCATTAGATATAACAAAAGAGGCCTCCTTCTGTCTTCTGGAGGTGTACAGGACAATGAGGACTGTCCTTTGAGGCCTCATGGAGACCAGACTGCACTCCCAGCTGTAGCACTAGGGTCCTTCAAAGGTTCATGCCTGGGATCAATGGCAACTTCTCTCTCTCTCTCTCTCCCCTGTTCTCCCACAGCCCCACTTTCCCAGATCCAGGGGACAGCGGAGGGTGATGCCCTCCTAGGAATTTGGGAACCAGGTCTGTCTGGTGGATTCAAGATGTTGCATTTCATGAGGGCTAATGGAAGGGGAGCTGATTATGCTGGAGCTAAACTTCATGGTGATGGTTTAACCCAGGCCAGCAGCCAAGCTCTACGCAGCTGCTCACTCACTCTGCCACCAGCAGAACCAGGGAGAGAATCAGAAGGGTAAAAGCTTGAAAACTCATGGGTTGAGATAAAGACAGTTTGCCTTGCTGTGAACATTTGAGCGCTGATTCCTGATGAGCCTGGTACTGAGGCCAAATGCTACGTTCACAACCTGGGCTAGAGTTATGAATGGGAAATGCCTCTCATTTCACTCTGAATTTGGATGCTAGTAGACGTAGTTTTTGCTCTGTGCTTGTCTTGTATTCAGCCTAACTAGTCAGATCAAATTGCTGCTGAACTCACAGTTTTCTATTGTAATCAATTGTACATGAGCTGGTGCCGTAGACTGACAAACACTGACTTTTTAGAAACTATCCTCTTCATTTTGTTTTGAAAGAAACTTGTTTATGAGTTCTTTTTCATAGTGTTTTACACTTAATATACCATATTAAAAAATTCCTGTTTTGTTTTCCATTTCAATTCTAGCAATGTTTATATTGGAATGAGATGCAGCTATGCAATAACATGTTTCACTCTAAATAACCAATTGTGCTCTAGCTCCTACTGCATTAAACATTTACTTTTTGCTGTTGTTTTGATCTGGCGGGGGAGGGATGCGTGTGTTTGTGTGTGTGTTTATTTCCGTAGTTCCTACCTTGAAGAAAAAAAGAGCATTATTAAGGTAATATACCTTACATTGCTTCTGGTACAAACATACATTTATTTTTACAGCTATATTGATCACATCTGTTTTAGAAGCAGAAGATACATCATATTTAGGATAATATTTATGTCAGCAAAGGGAATATAGAGACTGCATTTCTCAAATGTTTTCCTTTTTAATCTCCACATTCTGCTGTACACATATGCATAAGAGCACACCTCTCCACTCTCCTGTCACAATGAAATAACAATTGCATTCAGCCTGAGTTTATCATTGCCTTGCATGATGAGAAGTACCAGTAACTGGAATAGTAATTTGGCACTGGAAGGGAGCGGAATTCAGTATTATCAAAGAGTACCTCATATGTTTTTGTGAAGCTTTATCTCAGATCCAGTAAGATCTTACCTGCCAAAATTTCTTTGTCAACAAAATAAGCCACCAAAGAAAGCCATTGGATTATTTTTGCAAATCTGCCATTGGTAAAGCCATTTCATTTGACCATATGCCTGTAAACCAAGGGTGGCACTTAAGTTACTAAAAAACTCAACACTGTGGGCAGCATTTCCAATTGTTCATAACAGGCCTAGTTAAGCATTAGTTCAAGATGTTTTTAATTGTTTAATACCCAAAGATGGTCTTAAAAAGTGCAAAGGGTAGAGAAAAGTATTTTAAAAAATCTGTGGCTGAAGACTACTGGCCAATTTTGACTTATAAAACTTAGCATCGCTCTAATAATAATTGAGCCATAACTAGAGCCTGCAGACTGAATTTGGATTTTTAAGCTTTCAGACTTAGCCAGATTTTTATTTTTATTTCTTTTATGGTCAGATTATAATTTTGTTTGACATGCTTGTTCTTGTGCACTTTTCAAATTTAAAAAATACATTGTTTGAGGGCTCTGGTCTTTATCTTCTATTCCTGATGAAAAAAGAGAGGAAAACTGTCTTGAAAGATACTCCTAGAAGAACATGCTTAAATATTTCTGTGTGAAAATCCAAGCAGGTGAAAAAAATAGTGGGAATTTGTTTTGGATGAGGTCCTTACCTATTATCTTGCCAAAAGCAGATATCTGATTTATATCAGCTGATTGTTCACATTTTCAACTCTTGTAGGCATGACAGTGAAGAGGAAAACTCTACACTTAAGTAAATCATCCAGAAATGGGAAATCCCTAGAAAATGGGAAATGTCCCAGACTTTTAGGGGAATTATTGTCTCACCATTATTTTAACTGGTTATTTCTTAATAACAAGGTTTTGAATGCAAAAATGTTTGAATGCTTGGAAGCACGGCAGTTTAACAGAAACCAGTAGAGACCTAATCAAAATAAAACTGTAAGTTTTGAACACGGAAACATGAATACTAGTCCTTGAACTAGAACAGTCTGAGTTGTAATCAAAAATTGCATGAAAGGCTTAATGGTAAATGAACCCAAATATGTGTGATAAGGTAATGAAATGCCAAAATGGTGATGTAGCATCTTTTCTTCCTGTGCCTTTGATAGTGCTCAGATTAAGCACTTATTAAAACAACAAAAACAAACAACCCCTCTGCCCCCCCCCCATAAAACCAGTAATGGGAAAACCTTTCTAGAACTTTTTAAAGGATATTATATAAAACCACTGAACTACTGTATTGAAGACATGATGAACACATGTTAATATATCCAAGGCTACATTCAAAGGGAATGTCATGAACTTTCTCAAACAACTATTTCACATGTGTAAGGTCTGTTGCAAATACCTTGATATAATTGAAATATTTGTTGGTTTTTTTTAAATAAAGCTGGGAAAGATTATTGGTCTTTCACTGACCAATGTCCTTGCTTTATTTCCCTTTGTTATGTTTTAATGTGATGTTTAAATGTTGTGTTTCCACAACTACATTCTGTCATGTAGATTTCCATTCATATTTTTTATGATACTAAAACTCTTGCATGTAGCACATGTCCCTTGGACTCCTCAGATCTCCATTTCCATATGCTTCTCAACACTATCAGCAAGTGATCACAGCCTCTACAGCCATCACCAAGCAACAGCTTGTTGCTGTTTGAATTATCAGCTTCCATGCAAAATGATATTGTATGACCATCTCTGGAGCATCACTACAAGTGGTTTTCATCCCCACAGTTATTCTAGTTCTTCTGTGGTTAGATTCTGTTATCTATTGAATATTCTGAGCTGCTTTTAGGTCATGAACTTAAACATGTGGTCCCACATAGTTTGGGTTGAATGGCAGAACATTTATAAGCTTTTCTGAGCTTTTTGCCAGTTGCGTCCCAGACCTACAAAGCACAATACCTGGAGGATGTGCCAGGATGGGATGCTTTGCTTTTGCCATTGTTTCATTTTCTTCTGCCTTTCTACTAATGTACTTTGGTTTGGTTCTATGATGCAAGGCAGGCTGATTTCGAATAAATAAGCTGCAGTGCGTGCTTTGAAAATGAGAGAAATGTTCGCTTTGTTCTCTACACAATGGAACAGCTATAGCAGTTTTTTCCCATGTTTAGTTTTTTTCAAAATGGGCCAACTTTATTTTTATTGGCCATTTTCTGAATTAAATTCCAGGTGTGTTCAGTTGTTGTTATTTTTAGCTACTTTCTCCCTGGAAGTGACAGTTGATAGACACTCCGTTTCCAAACACGTAGAAGTTGGTGAGGTTTTTTGAGGCAGAATGCATTTCTGGTTGTGTTTTCTCATCACTGCTGTTCTTTTGCTCTGTTATCTTCCATCCCAATAGTGCCAAAGTTAGAGCTGTCTGTACTGTTTTTCTAGGCAGAGTTTTCAGTGCAAAAGGAAATCCATATTCTATGTATGTCTCGCCAGGGAAGAAAGCTTTTAAAGATTTCATTGTGAGATAAGGACATGCATCCAAAAGGGCTTTATAGCTGAAGGAATATGAGCTCCCAGTGGTCTACAGGCTTATTCAACCAGGGCAGTTGTCTCCTCATGAGTGGAGAGACTGATTGACTGTACCAGACTTCCCTCTGGAATCAATTCATGTTCCTATGTACCATTATAGCATGAATGTGAGGTACTCCAGCAGAAGCTAATTAGGATACTTAGATGTGCCTTAGAATCATAATTTTCTTCCATCTTAATTTTCTGTTCAGTGACTTTTAAGCTCAGCTTTTTACAACCTTCTGACTGTCGTTGTAGAACTAAGACAGAAAACTAAAGAGATTATTACTAAGATATCAGCTATTGTCACCTTAAAATGTTTGCGCATCCATTGAGAAATGAAGTAAATGCAAAAGAAAGTTTGCAGTGAAAATCCTTTCTATTTCTACCAGTACATCAGTAATGTTTCCTTTGATGGAAATACATGGATCACATTCTGAACCAATGGATGGCGGTAAATCTGAATTTTGTTGGCTAATTGTGCAAAAATAACCATGTAACATTAGAATGTTTCTTAATGGAAACTCCAAGCGAATGTTCACTTTCTTATTTCTAGGGCAGCTCCTTTTACATTAATTTTTTTTGCTAATGATATAAAAAATTCCAGTTAAAAGACAAAAATGGTGAGACACAAACTCTATTCTTGAAAAATTTCCTGTTGCAAATTTTCATCATAAAAAGATGTTTTAAAAAACTAATCCTGATAAGTGAGTAATTAATCAGTTTTCTAGCAGTATATTTTGAAGAAACATTTTGAGTCAAATTAAATTTGCTGGTCCCAATCCTGGGCATTACTCTTACTTGGTTTAAAATCATTACCAGACATTTCTATGGGACAGTAAGCCTTTGTATTCTTTGTTTATTTTATCATCATTTTTTCCCCTTGAAGCAATTCCTATAGGCCTATGGATGGAGAGGCATTTATTTTGAAACATTACATGAAATTATTTGCCCTTCCAACATGCCTGAACTCAAGATGTTATTACAAAGGCCAAAAGGGTTTGTCTATATGGACCTAATTAATTAAAAATGGGAGTTAGAAAGGTTACGTAGTCATTTATGAGAAGATATAGAAATATAAAACCAGAGTCT
Source organism: Acanthiza pusilla (assembly GCA_036630365.1). Taxonomy (NCBI): domain Eukaryota; kingdom Metazoa; phylum Chordata; class Aves; order Passeriformes; family Acanthizidae; genus Acanthiza; species Acanthiza pusilla. Next base: position 6,385,766 of record JAXCHO010000078.1, read on the forward strand.
ATTATGTGACATTTTACTTTGTTCTCCTGGCAGAAGAATTATAAAATTAAACTTGCATTTAAAAAAAAAAAAAATAGAAAAGGCAGATCACGCAAGATTAGCCTGATTTCTTTCTAACCAGATAACTGACTTTCTTTTGGGGAAAGAAATGCTAACTACTAACAGTCTGTCTGGAGCTTAATTTGCTATTCTGCTGTTTCAGAAATTATTTATTCAACCAAAAAGTATAGGCGTCAGCATAAGAATTGCTAGATTGTGGAGTGGGTAAGAATCTAAGCTTGGTGTGATGGCAGTAAAAGGGAGCTTCCTAATGGGAGAGAAGATTTTAAGGAACTTAAAGACTCAAGATCTGAAAAAAGTTGTCCAGTGAGACAAAACTAAGAGAAAGAAGCAGTCAGGGCTGAATAATTTTGAGAACTAGAGTAAAAAGAAGGCTAGGAGATTATATGATTGCTCTCTCTGGAGTGTTTAGAATGCCAGGGACCCTGGAAAACTTTAAGTTGGAGGATCATGTAGTTTCAGGAAGAGTTTGGTGTTAGCTGGCCACAAAAAAATTTAAGATGGAAATTTAATTGAAAACATCCAGCCATTAAAGTAAACTTAAAAATCCTAAAAGATCTACAGCAAAATATGTAAAGCCTTAAGTTCTTTTCAGAGGGCAATCAATATGCTTTTGAACAGATAGATAATGATTTGTGCAAATAGAGTGCCAAACTCAGTGAAAAAGGAGGTCCTTCCTACTCTTCATCTTTTGATTTTGAAGATGTTTAACTATTAAGGTGAAAAACCCCTCAAACATATTTACCATCTATGAGGTTATTTCAAAGATTTTTTGCACATTAAAAAATCCAGGTTCCCCCTGCACTCCTTCCTAAATTCCCCTATTTCTGTACAAGCGCACAGCAGTTTTTAGAAATGGTTGGTTGTGTCTTATAACATGCAGTGACCTTGTGATATGAATTAATGTCATCTACAGGGCAAGCAGAGAACCTCCAATCGCGTGCATTTCCAAGTGTTTAGGGTTTTCAAACCCTAAAGCCAGAGCGGTAATGCAGAGCTTCTCTGCTGAATTCACTAGACATCTGAGCAACCAGTTTTATAGTCTAAAAGAATCTCAACTTCTGTTTAGATAACAGATGAGCATGCTGCAGGAGAGAAGCATTATTATGATATGATAGCTCAGATGCAGTCACTGCATGCACTGAGACTTTTAAATTTAGTCACTCAGACACGGTAGTACATTTCTAGGAGCAACATGTCTGCAGAAGGAAAGATCTCAGTTTTTTTCAGACTTCTTATGTTTGTCAGCGTGCATGTAAAAAGTTTGCCAAACACAGAGTGGTTTAGGTGAGAGAAAATATAAATTATCAATATTTTAAATTTAAAAGAATACACTTATTTCTCATTAAGATTAATATTTTAATACTCTCTGTAATATTGCTACTAGTACTACTATTGTTGCTATATATTTCTTCTTACTTGTTACCAGTGAATGAGGCAACATATTTTTCACTGCTCTTACCTTCCTGAGATATTTAACTTTCTGTGCAGGTACTAGCTGTCAATCAAGGCTAATCAAACTGGCACAGTTAACATAATACATCATAAAATTTCACAGTAATGTCAACCTGTAATTCTGTCAATCTGGTTAAAGGAAATAGGCTAAAAACAATATTGTCATTTTGTAATAACACAGGGAAACAGAATTTTGGAATAATATTTTTACTGTCTGCTATAAATATATTGTATACACTTTTCAAGAGCAGATGTGGTTTCCATTAGGCTTGAATTGGTCAAATACCCAGAGTTCTGAATCCTTCTTTTTCACTTCTCTGTCTCAGATATTTTCAGTGTGTCCTGAAAAGGAATTTCAAAAAGAATAAAATTCTGTATTGGAACTCTGGAGATGTCCAGGAAAAAGAGAAAAGGAGGGTCATGAGTTTCTTCTCTGCTTGTGTCACTGCAAGGAAATGTATGACAAAGTGGCCAAGGTTGGTTGGATGGTAACATCTAGCAAGAAGGATCCCAGCTCTTCTATCAGCTGCTTTATATCCCTTGCATGCTGGCAGTAGAGGAAGCTCATAACAAAATTTCAAACCCAGACAGATGTAGTTTTACACCAGTTTATACACATGGGAACAGAAAAGTACAGTCTGGCTTTTTGCACGACACATCACAGAAATGTAGACAGAAAAAGTGAGGCTTCAAAACTCGGCGTCTTTCTCAGGAGATTATGATTTGCACACTTTTGAAAGTTTTTTGGTAATCATTCAAGCTCTTATCAGACAGGGTTAAGTCTGTTGAAAATTACTTGCTTTTTCAGCTTTGCCTTTGGCAAATCTTGTACAAAAATTGAATGCTACCAAGTTCTCAGCAAGATATATCCATTTACTGCTATTGAAGTGTATTCAAAGGCACGAGTAGACCTCTTAAAATGAGTGAGTCTTCTCATGAACTAAAATATTAATTGGGCCAAACAGGTATTACAGAAGCCTACATGGACTTAGTTTGTTCAAGAATGTTTATAGCATATTCTTCTGTGTCAATCTCTACTTATCTGAAGCAATTGCTCATAAGATGTTTCATGTGCTGGGGAAGGAATGTCTTTGGAAGCACTGGGCAGATTTCTCTCTCCTCCTAGAAGTGGATTTTTTTCAAAATACAGAACATTGTATAATGAATTACCTAGGTTAGGTGGTCTTTGCCAGGTGATGACATGCATGTTTGTAAACCAGGCCAAGTTTAAAAGGAAGGTTATGTGAGATGGATATTTAATTATCAGGAATCTTAGGGTTTAGGTACCAAAGCTAAAGGAGAAAGGATGATAAATTAAGCTGAGATCTATAAATGAAATATAAGTCTTGATGTAGAAAGGCTGGGAAAATAAGGTGAGAATTTAGTCTTTGGGAAAGGCAGTATTAACAATTAGATGCCAATTTAAAAAGTAAAAAAGTGTAAAAGTAGGCACAAACAATCCTCATGCCTGGGTACAGCATCCATGGGAATGCACAAGACTAAACAGTCATTGCAGTAAGAGAAGAGCAGCAGAATGGAAACTGAATTCACTTCAGTTTCATATGTAAAAATCCATCACTCTTTAGCAAAATACAACAGAGAATCTGAGACAATGATTTCTCATGGCAGATGGACAAGATAAATTTTGAAAATCAGACAAAGGACTTAGAATGATGCAATACTTTGAAGGCGAAATTTACGTATATCTGGAGGGAAAAGTCGAAAGTTTACTTAAGTTGCAAGCACAAACAGATCTTTAGATACCATTAGGCAGGGAATAGACTGCTTGGGAAGATGATAGCAAAATTCTGGAACTGTTAACCCGGACATTTAACAGAGTGGTCTTCCAACACAGGATTGCCTCTGAATACAGAATAAGAGCTTGGAAGTGAATGTGCAGTTGATGTAGACATGAAAACAGTGAGAGAGCTGTGTCCAGGCTTCTGGACTTTCCTTGCTGTAATACCTAGTGACAGTAGCAGATGATTTTGTAGACCTAGCAATTTGGCAGCTGTGTACAGTAGTTTTGCCCGTGCCTCGTAAACCCATCAGCCAAAGGGAGAAATCACCATTTTCTCTTCCCAATATAAGCATGTGAAGATTAATCAATAAGAGTATTGTTGTTGCACAAGTGCCCAGGCTGTTCCCAAGTTTAGGTCTCCCTGTTTCATTTCTCCTATAGGAGAAAGAGTGTGTGATTGCTCTAGACTCATTGCCTTCCCCCTCAACCAAAAGAAGTAAGCACTGCTTTAAATGAGTTGCAAGAGGATGCACAAGAAGGATTGTGTGTTCGTGCAAAGTGAGAATACCTTAAAGAGTAATGCGGGTTTGCTTCTTCCAATGAAATGCCTGCCTCCAAGTCATAAGGAAGCTCTTCTTGGTTTGTCCTCACTACTGTCATGCAACAGTGCCGGGAGTGCTTTTAAAACAGCACAAGAAAGTTGGAAAGAAATGACAGAGTTAACCCAGCTTGAGACTTTCCATGCTGATAAACCCAGAAAGTGACCTGGAGGAAAGGAGCCCTTTGTCAGATCCCAAACCGCAGCAAGGCTGAGCAGACAAAGCTCTGAAGTACAGGTCAGTCCAGGAATTTATGCAATATGAAGTGAAAACTATTTATAAATCACTTGCCTTCTCTCAGAAAGGATATAGGAAAACCAATTAGATCACACTTAAAATGTGGGAGGAGCATTTCAGTGCAAACATGAATGTGTTGCAAAAAGGCCTGTTTTTAAATCAAAGCATTCAGAAACAAAGAAAAAACATGGCATTCTTATTTAAAGAGGTATTCTGTAAAGGAGTGAACTGCAACACTCTGTATCATTAAACGAGTGTTTCCTTGCAACTGCAAAAAATGGTTTGAAGTAAAGTATATATTCTAAGCAACTGTGGGTGTGGTAATGCTAACTGGTATAGAGTCATGTGCAAGTCATTCAAAGTAGGAAGAGATGAGTACAAGAAGTAGGAATCCCTCCCCCAGCTTCCAATCTGTTCCTGTATGAGAAGTGACAATCACCAAGCCTCAAACTTTCTGAGGCAGAAATGTGTCAGGAGTGTAGACAAGAACACAGAGCAACTGGAATTTGTCTAAGTGCTTTGGGTTTTCAAACATGAAGACAAAAATAGCACTATGAAGTGAGTTGGTTGAAGCTGGGAGGTGGAGGAGGTAGCTTGAATATCCATGGGGAATGTATATTTCCTTGGGATCTCTATCCCATTACGATATTCCAGAAAAGGTTCAGACTGTTAAGCTAGAAATCTGCAGTGCTGTTACCCATGTGAGTTCTCAGTTCTCAGGATTATAATTTATACAGAAATTTTGAATTGGTTGGATTTTATTTGTGAACTGAAGTGCCTAGTAGAAATCACTTTTAACAGTTTGGTACCAACGTTAGTTATACATACTGGAGACACCTTTCAAGGCTTTGTTACCACATGTAACCTCCTGCAGCTGAGTCGCATCTCTTCAAGTGACACCCTGAGATTAAGAAAAGGACAGGATTCCACTGAAAGTATTGAGAAAGTAGTAGTTCTACCATCCCCAGCTTCAAAAAAGACACAATTTAGATGAGCAGCATATCAAGGCATGTTGCCGGTCCATTTAAATAATATGCTGGTAATGAGCCTTAACAAATTAGTAAAGAAGGAATGTTAGTTTCCCTCATGCAGAAGAGATTGTCTACATGGCAGCTACTAGTGCTAAAGTATTTTTCTTGCTAAAAGCAGTATTGGCAATGCAGTATTCTTTCTGGCAAATGGTGAGCCAAACAGGCGATCATGACCTTGCCATTCTTGGTTTATGAATTCCTGTTTTGGCTTGGGTGACACCTGAAAAATTTTATAAGAGAAAGTGAGTTCTATTATAGGAAGGTTAAGAAAGAAAGTAAAAACTAAACTTAGAAAGTATATGCTGTGAAAAAGCAAACTGTAGCTCTTCAGGAAGGCTGCTTGATAAAGTTTATGTAAGGATAACACAGAAATACACTTTGCGAAACACCTTATGCGGTTCTTCACATGTGTAACAGCTTTATTACCTAACCAATCCTCAAAATATCACAATTCTTTTAACTGCATTTTCTGTCATCTAAGCTTACTATTTTTTCTCTTCAAAAACTTGCTTTTATCTCCTCCAACCCTTGAAAATGGGTATGATACCTTTCCAGAGGCTTCATAAGAGCTCTACGCTTATTCAATCCAGCCAGGTAAAAATACAAAATGGAAGCTGTAAGATTATTAAGAAGCAAATAGATTATCTTTACTCTCATCACTACGGGAAAATACACTAATCATTAGTATCATCTGAGCTCTCTTTTCCCACTCTAATCCCCACTGCGGGACCAACATTTTTTAAAATTTCCTGTTGTTAAAAAAAGGAAGTGATACCCTTCAGAGAGGAAGGCAAAACCCTTTGCTGTTGCTATCATACATGTCATGCTCACCACTCATTGCCTATTAGGTCCCAGGAGACTGGATGCCATTAAGCTTTGGTTCAGCAGTTTTTAACTGGGAAACAAAAAGAAAGAGACAGTAGGGAGATAAACTAGACTTCTAAAAATTACAATGACAAATTTATTTTAACTCTTGCAAAGTTGCTTGTGAATGTTTGAATAAAATGACGCGTAGTCTGGCAAGTAATCTGGCATTCTGCTCCCTCTTTGTCACGATCAGTGCAGTTACAAAAGTAGACAGTTTTTAAGCTTTGGTGGGAACCATATGTTAGGAGTTTTTGAATTAAAGAAAGAGAGAAGTCATGCACACCTCTAGGGAAGATCAAAAAGGCAGATCAGGAAGAATTTCACAGCCAAGAAATAACTGTAATAAGAATGGAGCATCAATCACAAATGACTTCAATTATTTTGTCATTGAGTGGAATAAAAAGATACAAAGGAATAGAAAGATGACACATTTCTTAGGCACGACTGGAATGTTTTTAGACACCAGATCAACATGAAATATTGGGTGTCTATTTTTCATCAGAACTAAATCTGTTTCAAGAAATTACGTGCTAAAAATGTTTAATGTAAGTGATATGACCATAATGAATTTCAACTCTTATCTCTCTCATTAAGGGAGAATCGATATTTTAATTAATTGGTTGTTGTTATGGTTATATAATTGATTGTAGTAATTGTAACTCTGATTCTGTGAACTACTGTAGACTCTTGGTCCTCTGTGATTGCAGAGGTCCCACTGTGCTTCAGCTGTCTTGTGTGTAGGTGCAGGAGCCATCCTGCAGTCATGTAGGAGTACAGAGAATGGAATCAATAAAACACAGCACTGCAAAAACCACAGAACACCGTGGTAAGTTATTTAAGTGAGCTCCAAAGTACAACAGAGGCAAAGACATCCCTCCTTGTCCCTTCACAGATTGAACTCTCTGGCTGTGTTGTTCTCCTCACAAACACCTAAATAGATATACATGTTTCCCAGGCCCAGAGGCAAGAGTAGCAGCATGTTTGGATATTGATTGTTGTTACCATATGAGATTTTCAAATGTTTGTTGTATTTACTCTTATGACTGACTGGACACACTTGGATGGTGTGGAGAACAACTGACTGGTTGTTAAAGGATAGGTGAAAATATTTTATCTGTTTTTTCAGGGGAAAAATTAAGAGTAAGGAAAATATAGTCATTTTGTGATCAAATATAGCAACAGACCTTGGCTAACAGATATGAACATATATATACATTTGCAAATTATTATATATATAATAAATTTTGATGCTTATAAATTAGCAGATTCTATATTGTAAAATTTCCCCCAAAATAAACATCTTAGACATACAGAAATAAGAAGAGGAAGTTTAAGCATTAGCAGCCTTAAATCATGATAAACCATCAAATGTCGGCAATTCATCAACTATAAAATCAAAACCTAGAACAGTTTTGTAAATCAAGATTAACAGATCAAGTTTTCTCTTGAGAACACTCAAATATTACCTGCAGCACACCGTAATGCAATACATCAAACTTCAGCATTGATAGTGTATGGAGTGTTGGTGATAAAACCCTTAATTGCCATTATCAGGAACCTGTGACTTACATTTATATACTGCTCACTAGCAGATGTCCAGAATTTACTCTGTTTTTTGGGCATTCTAAGGTCTGTCTAACAGAAAATTAATTCATCCTTCCCACCAGCTACTTAGGTGAAGGCCAGAAATTTCTTAGGTGAGGGCCAAAAATGCATGCTATTTGGCAGAATAAAAGCATTGTATTTCAAATATAGAAATCATATTAAAACTGAGAAGGAAACAGGTTTCGACAAGAATGCAGGAGAGTTCAGGGGAAACTAAAACATTGGACTTGACAGATTCAGTTTTTACAAGTTAAAAGTTACTCTGGTTGCTTTCACGTAAGTTTAAGTGTTTTTCTGCTCTTTCTTTACGTTCTCAGAGGTCTCTCTGTTGAACTGCTGAGATTTTATAATTAGAAGAGTATACAATACAGTTCCTATAAAATGTTTTAAAACTCCCTAAGAAATGAAAACATTTTCAAAATACTGTTTCTGTTAAATATATCATATAAAGAATGCATAAAAAGTTGGTGAGATATGTGAGTTTTATTAGATTTTGCTTGTGATGGCCTGCTCTTTCATTTATGTAAAAGGCATCTATCCAAACTTCTGCCAATGGTATCTTTTGGCATACATATATACCAAAACTTACACCTTCACATACCGCAGTATCAGATTTCCACCATTATTCTCATCTCTCTCTCAGCAAATTAAATGAATAGTAATTTATTTCCTTGAATTGTCAGGGGGTGAAGTATGCACACAGAGATACATAAAAGCATCTCAATCACTAGATTCCAGCTGTAATCAGTTTTGACCTCTCAATGTTGGAAATTAAAAGCATAGAATAACCAGTAACTTAAGAAAAAAGATAAGAAACCCACATTTTATTACAACTGGACTCTAAAATGCTATCAATATTTCCATGGGGAATATATGAATAGTTTGGGGAAATAGCAGAAAAATATTTTCGTTCTTTCTGTTATATCAGGAACTTAACATATCAGTGTAAGCAGCCCACAGTATAATTCACACTTTAAAAGAGTTTTGAAGTTCTCAGATATAGTAGCTAATTACACAGAGGATAAAAAATACAGTACGTTGTAAACCTAAGATTTTTACCTCAGCAGCTAGATGCTAATGACTGAATAGGTACACTCTGAAAATGAGGGAACCACCACCTCATTGGTTATGATGAGTGGTTATTTTCAGAATAAGCACATCCAAAAATGACCACCAGCAACTACCTTTTATAAGACAGAGAAAAGATACCTCCCTCCAGAGAAACAAGATATCAGCCTAAAACATAGCTTGGCCAAAGCAAAACCTTAGAAATAGAAGAGCTGCAGGAAAGTACTCCTGTTATGTAAGGGTACCTGTTGTTTCCTTTGTGAGAATGGCAGTGATTTATCCTTTACAGGTATTTCCTAAAACAAGGAAATGTCTTTCCTTTCTTCCAAACAGGATACTTGTACAGAGTATTTTTTTACTTATTGCCTTCTGAACTTTGCAGTTGACTTTTCCGAAGTATTCCTTGTGCAATAACTCATCTAAAAGGAACTTTTGAGAGATAGATGTAACAGAATTCAATCAAGAGTCTAGCAGGCATCATAATTACAGAGTTTTAAATTACCATTGCTCTTAACATGCCTTGTAATTGGTAAATTAACCTCCCTTGGTTTGCTATAGAATTGTGTTAATATAATTTTGTATTCTGCAATGAAAGTATTAAAAGACAATGTGAAGACATGGGAGCACGTGCAGGTTTTTTATTTTGTAAGGTGATGAAATGTCTTGCCATCTGATGCTGGACTCAGTGTAAAGGGATAAACCTCCAACTTTATGTACCTACCACCAAAAGCCATAGTTCAACAGAAAGTGATAACCACATGCCTGGAGCTGCAGCATCAAGAATCTGTCTTAGCAACTGAAAATACTCAGCACCTGCTGTTAAACTGAAGGAAAAAAAAAAAGGAATGCACTTTCAGATTTCTATCAAAATACTGGGGGGGGGGGGGGGGCGGTTTATAGTCACAGCCACATCCTCTTTTGTGAATTCATATTGTGAATTGGAGTTAAACAAGGTCTATAAGCGTGTGAGTTGCCTTGAAAGGAAGCCACAGGAATGTAAGACAGAAAATTCTGGTAATTTGGTGGGTGCCTCTCCATCATGAAGTGGAATTTTAACAGATGTAAAAGTAATACCAAATTTAATGGAAGTGCAATTGCTGGCTTAATTGAAGACATAAGATCTGATTTTAATATTTTGTGATCAGCAAAGTTCTGTCAGATACTCTGTATGGTCAAGGTTTTTCTAAAAAACCCAAAAACCCATCAAACAATGGCAAAGGACATAGAGGAACTTCAGTGCAGGCATAAGGAGAGATGAGACTTCTTTGGATTGTCTTATGACCTTTCACTGTACTTAGCAAGAAGAGCTCCTTTGATTTCAACAGGCTTTCCTGCAGTCTCTAGCTACAGATGTTATTTGTGCTCTAAAATCTAAGAAGCAACATCTAAGAAACAATATCTAAGATGCGGAAGTAATAAAATGTTTAAGCAGCTTTAAGAACCCGATTATTTTATGTGGGTTTTGTTCTTTGCAAACCTGGGACTGAAGCCTTAGAGGGTATCCAACTTTACAAAGCCATCATGCAGATGGTAACCTTTGTCACTGATGTGTGCAAAAATCCGTGCTTATATATATCTTATCTGTTTCTTGCTTTTCTTTACCATTTGTTAATTATGAGCTTTTGTCTTAAGGTAACAGATACTGTAAAAATCCAGATTATGTGCTTGTAACACTCTAAAAACAATAATTATCATGACAGCTGCAGGAGTGTTCAGGATGTCAGGATATCTTAGGTAGGTTGTAATAAACATCTTTATGGACCTCATAACAGTGTTATGAAGAATAATGTCATTGGCACACAAGGCACTAGTTATTATGAGGAAACCTTATTATTATTATTAGTATTATCACTATTATTACTACTACTATTACCACTATTATATTATTAACCTAAGTTTAAAAAAAGATATAGGAATTCTATAAAAATTAAACGTTAAAGGGAAGCATACAAGCTACCACTCGTGAGTAGTTAGCCGATATAGTATTCTTATTCAAATTTATGCAGCATTTCTGTCCAAAAACCTAAAAAATTATGGTAGTAATAGAGGTTCAAGCCATTCTATTGCATCTGTTTGGAGGTGCTCTGGTTCTTGTTGCCCATGCTGTATACCATATTGTAGGTTCGTAGTGTTGAGATAGATTTTCAAAAAGCAGTTTAGCCTAGGAAGTTGTTGTAAGCAGGTTTCTTTTTTTTTTTTTTTTGTAGACCAGAAATCTTCTATTATGATTTTTTATCTTATATAGTGAAAGCATCTTCTAGAGGAAATTGTTATACTGAAATGAGAGCCGAGTCTGCCACTCAGCTCTTTGAAGGGGGCTTCAAAGAAGTTTTTAGTCAAATTAAGTTCTAAATAAGAAATAAAGTTTTATGATGCATCCCTTTTATTTTTGCATCCAAGTCTTCCAAAATGGACACACCTGATTAACTTGAAACATGTGAGTAAGCCCATTACAGGCACCAGGATATTTGCATATTTCAAACTAGGTGTCTCTGTAAGATTTTTAAAGGCTATATATTTCAATCTTTTCACAAGTGTGCATGCTTTTTCCTGCTTTCTCTGCTGTTTTATTAGCCTCCAAGTCATCCACTGTGTTGGTTTTAGCTTTCCCAATGTGAAGACTTATATTGATTTTCAGCCATTGCAAATTTATATCTTTATATGTGTACTGGACTCTAACTATAAAAAAAACTAAATTATAAAAGTCTAAATAATTCCTTCTGTTTTAACAAACCTAGATTGATGCCCTTATTATGTATCAAAGAATAATAATTCTAGCACTTGTACTATTCTATCTGTACTTGATTCTGTTTTAAGTGGAGTGCCTCACAGTAAGCAATATTTGTATCACTTAAAAATCAAATCCCATTGATTTCATTTGATTATGTGTAGTTAGTTTCGGGAACTAAAGAGAGACTCGAAGAGTTGCACAGCTACGAAATCAGTACTTGTCTGGTGCAGTTGTATTGATATTTTAACAGCTTGCATGTAGCAGAGTACTCTTTCAGATTGGTCAGTGGAGTGGGGAGTAGGAGTAGCATCCTAGCATTTTTTTTAAAGTGCAATAGAAAATGGTTAAGTTTTTATTATGAAATTCAGGTGAAGAGTTGTGATCAAGTAAAACAAAATTAAAATGAGGCATTATAACAATGCAATACACAAGAAATACTTCAAAGGCCTTCTCCTAAAAATCTTCATTGGAAGGCCTTTTCCTGCAAATGTTCTAGCTGTTATTTACATAGCAATCGCATTAGAAAACATTGAGCTCACTGCAGGTGTACGGAAAACCTACTTGAGAATGTATTTTACATGTATAGTAAAAAGCAGAGGAAATAAATAATTCCGGTTGTCCAAGGGCAGAAACGTTTTCCTTAGGCTCTGAATTTCATCTGAATCATCAGTAGTCTTCATGTTCTTCACTTGCCTGAAAACCTGAGTAGATCCAGTTGTTTGCCACTGACCATGGGCTAAAAAAACCACAGGTCTTCTGACTTTAGCAAAAGATGAACTTAGAAAGGCTGAGGATACTCACTGCCTAGAGGAAGCACAGGAGTCATGGCTTTCTTGGGGAAGTATAAGATGATGCTGTAGACAGCTGATTGAGTAGGAATGGTTGGACCAATGTTTCATAAGTATAATTCATTATAGTGCTAGAAGTGGAACACTTAAGGTATTGAATCAGCGTAAGCTATTTTGACACTTATTATTTTGTTTAGGTTTGTAGCTATGGGGCAGAGGTTCAGAAGACTATAAAATATTTTATTCAACATCACAGGCTTCAGTGAAAGGAGGTTATTTTGGGGTTTTTTTGTCCCATGAGGTGTTTTGCCTATCATCATAAAAGCATTGTTTTCTCGTTTCCTTTTACCAGGATTCATTTCTGTGTTCTTTTAATAGTGTTTCTGTTTCTACCCAAACGCTGAACTTTCTTATGCAGCGGACAAACAGGACAGTGCCTATGTGCAATATAGTGAATAATCTGAAATGGGTGGTGCCTGCTACTTTTGCTTTCTCAGGGTATATTTTTCTCTTTTACTGATACAGCATTTCTGTTGCTTAGGTTGGTAAACCTTCAGAGGGCAAGGGCTGTAAAAGTGAGTTGTTGTTAACATGCCATTTTCCACACAAATTATTCCAGCAGAAATTTCAGAAAAACTGTTTGGAGCCCATCAGTAGCCTTTGTGATGTCAGATCTTTAGGACATGGCATTTCTTTCTGACTGATGTTGCTGAAGGCTGCCAAGAGGTGTAAGAGTGTGTGACACTCTAGTGGGAGTAGCAGTCCTTTAATGTAGGTGGAGTTATCGTAAGAGTCTTCAACACAGTGATCTGAAAAGAAAGGAAATATCTATCTGCTCGAAGTCCACCTGAGCATGAAGACAGCCAGGCAGCTGGTGAGCCAAGCTGCTAAAAGAATGAGCTCTCCTGGCTGTACCTGTTCAGCTGTTGACAGGTGTGCTTGAGTTCACACAGCCAAGTGGTTTGAGCCAGTTGCATTTACAGGGTTCGTAAGGGCAGACTTCAAGTGTAAGCCCATTTCCAATCTGGGCCAGGTTTACAGGCCTAGAGCAGTAGTGGATTTTCAGACTTGACCATGGCATGGACCACTTTGGAAGCTGATTACCTACTACTGTGAATTACAAATTATTGTAATGACATGATAATATATGATATAGCCTTTGAGACCGTATCCCAGGCACGTTTAAACAGAAGATGATTCAGAGTGTTGTGTATGGGACGTGGGGACAAAATGGAACCTTATATGCAAGGAAAATTATGTTAGTGAAATAGGAAAAAGGAGAGTGGGTACCTGATAGCAAAAACATTGACAAAGACAAGAAAGGATGACCTTGTTCAAAAGGGTAAGGAAAGATGTGATGAAGCTAGGAAAAGGGCATATTATACTCGTAAGACTGAAAGAAAAATAAACGTGCCATCGAGACAAATATATATTAAAAAAAAGACAACTAATTTGTTTTAGAAAGAAGAGCAGTGGCTCGAGGGTGTAAGCATTAGACTGGAATTGAAGAGATATGACTTAGTTCCTAGTTCTTGAATGACCTTGGAGAAATCCGTTAATCTGTCCTTGTCTTGGTCCGTGTCAGTAAATGTGGATAATAATATTTCAGTATCCCTCAATAAAATTATGAGAAGAAATTCATCTGTAGTTGAGGTACTTTGCTATTATTATTTACAGAGTCATGTAAGTGCCAAGGTGGACACATTCACCAATCACAGAGAGAGAAACTAAACCTGCAGACCAGGAAGGAAAAGATAAAAGACTTGTAGGAGAAACCTACTGTGAGTGATGAAAATGCTTTGTTTTGAAATGACAGAACAACTCTTTTTTCACTCTTCTATTCAGCCCTTAAATTGCTTGGAATACGTAAACCTTTTATCTATCTGGGCACATAAAGGTTACTGTAAGAAGAATTTAGGTAATTTTTCTATGACTTAAAAAGCTTTGTTTCCTTGCTTACCTCAAGGTATTGTGTCGAGCTACTACTGCTGAGTGTTTTGTAGGGTTTAATGCTAATTTTGTGTCTAGTCAACTTGCTGTGAATTTAATGCTGACCCTTCTTGGAGCAGACTGGACTTGTTGACCTCCACAGTCCGTCCAACCTGAATGACTGCTGTGATTCCATAAAGAAATGGAGAATGTCTATTCACTAATTACAGTTGTCACCTGCAGTCGTCCCAATTCACATCTCATTTGCTCTAATGCATGTGTGTGACTTTAACACTCCGCATTTCACATGAATTCTCATCCAAATATTTTAATATTCATCCTAGTGCCAATGATGCCCCAAAGAGGAAACCAGTCTCTGAGGGAAAGGCTGATGTCCTGGTTGCAGAGAGGGGTTCATGTGGCCAGGTTGCTATTCTATACCTCCCAGACATTGCTGGGGCCATGGTTCTGGGGGGAAGATAAGGGGCAGGGGAAGCAGTGTGGCTTATTTGGAGTTTGGTTTCCAGCTGGTATTAAACCACTGCAGCTGAATAAATCACTGGGCTAATGTTAAACACTGTTAAGTGAGGGCATCTTTGATGTGTAGTACTAGAAATTATGTGATTTTGTAAATGCTATTTTCCAGTATTTTCTTTCCTAAATGCTACTCTTCGTAGCCGTTATTAACATCAGCCATGCATAGTATTTCCTGTTCCAATATAGAATTGCCTCCCTTGAGTGATAATCTCTGCTGGAGACTATCTCTTCATGTATTTCCTGGGTAGTCCTCTGAACAGTCCATGAGATATTTACAGTTTTGGGAAGGGAAACAGTGGTCTCTATTAGTGTATCATTTTCCCCCAAAGGGAATTCTTTTGCTCTTCACGGTACAGAAAACTTACTGAGTTGCACTGTTCCTGAAAGGAGATAGGCTAACTCCACAACATCAAACTTTATGTAGTATTAGTAGACAAGTAAAATACATACATTTTAAAAACAGGAAGAACTTTTGTTTTAAGTAGAAAATGGGTCCTTTCTGGCACTGAAATATTACAGATTTTAATAAAGTAAAAGTTAGTCCTATTATTTAACTTGTTTTAGAAGCAGAAGCCATCTGAAATCCTAGCAACAAGACAGAGGTCAGCAGATGATTGCTTCATCATTTTCTGTTTCTTAGTTCAATATGTCCATTATGTAATACTGGTTTTAAGCTCTTTTCTGAGTAAGCCAACATACATATGTGTGCGGGAACGATGTCCCCTGCTGAAAGGAAAATAATCCTGTGGAACATCTCAAAAGAGCCCTCACACAGCTGAGTGGTTTCAGGAAAGTGTTCAGAAAAGTCTTAGCTTTAAAGTTGTTTAGGCAGACACATGAGCTAAGAACTGAGTGGCTTTGTGGACACCAATTTACACCTACAGAATAATTAACAGGACCTGCTCCTTGCTCGTATGTTTTATATTTTGAGACCTTTTATGTTTACTTTAAACACCTGCATGGTCTTATTTTTTAAAATTAAGTTTTATGAACCTACTGAAATGGTTCAAGACAAAAAACAAATATTTCTATAGAAGATTAAAACAAATCAGCCCAACAAAACCCCACATAAACTCATGTGCATCAGTATACCTAAACATGAAAAGCAATATTGCACATCTTTTAGCATTTTCAAAAACTGTGGTATTTTAAGGAGCCCAAAATGTATACTCTTGTACTGCGAGGAACTTGAGGAAACTACTGCAACTAGCTTTTTTCCTCAATATTCAGTAAAGCAACAACTATTTCAAACCCAATCACTGGTCTGGGAGAACTGCATCTGAAATTCCATTGTTTAAGCATTCAACGTCTGTATATCTTATTCAAATCTTAGGCAAAGGTTAAAATACTATTATTCTGGTGATTTGGAGGGGAGTTCTTTTTCTTGTACTAGCAGATTTAGGAAACTATGGTGCCATGTCTAATCTCAGGACTACAAAATTTTAGGAGACATAGGGTGTTTTTCAAGAATATCTTTGTCTTTTTGGAAGCTACACTGATTTTGAGTGTGTGTACCTGTAATATTTACAGATAAACAAAAATCTGTAGCTTTTTTGGGAAAAACACTGTTAAAGTTCATCAGAAATATCTGTAATTATGTTTTTCAGCCTTTCAAAGAAAGGTAAGGATGATGAAGGTTAGGGGAAAGGGAGATAGTTTTTATTTCTAAGAGAACTGCTGAAAAACAGGATAGATCTGAAGGCAGATTAGATGCAGCACGGGGCTGGAATTTGACAGGAGCCTTGGCATAAACAGGGTTGAGTTTTGCATTCAGAGTACAATGGAAGTAGGAATTGATTAATTTACTGAAAACAGAAAATTAAAATGGAACATAGGAATGGCTAGAGAACTGGCTTAGGACAGCTCTCCTAAGAGCTGGTAAGAAGCAGTGATCAGAACGATGCAAATATAGAAGTCTTTTAAATTTGCAGTTAAAAAAATGTAGAAAATACCTTTACTAATGTTTGTGTGAAACTCTAAATAACATTCTATGATAACAATGAACAATGTGTTCATTAACATGCACATCGCTGAACAAACAGCTATTCAGAGTGAGCTCATGCTGTCACAAAGACCGTGTTCTGCATGGGAACCTCATGGTTTCAACAGCTTCCTGGGCAGCCAAGCTTGGCAGAGTTTGACTTTTTACACCTGTTTAGTTGCAGAGTTATTTGGATATGAAAAATCTAATGGCAAGCAGCAGTAAGCTCGAGAGAGTAAAAGCGGGTTATGTTTGAAAATCTGGACAACAGCTCACTGTATCTCTATTTTATTCACTGTACTAGTTCTGGAGTGTTCTCTTACATAGCATTGCTGCCTATTCATCTTGCAGAGTTAGAAGGATCTCACTGGTGAATGCAGTAATCTCCTCTTGCTTTTTCCCTTGGACTCGCTGTATTGGGAATTTTATCATCAGTGATAGAAACCACGCATCTAAACTTTGAGTTACAGCCCTTGTGGTGAAAATGACTACCCTGTCCCAAACAAAGTGCCATTATTGTTTGTTAACCTAGCCTGGTGGGGGTTGTTTGTGTTGTGCACAAAGGTAATTTGCGTTTGCCCTTCCTTTTAGCTTGGCATCCCAACTACGAGTGCCTGTCCTGCTGAGGCAAGCAAAATGTTTTATTTCAGGTTTTGACATATGCATTTTTAACTTGGTCTTTGCTAACTTGTGGGAAGAGACCAGAAAGGGCAAAGAGGAGTGTATGGTGTGGATGTGTTCCATGTTTTAGATAGTATGTTCAGATTAATGGCTCTCAGGCTGGCTTTGCTGACAAGTTGATGCCCAGTACACTGGAGTCAATGTAAAATCCCCAATGATGGTACTGGACCCTGATCAGCCTTCTGAATCTCTTGTTTTTGGAGTTATGCATGAAGAAGGTTCAGAAATAAAACTCTGAACACTAGTTAGAGATTCAGGATAGCGTACATTAAAATATGAAAATTGCAAGGTATCCCAATGGAAATAATATTCTGAGGGCTTCCCCATTTTTTGAAGGACTGAGGTGCTAGGTTCACGTCAACTTTATCTCCATGAAGAAAGTTTGTGGCTTCTTTCTTTGCCCTATAGAACAGTGCACAGCACAGTTGGATGGAGAGCTTTTATGCTCTTTCCATTTGTAGTTTAAAGTGTCTCTCTCTGTTCCTATATTTTGCTATCAGAACCCCACATCATGAAAAGGATCCTGTTGTGTGTCTCCATCACACCTCATCAGCTGTAGAACTTTGCCAGTGAAAAGTAGAACTGTGCAACAAGCTCATTGGGGAAATAGTTGTCTTCTGTGTTCATTAGCTTTAATCATTGCTCTGATTTTTGAAACTGTCAAGGCATATAATAAATTTCATTCCATAGAAGTTTTTCTGTCTGCCAAAGTATAATTGTTTAAGGTTCCATAAGAATATGAAGCATCTCAATAATACCTGCAGAATGTAACAGCTTTCTATTTTCCTTGAAATTAGAGAATGTCATACGAATGCCCTTAAATTATGAAGTTCAATTGCCAAAATAACATTCATCCAGCTTGATGGCCAGATATTTCATTAAACTCCCACTGCACAGAGGTTATCTGCTAATATCCAGAAGTGAGTACATTAGTGTCTAGGGATAGATGTAGACAAGCAAAAGACAATAAATGGATTGAAGCAAACACATGCAGTCCCCTGGAGGGCTGGAGTAGTTAACAGCTGGAGGAGGGCCTGGATATAGAGGTGGATATTGAAACATTTGATATTCAAGCAGACAAAATTAAGTTGAATCAAGTGTGCAGATGATGAAGGTGTGAGTTTCAGTGTTCGTGCCTAAATTGAATAATGTCAGAAAAGAAAGCTGTGATTTAATAAAGATTTATTTTTTAAAGTTACCTTGACACCCTCAACTACATGAGATGCATTCAGCTTGTCAGTGTAGCATGAACATTTATAAGCAATTATTATGAGATTAATGGCTGAATTTCTCCAACCGTGTCGTTGCTTTTCTGTTTAATGATAGAACAGAAGTTAATGAAAAATGCAGAGTTTTGACATATTGTGTATAAAATATGTCAATTTGGGAGACGGGAATTAAGCACAGTTTTCCTTTGAATCTATTGTGGTTACTACTGGCGAGAACTTAGTAGCTATAGGATGGTATTAAAGAACACAGCTAGCAGTGAGATTCAGAAGTTGTACATTTGGGAAAATTGCTCTTAATTCTGAGGGCTGTGCTTATATCTTTGTCTCCATAGTGCTAAATGCACGTTTTGAATTATATGATATACAATATACAATTTCCTTTTCCTCTATTTTTGAAACACTTCTGTGTTCTATATATCTATAAGTATATAGGTATATAGAACTTCTTCTGTAAGTGTATGGAAAAAGTTAGAATGCCTAAATCCTGCATCATGATTGCTAGGAGTTACATGAATATTTGTGAGTCTTCTTCAGGAGCATCTAAAAAGATACCTTTGAAATTCCAGTATATCTCAAAGTCTGAAATCACACCATTTTCTACAGCTACTGCTTGAATGCTGGGGTTGTAGTGAATCATCAGGCTCCACCTCAGATCAAATGACGGCACAAAGAGGCTCATAGCTGACTTCCTTGGTTTTGTGTATCAGGTCTGTTGTGTGTCTTGTGCAGGTGGCCCTGGTGTGGTTTGTGGGAGTACTGGTTAAGCAAAACTACACACCATGCATGGATTTTTTGTTTGAATCACTTGTACTCCAATAGTAACTTCTGCAGAAATCCATTCTATTCAGAGAACAAGGAGAATGTGAAGAGTTTTATTGTTATTTTAAGTTGACCAAAAGTAGATCAGAAGTTCATTGTCTCTAAGCATTTAGAGAGAATACACTTTTTTCAATTAATGTGGGTTGATAAGTCTCCAGTATCTCTGAGGATTATTTCAGAAACATTTTTTCTTTTGTGCTGACCTTCTGCTATTAACTTGGAGCAAAGCTTAAAATCAGTATTTAACATTTAATGGAAGGAACAAACTGATTCTGCAGTTTAACTCAACATTTGCAGTAAGATGACTTGTACCCTAATGGCTTGTAATTAATTTTTCTGAAAATCATATTTATGATAGTCTGCAGATTCAAGGCTTTATCTAATACATAATGTTCATTTTGAGCCTTTAATTGCATTTAAATTAAAATTGGCTTAGCAGGAAGATGAATTGTGGGAATGCATCAAACCACCCAGCATGTCCTGAAGATGTGAGCCTGAAAATGCAATTTGGTGGAGATGTGCAGAATCATTTGGAGTTCATTAATTTTTATTGCACAGGTAATTTTACTAAAGTAGGTTATTTTCTTTGAAATTTATATTTATGTTTATGTCAATAGCTGAATATTGTATTAAGCTATACATCTATTAGAGTTTATTAAGCCAGTCTAATGGGGGTTGTTCATATTGTGCAGAGAGGTAATTTGTGTTTGCCCTTCCTTTTAATTTGGGAGCTGCATTTAGTTCAGCTGAACTACAAGTGTCCATGCTGCTGAAAGAAGTCAAACAGGTGTCACAGGAGGTTTCTGTGTATGCAGTCTTAAAGAATCCTGGGAATTTTGATCTTGTAAGCGGTTTTGCTTCTGACCTTCTAAACCTTTTTACTCTGAATAATCTTTTTTTTTTTTCCTTCATGTTGCTGAGGTTCTGACCCAGCCACTGGAATGAAGGGTTATTGATGTGTAACTCAGTTTGTGGCTTAATGTGGTGCACTTTGTCCAGCCAGCTTGTAAGTGATCCTTTAAATTGCAGATGCTGCTGAGGTTATACAATTTAATTATAATGTCACTTTACAATTATAAAGAAAAAAAGGCCTTTTGCATTGCTTAATGAATACAAATTGTGCACAAGTTGGAAATACAAAAGAATAAAAATTAACATTTGTCCTTCTTGCCAAAGTATTTACATTTTTACAACCGATAAGTAGTACAATAATTCCATTACCTATATCCATTAAACATTTGTGCTTTTCAGTTTGTGATTTGTATACAGTAGTTATTAATAAAATGAAACTGTCAGCATTTGCTGCTTTTGCCCATCCACTTCTTACCCTTTTTTATTCCATTGCAGACAGAGTAATTAGAGGTTGAAAACGCTATGTGCAAATGCCTGTTACAAGGATTAAATTATATAATCATGGTAATGATTTTCCTTAAAACTCTTACTGCCAACTGTAACATTTTTCACTTCACCAGGTTTTTTTTGTGCCATCGTATTTTATGAGGAAGTGGAAATATTACTCCGTTCTGACAATCTGCTGCAAGTTACTAGTTTGTGGTCAGATTTGATAGAAACCCATATTCATTTAATACTCGCCAATCAGAACTTGACAGAGGTATTGCTTATTTTCTCATTTCATCACTGAAGCATGCCGGTGTAGTTTAGTCCCTAATTACTCTCAGACTGAGACGTTCCAAATATTCCCATGGTGGTAATATTTTTCTGCCTGGATGAGTCATTACGTTGTTTGGCAGACTGAAACACCAGCCTTTCCTTGTTGGAACACTACCCCTCATGTAGCACCACATCTTTTCCTCACTGCTGTCTGTTCCACGACTTTCATCCTGCTGTGACATTTCAAGCTGTACCATACGAAAGCACATTTGCCTTCCTTCTATCTGACTGATTGGACTGGTGCCAGCTCTTTCTTCAGGGCCAAGGACAGGAGACTGGGATAGTCTGAATAGAACTGCTTAATGATCTAATGGAGCAGTGCTCTCTCCTGCTGAGAGATAGGGCTTATTTGTTTGCTGGTTAGAGAAAAGGTCAGGGAAATCCTTTTCAGCAAAGGCTGTGACAGTGAGAATGTGCAATACCACACATTCCTGGGGCTTGAATAACTTCATACATCAGGTGTTCCCCTCATGTTAAAAATCCTGTTCTGTTTTCATTTCATTTTCAATATCCTGCAGATGGCAGAGAGATGAAAGTGATGAATTCTACAACTTGGCAATATAAAGCCAAATGTTGTTCCTCCTGATAGAAGGAGACTTCATACTAAGAGTTTAACACCAGGGAAGGTAATGCGGACAGCTAGCAGTATTTCATAAAGGCAGCTGGTTTTCCTTGTCATTGTGAAACCTACCGGGTATATGACTTTTAATGGCTTTATGCTTAACAAGGCTGTAAACATAGTTTGCATATTTTCCCACTGAGTTCGACTAGGACTGCAATTCCAATTTGGTCAGTCAAGTTAATTTAGTCTAGACTTTCCTCAGCAGCTGAGTAACAGCACAGTTCTGGGGGTGGGAAACGTATGTGCATGGCGGTGCTGCCACGGCTCCTGAAATTGCCTAATGTTGCATCAAGTGAGGATTTGGGGCAGTTTGGGATAGACCTGTCAGGGTTTCCTCAAAGGCAGCTGAGGAAGGGGGGCAGTGTGGCAGGCACAGCGGTGGCTGGATCGGTGCCACCAGAAGATCCCTGTGCATGTGAGTGACCTTGCTTGGCCAGTGGCGCTGGCTTCGTGCCCAGAATGGTGCATGATGCAACTCAGAGCAGCCGTAAAGTACCCCAAGACCTGGACCACAGGGGTGTTTATTCTGCGCTTCAAAGTCGATGTCTGTTTAAAGGGGCACAGTAGACCTCTGAACAGGACTTTTTCCTATAAATGCTGGGGTTTTCTTTCAGTAAAGTTTTATGTAATTCCAGAGAGCACTCTAAGTGAAATTGATTAATAAATAAGCCTTTCCCCCCTTTGATGTATTCTCCCTGGTTTCTTTACTTTTCTCCTAGGCACTTTTGAAAGCTATTTCTGCCCAGACAGCTCTCACTATGCCTCGTTTTTCGTTTGTTTCTGTGAGGCTTTTGCACAGAAACAGGAAGGAGAGAAGCCATTCTTAAAATAAAAGCATATGGTTTTAGAACCACAGAAATTGGCAAGTGGGTCTCAAGGGTTGATTTAGCACCTGATAGTGCTTTTTTGTTTGTTTTGTTTTGTTTTTAATTTGCTGGATTTCAAGTTGACAGTAGCTATTTTAACAAAATAACTATAGGTTGTTATTTCTAATGTAGCTGAAGTTTATCAGGAAACATTGGAGTTGACAGTGCCATAAAAGAACATGCAGAATATTCTGATTATAAAAGCAACATTCGTAATCCACACTGAAGTTTTCAAATACACGCTTCTGCTGCCACTGCTGTGATCCAAGGAGATGGAAACCTGAACCCCTCAGGTTATTTCCTGAGTAGAGGATTTAAAGATAAACAAATTCATATAAAATGATTCTGATTATATCTTCATATATCAGGAATAAGATGCTTTCTATAGTCTTAGATGGCCTGTCAACTTGTCAGAATTTTTATTTCTAAATAGAAAGACTAGGTGAGTTTAAGTTAAACCTTAGCAAAATATTAGAAGTACTTAAAGAACCTCCCACTAAACAACAACAGGAATTAGTTAATAAAATATTTACAAGACAGTAAATAAAAGTGAGTGTGGGGAGGGAAGTAAAAGAGAAGGCAGGTCCCTCCACGTCACGGTTGAACTGCACTGGAGGTGGAATGTGGGATGCTTGCAGTCTGCTCACTCAACTGTATTTGACTAGGGCCGTCATCCCCTCAGCTTTCACAAGCACTGAATGTGTCAAAAATCTTTCAGAGAAAGTGTAAATTTTAACCAGCCTGCTTCTGGTTCATATTTAATGTGGTTTTAAACGCTTAAATCACATTGATTCAAGGTATTTCTTCATCAGGTTTCATGGAGGTTAGCATAAATCAACAAGATAGTTCAATGTGTGAGTACATGTTAATTACGATAGGGGTACGGTGCTGATTTGTTAGAATTTGTCTCATTTAGCCCTACTTGAATTAAGAGTTTATAGTTTATGCATGCCATGCATTTTTATATGACAATGTCTGTGTTTAAGGACAGATTTTGACGTAACTTCCAGTGCTGCCAGATTTATCTAGAAGTATCTGTGCCTATCCCAAACTTGTTTGAAAGCAAACAAGGGCTTCAAAAATTTAGTCACTAGAGAGTGGATAATAGTTTCTGTGTTATTGTGGTTTATTGTGTTACAAATTCTGTATCTACATAATTAGTGAAGCTTTAATAATTTAATTTTTTTAATTCCTGTCATGCTGATACATAGGGTTGTGTGTGTATAATAACATCTTCACAACTAAAATTTCATCCTGAGTAGTAGTATCAAAATTCAGTGTAATCCCTTTCTGAAACAAGTCATTCATTTTTTAACATTATATTATCATTACCTGCTAGTGGAAATTAAGCAGGAGATGTTTGGTGTTAAGTATCTGGATTAAATGTTCACATGGAAGAAAACTGACTGAGAAGCCTACATATCTCTCCTAAAATCACCTATGCAGTGCAGGTGCAGCAGTTGTCTGCAAACAGCCAGTTGTCTTGCAGACAATAGTCTCACTGTGTGACATGCCCTAAATTTTGAATCTTCTTATTTTCAGTCTGCAATGTCAGACTTCCTAGGTGACTTCTTTAAAGTTCTTTTTTTTCCCTTCCCCCTTCCCCCTCCTTTAATCTAGGATAAGTGTTTCCGACTTATAATTATTAAAGAGGGTGGTAAAACTGCACATATTGAAGAACAGATTCTGTAGTAGTAGTAGTAGCTGGCAGAAATGTTAAGTGCTTTTCACAGTCAACATTCAAACAGATTATCAGATGGCATATTTCACCCTGTTGTTACTTTAAATGAAGTGACCATGAAATCAACAAATCTGCTGTCAGGTGCCTGTCACGGAGATAGTTCTCCCTGTCACACAATGCCTCACATAACAGGTAATGTGTTTTTAAGAATCAGTCCTGTGTCACCTCATCAAGTCCTTGTTAAAAGATGAAATAAGACGGATGGTGTTGTCTCCCATGGAGTTGAGTGAAATTCAGTAACAGCAATGCATGTTATACAAAAAAAAACTATGAAAAGTAAAATAGGTGCCAGTAAGATGCCTCTGACTGTGCCATTACTTTTTTCCTTTGTCTTGAGAATGATTACTCATTTTTTTCCTGCTTATTCCTTTCTAGACTGAAAATTAATTGGGTCAAGTTTAAATTCTGTGATAAGGACAGGAAAAATTAATCCTCAGTCACCAAACAAATGAGAACTCGGAGTGGTGTTGTGCCAATAGCTACGCATTCACTTGGAATGGTTAATACCTGCTTACGTGCCTAACAGAGATGGCACTCATAATTAATTAAGTTATGAGGTGTTCCTAACAATTATTTTGTTCAGGATTCTTAAGTTTAATCATTAAATTCAGGGCCAGGGATAAACTAAAATTACCATATTCAGTTTTTCTCTATATACTTTCATAACAGTTCTCCCAAGTAAAATAGATTTTTGTCTTGTTCATGAAATTTTAATTATAGCATCATTCTCAGCTTCTCAGTGTAAGGAACTGTCAGCCAGCTTGAACTCTGCTGAGACAGATGCTGCAGGGTTTTTGGTTGTTTTTGGGGTTTTTTTCTTAATTTTGTTTTGACTTTTCAGACTCACCATTTTTGATAAAAAATAAAAATAGGGAGGGAAGTCACCTTAGTGATATATGGACATCTGTTACTGTAATTTGTTCTTTCATGGCTAGGTTGTGACTAGCATTAGTATATTCAGGCCAGTAGGAAGACATAACCTTTCCTTGCTACAGCTAAATGTAGTTTAAAGATTTTTTTTGTAAGGAAAGGACTGGTTTAGTGATGTTGCTTTCAGAAGCAGGAAGGAGGCAGGAGGTTCAAAGATTAGCCTGCTTCCTCTGTTCTGGCCAGCCAAGCTAGTTGACTATCAAGGGCTTGCAGCACCCACACTCCCAGCAGTGTGAAAAGGGAGGGGAGGGGAGGGGACCATCCTTCTGAGATGTGACTGAGGCACTTGAGGCTGTGTTTTAGGTAGGACACAGATCACAGTTTCAGGATGAATTTGAATTGGATGCGTAACAGAACAAAACCACAGCTCTGAGAAAATTGATACTGAAGCCAGTGCAAGGAATGATTCAGTGAAATCCGCAGACAGGCAAGTGGCACTGCTTGAAACTTGTGTCTTGTGAGGCAAGACTTTATCTGGTTTGCACTAAGCCAGATCTTTCAGGCTGACCATGCTGTTTGTCTTACTCATGACTCCACCGCAAAGTATGTATTTGATCAGATGTTTGAGCTAGTCATGTGGTTGCCATTTTTACTTTTCTACAAATTACCTGGAGACATTTTAAATACATTTTGAGAGTTACTACTTTTTTTCAAATGAGACACTGAAATGCCATTTCAGAGCAACTTCAAAGAATCATAGGCTGTGATTACTGGGAGAAACTGCAGATGGGTTACAGGAAGGCAAAGACTATGAGAAACACACTAAACCTTCATAGGTAGGCTGGTACTTGGCAACACTTTTTAGTGCATTTCTCTTCTCTGCCCACTTAGGCTTTTGCCGTGATGTAGGAATGGAGAAATGATGTCTTTTGGATTAGAAGCAGAGATAGTGCAGAAAGAGCAAGAAGTGTTAAGGATGTTTTAAGTATTGGCTTCTCTTAAGCTCCATATGGGTAAATGCTGCCACTTTGCTATATTAAATTGGTGGCAGAACCCAGGCAAATCTGGCATTGTGATTATTAATTTTGCTTATTGTCAAAGCTAAAAGGAGATTAGAACTGTTAGGTACCTTTACAGCAGTGATACAATTTATTTTACTTGTATTGTTTAACATTGTATTTCTTTTTTTTTGTCAATGAATTAAGCACTATTAATTAGCTTCATGTGAAAATCAGCATACATTTGAACAAGAATACTGAGTCTGGGACCAGGCTGATCCTAGTCCTTGGCCAAACTCCTGTTTTCCAAATAAATGCATCAGAGGAAATAATTAGAAGACAATTTCATGGACAGTAAGTGAGTGAATCCTAAAGACTACTCTGAGCACAAATCTCTGCAGAAATGGAGTGAAACACCTAACTTCCCCACGCCACCTGAGAGTAAGTCAGAATCCTCTAGACATCATACAGATATCAAATACTTCCGTGTATTTTCAAAATCATGGTAGAATTTTACAGCTCTCCCCCATATAAATGTAGCTGGATACCAGACAAAACAGAGAAGATAGTGGTGAGTCTAGAAAAATCTTTCACTCATTTAAATATGTCAAATCAAGGAATTTGGTTCTATAGCCTAAGCAGCAGGAGTATGGAATCTAATTCTAGTAAAAGTCATGTGACTTGGAGGGAGATTGTTTCTGGATGTGATTCAGTAGCCTCTTCATATGTTTCTAAAATGTAGCACTAAGCATAATAAAAACCATTCCAAGGTCCTCTATTTTTGCCTGTCACTGAAGAATATTGGCATATATAATACTTTCTTGTTTCTGATGGAAGGACTTCTGAGATCTCCAGAAAGTTCCTGGACAGTAACACTGCGATCTCTTAGCTAAAGACCTAAATCCCACTGACTCCAGATTCAGTTAGGGAGGGTGGATGATCTCAGTCTCCACTTTGCTCCTGTTTCGGGCTTCTTCACTGTGCCAGTGTGAATGTATGATGGTATGGTTAGCAGATCAGCTAACCCGTCCAGCTGAAGACTAACTCAGAGAACGAATTCCCGCCCCCTTGGCTCCCCATCGTGTCTCGCTGCACAGATGTGCATGTGCTGGTGTTGACACAGGTAGGAGGTAGCAGCAGAGCCCAGATGTGGAGAAGATGGTGAGGCCTCCTTTTTCAGCAGTTTTAAAGTGCTGACAGCTGTATTTGTGTAAGGGAAAAGAAGACAGGGCTGAGGAGCACTGGATCATATTGTGCCTTTGTTTTCCCTTTAATTTTTCCAAACATATTGCGTGCTTAGCCCTCTGCATAATTGGTCCACAGGAAAAATTGAGAAACACATTCAGTAAGATTTTCATTTAGTTCAAGCATTCAAGAAGCATGCTTAGAAACACAGTCACAGATTTATTTTTTTTTTGCACTTCTCCCACAAAGTGCATTAAAAGTTTCCCATGCTGAAAGCCTATTACTAAGAACCAATACATAAGTATCACTAATTATTTCCAAAACTGCAGGGCAGAATTTTAATGTAGGTGATTTAAAGCCTAAAACAATCTCCAACTTAGAATCTAGTCTAACATGGAGTGTTATGTCTTCAGGATTAGTCACAATTTCCTGCTCTGGAAATTTTAAACGTGAATCATCTTGTGTTGCCTAAGGACAGGATCCAGGATACAAAGGTGGATATTCCGCTTTACCACACCAGTCCCGGAATTGCCCCAAATGCAGGCATATATTCAGAGAACCACATCAAGTTCCATTTCTTACACACTGTTATGCAGGTATTCATGTTAATTTGGGCACACTACTTCATGAGGATCTACTAGGAGGACCAGCAGTCTTTAAGGAACATGTGCTTTAAGGAAATATCTAGTTAAATTTATTTCTCTCACACAGGGGTTGTGAGCAACTCTTGCCTTAGCATAATTTGTGGCAGGTACCACTCTGAAGCTACTGCCAAAGTTTTATCGTTTGAACAGTTATTTGGTTTGAACTTACAAAGAGTTCTCTTCTCAAGAGAGCTCGAATCATATGTGTTTCAGCTTCTTTTCTTTTGTGCACCTACACAGACTCTGGGGAAAGAGCCACAGAATATGTCTAAACTGGACAGGAGTGTACAGTGAGCTCCTCAGCTGGCCTCAGACTTCTCTCAAAGCTCTGAAACTAGCTTGGGTAACTCATCAATATAGAGCTGATGAGCATAGAACATATACATCAGCACAAAACTGATACCACATGCTGTCTAGATTAAGATTATTTGGCACTGGTTGCTAATATAAACAATGTGGTTCTTGCATAACAATTGGTGTGGAACTTCTGTCTCCAAAGATATATTTGGAGTCTCAATGCCTACAGTTGCCACACCCTTAATTGGCATTTCTGTATGTGGAAGTCAATAATCATACCCCAGTGGCTGAGATGCTTTTCAGTACAGTGAATTGCTGTTTTACAAAGGCTTTTCTTGATGCAGTAGTAAAGTCTTATAATGCATGGAGATCAGATTAAATACATATGAATTATTATCTCTACCAGATTTATCTCTCACCGTCAAAGTACTCATTCTCCTTTTCTGCAAAATATTCTTGACTGAAGAAATTCAGACCAAGAAACAATCTATCATTTGAACCTTGATTATGATACAGATTGATATTCAACTTCTTGCACAGTTCAAGCTACATGACACAGTTTATTGAATCACAGCACTGCCTAAATTGATGTTCTGAGAGCAAAACTCAGTTGGAATAATCTCATAGATACAAAACTATTTATTGACAGTTTTTCACCTAGTTTTATTTTAATTAACTGCTTGGAATTATTTAAGATTGATAGCCTGCTTTGTCCTACAGGGTAAGGATTTACAGAGGATACTAAAAATGTTCAATTTTTTTAATGATTAAACATTTTTCTTATCTTGTATTAAGAAGGTATTCTGCATTCAACAATTTTCAGTTCTAGAAAACTGAAATGTCTGTCAGAGATTTGAGTCTGGAACTGATCTAGTAAAATTACATTTACTTTAGTAT
The DNA here is from genome assembly GCA_036630365.1 of Acanthiza pusilla. Classification (NCBI taxonomy): domain Eukaryota; kingdom Metazoa; phylum Chordata; class Aves; order Passeriformes; family Acanthizidae; genus Acanthiza; species Acanthiza pusilla. The sequence goes on from JAXCHO010000078.1 coordinate 6,414,915, forward strand.
TTCTTTAGGTCACACTTGATGCTTCGTGTGCAGTATGCATTCTTTCACCCTCAACTCATATATAAAATCTATAGAGATTATAAATTTTCCAATGTATAACCCTAGGAACATCTATTTTATTTCACTGATTAAGAATTTTTTTGTCCTGCCTCTTCTTTCTCATACTTTCAAGTTCAAAAGAAGTATGTGCACATTATCAGAATGTACAATATGCTATTCCATATGAGTTAGATTTACAGAAGGCCACTAGCAGAAAAGTGAGTAGTGTAGCAATAATAATATTCGCTAGAGACCATTTGCTAAGGAGGAAAGTCAGTTCTGAGCAGATATGTTTCACATATGAAAGAGTCAAAAGTTAGTGCTTGTCAGGATTTTCAAAGCATACATTTGTTTTTGAAACTTTGTTGGAATCATGTTCTCTATTTTTAGTCTCCTCATTTCCTCTAAAAATTTGGTTTAATTGTGTGCTCTTGTGAAATTATGCAAAGTGATTTAAGTGACAGAAATAATCTACCTCATCACTCTCAAATGCTTGCTGTTTTTCCTTCATGTGTTGGAATCAGTTAGAGATCCATCTTTTCATATAGATATGATTGTAATAGGGCAAGTAAAGTACTTAGGATGGTCCCAATTATTTTATGGGGCATTGGGTAAAGTCCATAGACTAAAATATTTAACAGAGCTCTATAAACAATTTTAGCTTGATTTAGGGCCAATCCTTAAAAGCTTTAGAAGTCAAGTTCAGTTCAAATAGTTGTTTTCTACAAAAGCATGAAATTCCTTTTTCTTATTTCAACATAGTGGTGTTTCATTCCTGGTTGTCGTGTGCTCCAGAGCACTTTCTTCATTCACACTTATAATCATATGCATGAAAAAAAATTCTGTGAATACTAAACAAAGTTGTTTTTACCATGTCTATTGAAGGCATTGGAAGAATTGTTTTTAATTTTGAAAAGAATTAAGCAGCATTCTAAAATGTGATTGCATGATTGAATTGTGTTACTATCTGGATACGTTCTTTCACAGAACGCATGTTAGGAACTTTCCATGACATCATAGAATTGAATCAAAGAATTGAGTCAAAGGCTACAGCTGTCTTACATAACAAGAAAAAGTGTTCAGATTCCTAATGCTGTGATAATAATACCTATATCAAATTAGCTACCATGCAAAAAAAATTGATCACTTTGGAAGATGTACATAAATACAGGTTTTCACTTAAGAACTTAATTATTGTAAACAGAATACCATAGCTGATGTTATCTACCACATAATTACTAATTGTGGATTTCTTCTATTTCTCTGGAGCAACTCCTGTTGGCCCATGTTGTCCAGAGATGGATTACAGAACACATTTATCTTATCCAATATGAGCTTTCTTTGCTGCTACTGTGCCATGAATTGTGTTCACTTTTACTAACAATTTTATTAACAATACACTGAAAAGGCAATTTTCTGCATTTTTTTTCTACTTCCATTTTCTTTTTCTTTCAAATGGTCATATCTATTTAAACTTGATTTAAGCGAAACATTCCACAGCTCTCCCTCGGCAAGTATTCAACCCAAAAGCAAACATTTACAGATGCACTGATGTAATATCCCCCCCCAAAGTACATAAGGGGGATACTGTTCAAGCGCTATCCTGCAGGCACCAGTGAACTGCACAGTGCATGTATTCACTGCAGGGGCTCTGATCTGCATATGCAATAGTTTCTGTATGCTGTTTCTATTGACACAGGGAAGAAATTCAAGGGAAAAAAATGAGGGAAGGCCTTCAAGTGTGAGGTTATTTAGCTTTTTTCTTTTAGAGAAGACCCTTCTAACCTGGGTTTTGGTTTTTGTTTTCTGAAAAAGATTTTTTAGAAATTCTTAAATAAAGTGACTGGTCATGTCTGATGGAGGAAGGAAAGCAAAGACCTGTGAAAATGAAACCAGTGTTTTGGGGTTTTCCCCTGAAAACATAGACACAGCAGTTCGGTAAGAATCACGAGCAGCATCAGATTAAAGACCATAAAGGACAGTAGCTGAGGGAGGGAGGCAATCACAAACTGTACTAAGAAAAACTGAATAGCTATCTCTGAAAACAGGCTAGGCATCGAGCTTTGATCTGCCTGCCTTCTCATATATAAATGTAATCTTGGATCTTGATTGAATATTCCCACTCTGATTTTGTAATTAAAACATCATTTATACTGAGAATAATTAAGACAACTGTACATTTGATTTTAAAATCAGTTTTGAGTATTGTGCCTTGTCAAGCTACAAGAATGGTTCCTGCAGCTTTACAACTTAGCATTAAGAGGCAGACAGTGACCGCAGGCACCTGAGTGGAAGGTTTGACAGTTTGATAAATTAGGAATGACACTTGCCAAAATGGCTGTCCTTCCCTCAGCCTGCCAGTGGAGCATTTACACACTGTTAATTGAATTGGCAATTTGTGTAACAGTACCTGCCCCTGAGCTTTTGTAATGCTGGAGCTGCCATTTAGCTCTGATAATCCAGGACTTGGGAATAAGGACGAAAAGCTTCACATGATATTATTGCAGATTTAAAATGACAGTTGGGGACCTTGTTGCCAATTTCCCATTAAATGAGAAATAATTAACAATAGCAATAACAAAGTCTTATAAAGCTGGAAAGTTAAATTGACTTTTCAGCAGTAGTATGGTTTGAAATTGCTTCTAGTGTGATTATCAGATTGCCCTTTCAGTATTATATACCCTAAATAGTATCATCTCATGGTCTGAATAGGCAATAGTGTCAAAGCTACCCTGTTTTATTAGTGTGAGACTCTTGTGATTTATCTGTAGGGTTTTTTTAATTTCTTCATGCCATGTAAAAATTGAGTCATGTTATAATATTTCATACAGATAAAAAACTTAATGAAATATTAGAGATTCTGATTTCCATGGTTATCAGTAATTGAGTGACAGGAGAAACAAAATTTTCAGTCATAGATGAATCTTGTTAATTATGAGGTTCTTTTTTATAGTTGTACTTGCAGTTGATAACTTCACCATCCCTGAATTTCTCCAGTGTACCTAATGCCACTGTCTGAAATGACAATTTATCAGCAAAGTATAATTTTTATCTCAAGCTTCTTATATTTTGATAGTCCTTGTGAATGCTTCCTAATGATTTGATGTCCAAATACCATAGTAATCAAAACCCATATAAACATTAGCCACCAAAGTCGAGAGTCTTTTCTGTTTTAGGGATTTAAAAAAAAAAAAATCAGATGCTTCAAAAGTGGTACCTTTGCTGCATGTCAGAAGGTTAACTTCTCCATGCAGATGTGCAGCTCATATTCTTGCTCCAAGATTTAGACTTGGAAACTTCAAGTGATGTATGGAAAAGCAGGTGGAGATCCCAAGAGCTGATGGATCTTTCCCATCATGAGAAAGATTCCATTACGTGGAATCTTATGGATTCATAAGATGCCACAGTGACTAGATGAAGCACACAAGTATGATCCGTTTCCTACTTAGTCAAAGACAGTATAGCCTTAATAATTTATGTGCTAGAAAATATCTTTTCATCTCATTGCTACGATCTTGGAGTGGGAAGCAGAACAGAAGGATCCCAGTCAATAGGCCTATACTAGCATCAAGTCATATGTGCATTTTAATATTATGCTACAGTATTATGGTGGTTGGAGTGATGAAAAGTGACAGAGGACAAAAAGGAGAGGTGAGCAAAGATAAACTGATATGGAGTAACTGAGCAGAAAGATCTGTGCTGAAGCTTGCTGTTCAAATATTTCTCCAGGACCTTTCGTAGTATCATAGAATGTTAAGATGCTGGAATGAACCTTAAAGATCATCTAATCCGAAACACCGCTGCCATGGGCAGGGACACCTCCCACTAGACCAGGTTTCTGAAGGCTTTATCCACCCTGGCCTTGAACACTGCCAGGGCTGGGACATCCACAGCCTCCCTGGGAAACCTGTTCCAGTGTCTCACTGCCCTCACACTAAAAAATTTCTTCCTAATATCTGACCTAAATTTCCCTTCCTTCAATTTGTACCCATAACTCCTTGTCCTATCACTACTGTTCCTCATGAAGAGTCCCTCTTCAGATACTGGAAGGTTGCTGTGAGGTCTCCATGAAACCTTCTCTTCTCCAGGCTGAACACCCCAACTTTCTCAGCCTGTCTCATAGCGGAGGTGCTTCAGTCCTCTTGTCAACTTCATGTCCCTCCCCTGGACTTGCTCCAACATGTCCTTCTGCTGGGGACACCAGAACTGTATGCAGTATTTCTACTGTAGTTGGTGAAAACAATTAATAATCCCTGAATTCTGTTCTAGAGAAGAAATTCAGTGAGAGGTAAGCCCAAATAAAATTTTGGATGGTATCCAGCTTAAAAGGACAGCATAAAAGTCAGGCACTGGAGGAGACACAAAAGCACAAGTTACCACTGGATTGGGAGCGCAATGCCATGCAGCCCATTGTTCTAGCCAGTGCTCAGAGAGAAATGGCCAACACTTCCATGCCAGTGACAAACTCACACTGTGCACAGCACACTCTGTAGAGGAGAGGCAGGCTCGGCAGAGAATAGACAAGGGAACGAACTAAAAAAGGAAATTACAGGGAACAGGAGTTAGGGCATGGTATTATATGTGCTGTTGAAGATGGAAGGAAGAAATTAGTTTCTGTTGAATTGAAGGCAAAGTCAGGATAGGAAATTATGAACCTGGATGGGGGATATACGTAGAAAATAGATTTCTTACCAAGAAAATAGATTTCTTACCAACCTTTAACTGATGGGTCTTTTTCTTTTACCATGGCCTCCCACCTTGATGCAAGGAAGGAAGGAAAGGAAATAATCATGACATAAGTTGTGAGGTTTTTTATTTTTTTGTTTCTTCAGGTGCCTATAGGTTCCATAGTATTCATGGGAAAGTACTTCCAGCAATTCAAGGCTTCATAGAATACTAGTTCGTGCAGTCTAGATATTCTGGATCTGTCATTTTTTAAAATTAATTATCACATGACTAGGTACAATGCCTTTCTAGAGGGGGGAAAAATCATCTTGTGATTTGGTTTGACACATGATACTGGAAGATTTTGCTGTCTGTCTTCTGACAAGTTGTCTGTGTAATTCAGTTGGGTTAAACCTCAGGATTCATATTTGTAGTACCCAATAATGAATATTGCCTCTTTGAAAGTCCTCTGACTTTTAATTCCTTCAGAGTTTTAGAAACATAGTTTTATAAATATAGGTTTGCAAAACCTTTTTGTTATATTAGAGTATTGCGTTTTTACATAGATCATTATCCAAACTGAAATTTTCAACACAAAATAGTCCTATTCAAAAATCACTTGATTAAATGTTACCAAGTTGTGGATTTAGAAAGTGCAAAAGGATATAAGTTTCTAAGGTCCTTCATGGCATGTGGAACTCTTGCAGATTTACGCATATAGCAAGGAAGGAAATGCAGGTATACTGGATAAAACTAATTTGCTCATCTGTAATTTGGAAAGTAAGCATGTTCCTGTTAGCCAATTAAAACACAAATAGTAACGTGTCCACACTACCACCTTTTTTTCACTTATAAAGGAGAGAGAAACAGGGGGAACCCTACTATAACAGATACCGTGTTCCAGAAACATGGTGTAATCTTTGTAATACCTTTAAGTGTATTCCCAGAACAACTGGGTTACTATGCTGCTTATGTACCCATTTGTCCTAGAGGTTTTTAAGCCCTTTCCAAGCCTGCTTCTGGAATTTCTCTCCTTATTACATACTGGTTTTCAATTTATACTATATAGCTGTTATCCTTAGGATAATTATACTAAATAAAGGCAGAGCTGAAAAAGCAATATATGTGTTGATGAGGAATTTTCTTTCATTGAAGCCCTAAAGATCAAAATTGCCTCTTATCTCAGGGGAAAGCTCAGTAGATAAATAAGTTGTAGAGGGCAGCCAAAAGGTCAGCAAATTAGACTGTGTTGATCCATGCTGAATCCATTTGGGGAATGGCTATCTCCTCCCGGATTCTCTTTCTTCTGTTCACTGCCAGCTGAGTGTTTTGTGCACTCCTCTTACTGCAAGGTAAGAGTTTGAGAGAAGTATGCTCAAAGAAGTAGTCAAAGTACATACTACAAAGAGCTGCCTAGGTAAAAGCTGAAGTGCCTTGCATAGCATTGAACACTGATATAGAATGGGATTATTTCTCTGCCTGCAGAAAAGCCTACTAAGTAACTGCCAGCTGTATTCCACAATAGCTTCAATTTTCTGCTTTTCTTCTAAGCTTTATAAAATTTTTAAGCGTCCACTGTCAGAACATCAGGTTTGAAGATCATGGCTGTACTTAGTCTCTTTTTTCCTAGAAACAGTTATCTTTACTGGCATTCTGTTCTTAATTTCAATCTAAAATTTCTCACCCACTCAACAGCAACAGCACGTAAGAGTTTCTATGTTGCAGCTATGCCCCCTACTCCAGAATCATCCTTGGATTTTCCATTACTTATATTATCTCTGTCATTCCTCCTGACTTTTCAAAGTTCAGAAAGCAGTTCACTTTGTGTTGTCCTCATATATTTCTAAAATTGGCCTCATAATATGTTCTCTTTAGTCTCATTATAGGATTTCACAAACATCTGGAGCAGCCTGTTAATTTATTTCGTCTTCTGGTTAACTTTCGATTACAACTCAACAAAACACAAAAACTTTAATACTTCTAATTTAATACTTGGACAGATATTTTCATATTTTCCCAGTCTGAACTGAAAAAGACAGAAAATCTCCCTGTACCCCGTTTTCACTGTACTTGTTGATGTCTCCCTTGTATGAGGCTGGAGGCTCCCTGGGGAAGCCAGCTTCACAGTTTGAGCATCATACACTTATGACTGCCTCTTACCCTATGAAGTGTGGTACAAAACATGGAAGGACTCCATATATACATTATTTATGGTGTAAGAATAATTGGTGAAGGTGTATGGAAGACAAAGAGGATTGCAGAAGTTCTGAACAGATTTAAATCTATGTGTTTATGTGATTTTGTGAACAGTCTAATAAGTGTTCCTTTGGTGAAAATATTAAATATATCTGTTGAGGATTCACTGTTCTGTACTTACTTTCATTTTTATATCAGTTAATGAGAGAACATGATAGTCTTGCTAAATAAAGAGCAATTAAAAAAATCTTCCTGCTCTTCAGTTCTGCCACGTAATTGCTGCTGATATTCAGTGTCTAGTGAAATCTTCCACTGTGCAGTTACAAGAGTTTATAAGGGAATTTATAACGGCAATTGTTATTTTATCCCCAGCTTTCTTGCAGAACTGTGTATGTAATAAGAAATATGGATACAAAAGGGTTGAGAAGATGTTTGTAAGAATATTTTTATAAGTCCTCTGAAAAGGTCTGTTTTAGTACCCCCAAAACATTTTACAAATAAGCAATTTTGCATCAGGTAGCCAAATGAATTTACATGCAAGTTTCTGCTCCTCTCAAATGGCCTGCATATAAGCTCAAAGAGACTTCCTCTTAGAATCCTTGTTTTGGACATATTCTCTTTTGTAAAAAACAGGTTCAGAGTCATTGAGACACTGAGCAAGAATAAGAATAACTTTTTTAATCTTGAGAGTGAAGGCAGCTTGTCAGGATATGGGAATCCTTGCTCCCTATGTTCAGTTATTTATATGTAATCCAATAATGTCAACAAGAGAAGTAGAAACGGCTTGAACTCAGAATAGTGCCCAGTTTCAGATCAGATTCTCCCAGTAGAGAAGTGAATTTTTTTTTCATCTGAACTGGGATAGCTTTTTATTTTTCTGTGATAAGGGGTTGCAGCAATTGGAGACTGAAGCAAGAAAATTATTCGTATAACTTTGTGCATAAATTGTGATGATTTTTTTACTTACCCTTGCAACGGAGGCACATTTAGAAGGGATGAAACTTTACTGTAGCCATATATCTGAACTACCTTTGATGTCAAATTTTGAACATAATCTGAAATTTACAGTTTTAGCCTACACTAAAATATGATCACAGTTCTTCCAAGAATCACAAGCAGTTTAATTTTCTATAAATGCTATCAATCTGAATTGCACAGAGTTTCTTTCTGCTCTATATCACTCTGTTTAAACTCTTAAACAGGGATCAGAACAGTTGGATAATACTCAGTCCAGTGTTGGGGAATTTTGGTTCTTAATCCCAGCTTCAGATCTCATGTTTGGTGATTCCAACATATACTGCTAAGTTTTGATTTAGAAGAAACACATCCAGAATTAGATATTTACTGTGACTTTTTGTGGCTAAAGTTTGAAGAAAATTTAACTTTGGTTGTGTTTGGCTTTGTTATTTTAATTGTGTATCTAGAAAATTATAAAGAAAGATTCTGCTTGCTTCATGAAGTGAAATTAGTTGTGTTTGTTGCAGAAATAAAAAGGTGTTTTTCTGGATATGTATTTTTAAAGGGCATATGGTGAAAAAACAAAAGTCCCATTTATATGTAAGCCATATAATAGACCACAGTAAGAAACTAGAATACTACCAGTTCTTCAAAATTATGTGGTGTTGGGTTGTTGTTGTTGTTTGTACTGCATGATAATAACTCAATTCCAACCTGCATAATAATCACATTGAGATCTTGTTTTTAACCAGGCTTCTAAAATATTTCTCTAAATCATACTGATAATTTTGTGGCCATAAAGCCCTAAGAATTTGTAACAAGCAATCTTAGATCTATTGTTTTGTATTTTTATGGCTTAGTTTCCTAGTGGAACAGGAAAGCTGCTTACAGTACTTGTAACTCCTTCAATCTCAGGTAATCAGAGTATTGAAAGAGGCTGCATGTAAACTCACTTTTTTTCCTTAATGAAGATTGTATATTCTTTCCCCCTCAGCACAAGACTTGACTGAAGTTTAGAATAAAATATCTTTAAAAATCAGTTTACAGTGATTCAGTCCTGAATCTTCAACTATTATATTTAGATCCCTGTAATCTACTGATTCCAATGAGAGGAGATACTTTTTGTGGATCTGCAATTAATAGTTCCTTTACTTTAAAAAGTTAGATTCAGGCTACGAAATTATTTAAACACTTCTGAACAACTTACTGTTTGCTATCAACAATAAACATATTGTACTTTTGATGACATTACTCTTTGCTATAAACAATAAAAGTAATGTCTTTGTACATCTATAATCACTGGGCATTGAAAAGCAGTATTAAAATATAAGAATTTTCCAGCGTACAGAATTTCATCTCAATTCAGTAGCAGTGTACATTTCAGTAACATTTATGATAAATCATTTTATTGATAAATAGTTTTGAATGATTTTTTGTTTTCTAATTTGTAGAATGAATTTTTTTCCAATTGAAAAAGTTAATGCTTCAGAGCCTGCTGGAAAAATAGGGCTATAAGTAGGTTTTTTGTACTTCTGTAGCCCTGATAAAAATATTGCTCCCCCTTGTTATATGGAATTGCAGTATTAAAATGATCTTATTGATGGAACATTTGGGGATGCAAAACAAATAACTTACACGAAAGAATGTTCTGTATTTCTTTAATACTGTATGCAAGTAAAACACACAGAAAGCATGTTGGATATTTCACAGCATGGTTTAATTCCAAAATGTCTGGTGGGAATTCATTTGGAAGACTGTTTTGAAGACACTGGTATACAGCTAGGACCCAAAATGCCTGTTGTGCCAAGAAAGCTAATTTTTGTATTTTAAAATTAATCTAGCCAAAATCTGGACTAGCTATGTCACATCCCCTTAACCACAGGCATGTAAACTTCAGGATAGACAGCTGTTAGGATGTTTCAGACTGGGACTCCTGCCCTCAGCAAACATATTTGATTCTCCTACATGGTCACTTGGCTGCATGTGCTCATGTCCATATGCTTGCATGGCATTGTGCCTGCTCACTAGCTGGTCAGACTGTTCCATCAGGGCTGAGACGCCAAGGTAACAGGTTGAGCTGGGCACCATCTATAACAGCCTGCGTTCCACCCCAGCTGAAGGAATCCTTCCAGGGGGCACCAGAGGCCATGCTGCATTACTTGCCTTTTGCATTCATCTTTCCTAACACTTAGGTGTTCCAAACAGCCCGAAAAAGAGAAGGAAGGAAAAGGCAAAGGACAAATGTTTTGCTTTCAAAGAAGCAATTGTCATTGTAGCTGTGGCATAAACTTATGAAGTTCACCAGGGATTCAGAAATGCATGCAAACTGCATAGTGTACAAGCCCTCAGGCAATCCGCATTAATTCAAGCTTAAATCAGACAACAACACAAGTGGGCAAAGTGTAAAAGAAGTAGAAGAGTCACGGAAACATTTTGCAGTTTGCTTTAGCTGGAAAAGGCTATTGTAATAGTCTCAATGTTGATTTATGTTTACAACAGCTGATAAAATGGGGAGGAAAAGCTATCATGCTTCAGGTTCAGTGTCATCTTCCTACAAACTTTGGCTTCCTTTTATTCTTAAACCAGCGTAGCCACATAAACACATTTAACTGTGAAAATAAGTGCAGACTTATTAAGACATAAAACCAGTAAAGGCAGTTTTAGGGATAGTCATCAAAAGGTGAGAAAATCCACTCCTTCTCATACATCAGCAGAAACCAAGTTACTAGAAATTATCACTACTATCAAAATGATCAGAATTGGATTTTTTTACTGTTGAACATATTAATTACATGTCTCTTTTCCCTATTTTCCTTCTACAAGGCCTACTGCATTGGACTTTGGGACACGTTCTTGGCTGCTATGTTCTTTCATTTAAAATAATTTCAGAGAACTCCCATTAAATGAAAGAAAAAGCATATATTGCTATAAATGTGTTATAAAACCTCAATACTGTGTCAGTTCTAATTAATATAGATTTATTAAAACTGGCATGATTTTTACACTATTTTCATTGAAGCAACTGAGAATAAATCAGACAGAAAAGCAACAGATGAAGGAGTTTTAAGCAGCTTAGTGACCTAAATCACTTGTTAGTCCCTGTCTCTTCTTGGATAGGTTACATTTTATGTATATATATATATTTCTTCCACTGGAAGTGAATTATTTGAGTAATGAAAGAAAAAGATAATTTCAATCCCACAATTACTTTGAATTAACTTATAAGACTGATATTTTTGTTACTGTGTGCATAGACAGGACAGATACTGACCTCTCAAAACTAGAAGCTCCATTTGAAATTGTTCTGCTATTTGGTACTTGTGTAGTACTTACCATTAAGTAAGGTTTCCCACTTTATGCCTTAATTCTCATGTTGCTGAATGTAATCTCAATTACTTGTAATGTTTATATATATATCTGCTGCTTTGCCAATGCTGGTCTTGTACAGATTGCAAGAGCTGATCATTGGGTTTGGTTGGGATTTTTTTGTTTGTTTTTCCTTTGAGTAAAATCAATCTAACATTATTTAAAAGAAAGGTTCAGAAGGATTCTTGGACTTAAATTGCTGTCCTTAGCTGTTGTAGGATTTTTTTGGATTACACTAGACACTGAGTAATAGACTGGAAGTGTTGACAAAGCATGAGTCCATGAGCCAGGAACAGAAGAGCTTCAATCTTGGCACTAGTGCTGTCTTTTGGCAAGACTTTATCTAACTCTTAATATGGAAAATTTAGGGGATTTGTGATCTTTCAGAATTAGTCTTAGCCATCTCTGTACCTTAGTTTATTCATGTGTGAAATATATTAATTATGCATAACTAGTTTTCTAGTAATCTGTGAAATTCCTGGATGATAAATACTGCAAGAATGCAGGGTAGTGTTCTGTGTAATAACACAGTCTGCTTTGCAGCAACTATGGAAATCCTTACAAAGATGAGAAAATAGTTCATGTTTTCATAGTAAGCTCTCCTTCCTTTCTGGTTTGAGTTTTGTGCACTTTAGCACTGCACGGGTAAGTTCTCATGGTCAGCAGCATTTAGGAATTAGTCTCAGCAGAATTTCCAGTGCCTGCTTTCTAATTTAAACTTATTCTATGGTAGAATATCTGAGCTGAGCTATTGTGAGCTATGACTTTACTATAGGCTTATGGAAAAGTATCATTGAATGATTGTGGCTAATCAGGATATAGAACATAAGTAATGGTATATCAATGCACAGTTTTTAAAATGTAGAACATATTTGATGATGGTTTCTGGTTTAGTTTGGGGTTTTTCTCTGGTAGACTTAAAATACATATGAATATTTTGTAGTCCGAATTGTTGCAGCCTTTAAAATTATTTCCTTTTTGTTGTGATTGCAAGAGTAGTGAGCACACTAGGTCAGGCTATTCTTGGTAGAAAAAAAAATTTAATTGTTTAATTTGTTTAATTGTTAGGAACACAATTGAAAGATAAGTGAGTTTTTAAAAGTTATATCTCCTGTTCTAATACAAACTAGAAGCATTATAAAACAATTCTTGGTCTTTTGCTGTAAAAGCTATCCTTTATCTCTTATAGATACATAACTTGGTTGAAAAAATGCTGTTATTTATTACTTACTAGCCCCAGATAAATATTAACTCAGATTAAATAATAAGCCATCTATAAAACCTCTCAAAATGGAACAGGCAAATTCTCTGTGGTAAAGATGTGGAAACTGAGGCACAGGGTGGTGAAAAAAAAAATCAGAGGCTTTCCATTAGGCAAGTATATTTAACAAAAGGAGTCTCTCTTGCCAGACTAGTGCTCTGTCCTTTAATTTTGCACATAAATATATGTTTCAGCTTGTCAATAAGCAATAGAGAAATGGAAATTTAAACAGAATTTTTTTAGAATAAGAAATAAGCTCTAAGGGTACAAAGGGCCAACATTTATTTATTGTCAACAAAATGAAGTAGCTACTTTGCAGAGGAAATACATTTGGGCTGTGGTTCAACAAACACTGATATTTAATTATGAATATCAGAAGAGTACCATAGATTTGTATTAATTTAGGCATGGATGCACAATCACATTTTTGTTGGATTAGTCAAAGGCTCTTCAGAAGGTTAGTGCTTTATCCTTTTATACAAACTTCATGCTGGCTGGAGGAAAACAGGACATTCCTGAATAAAATCTGATGGTTTAAAGAAACTATTCAAAAGATTTGTCAACAGAGGTGACTTGCAGAAGGCGTCTGTACTAATGTAATTCCTTCTGTCATGTGGCTGCAGTGTGTTGGTAGAACTGATAGACTTGGCTTCACTGTACCACCAACCCCCACCAGCCTAGCCACAGATGCTAAACAGAGTCCTGATACAGCAGAGTATTGAATGCTTCAACCATTCCTGTTTAGTAAAATATTCTGCTTGTGCTGCGCTATTGCACAGTGCCTTACAGGTAACTCTTGTCGAATGAAGTAACCTTAAGTGAATACCTGAAGGTAAATGCGTGTTTAAGCAACCCGCAAAGAGCCCTTAAGCCTTATAAAAACGGAATGATTCAGACTAATGATGGTTTTGAGCTGACAAATTGTATCTCTGGAGGAATACTTAAAATTTACCATTCATCAAACCCCATAATATTGTGTGTACTAATGATTTTATTATATTCTGAAGTATCTTTGTGTTCCTTGAAATAGCAATCTCATTGATAAAAAAATTCTGTGCTTATTCTTCCCTTAATATTAGTGCATCAATGTCTGTGTCTAGTAACTTAGGCATGTTCTTGAAGGAAATAGAATTAATAAGAAAGAAATTGCATATTTTAAATGAAAATGAACATGTGATAATGTTTAGCTAGCAGATTCTCCTGGTCTACATACTTCTACCCTAATCTTTAGGCTTTGTATTAAGCCGGAGGCTACTTCTTCTCAAAATCCCCAGTGGCAATCACTCTCTCTTCAGCCTTCCCATGGCACATCAAAGACAAACTCAGGGAGAGAAAGGTAATAAGAAGGACTTTATTAACCTATCCATTTTGTGCAGGCTACCTCTCTTTCTGTATTAACATGTTCATTATGCGACCTAGCTGGATTTGCCTGAACAGCAACGCTAATCCTGGCGCTCGTGTCGATGTTGTTTTTTCCAGGATACTGCATGTATCTGGAGATGAGGGCGTAGGATGTGTCTCTATGGCTCACGTTACATTAGTTAGATGCTAATGCGCCTCTCTGTGTGAAGGCCGGGGTTTCCTGCAGCTCGTTCTGCTCTTGGTGGACAGACAGTTGAGCACACCCTGCTGCGATTCCTGGCCTGACTCTTTCAGACTTAAATTTTGCATGTTTACTTTAAAATATCAGGCTGTGCAGTGTGGGAGCGCAGGTGCTGCCGAGCAAGTGTCTCAGCTGTCACTCGTACAGCTGAAGGCCCCAGCCCAAGGAGCCGTGCCCGCCTGGGCCTCTCCTGGCTGCTGCTGGGCTGCGTGGTGCTAGGCCTGAGGAAGCTCTGAGGGCAGCAGTCACACAGTATGGCCTGGCAACCTCTCCTGCAGGGCCCACTGCCTACTCCTGACAGAAACCACCCTCCAAAGTGAAGCTTTGGAAAGGTTTTTTCATGACCCTTTGAAAAACAAACTGCTTGAGGAATGAGCAGCCTGTCCCCAGGCCGCTTCAGCTACTGATTGGTTTGTTTACTGGGAGGCTGGAGATGGCTCCCACTCCCTCACCAGCAAGACTGAAGCCTCTATTTCCCTTACCTCTGTGTCCTCTCCACTTTCCTCAGCCTGCAGGTTGACCTTGGATGTGAAGGGATGCTTTCTGCTATGAATCCTGCCCTCTGGTAATTTTGATGATCTGCTCGAAGGAGCCGTACTTTCATTCTTTCCTCTGAGGACTGCTTGTATATTAACAAGTAATCATTCTGATGGTAGTTTTTAAATTAATTAATTTACTTCTATTTTAAAAAAACGCAGCCAGCTGCCAGGTATTGCCAGTACCTAATCCAGAAGGCATAACTTGAGTGCTCTTACTGAGTGTGTCCCTCCTAGCAGGCAGCCATGGGCTTTGTGTGAAATGGGCACTGAGCTGCACTGGTGATGTGGAAAAGTGGAGAGGCAAAAAAAATGAAGTATGTGGATATTTCAAGTGGTTCAATAGCAACAAATGGAGCTCTTGAGAATCAAGAATCTTGGATTAAGATGTCCCAAATACCCTTCTAAATCTGCTCCTAAATCCCTTTAAAATATATCTTAATTTTACTAATTTATTAATCAGGAAGCCACTGAAATGTGTTTAAGTTGTAAATTCCTAAGTAGTTCCATGTAAAGCCTGCTTCATTTCAAGAAAAGCTTGTACTTACAAGCTTTGATGGGCTGGAACCTAAAGATGACCGCTTAGACCAATG
Organism: Acanthiza pusilla; assembly: GCA_036630365.1. Lineage (NCBI taxonomy): Eukaryota > Metazoa > Chordata > Aves > Passeriformes > Acanthizidae > Acanthiza > Acanthiza pusilla. Next base: position 6,430,131 of record JAXCHO010000078.1, read on the forward strand.
CATGCAAAAAAACTGTATGCAGTTATTTTACTTGCATGTGCAAGTTTTTATGCAAATATTTTTAATTGCAGTAGCAATCATTTGCGTGTGAACTGTCTCTACATCGGTAACTGAAAGTTGTGAGTGGAAAACCACGTGCAAACTTTTTAAAAATCGGACGTTGAAATCAATGTTGGTTTTAATATGAAAATAGTGTTTTATTTGTTTAAAATCCAGTCGTAGAACTTCTCAATTCAGTCATGATGATATAGCAAAATTCAGTATAAAGTGTAGTAGTGAAGCTGCACAGGGTTATGGACAGGTGCAGAGAAATTACTCAAATAAAGAAGAGTGTAAATTTGTACAACATCAGATGACTCACAGGAATAGTCCAGGTGTATACGTTTTCCCCTGGTAAATGTCGTGTAGTAAGGACTATCTTTCATTTAAAGAGAAACTGTTCTGTGGTTTTTCAGTGATTGTGTGCGTATAAGCTACCAAACAGTAAGTGAAGCTCATATTTGCCTTACTCTAGGGGTACTGATTCACACAGCTGAACTTTTGGTCAGGATTATTTATTTTTATTTATTCCTTTTTTTTATTAATTTTTCTTCCTAATTGTATTAGATATAAAGGCATCAAAACTATATTAATTCTGAATGAGATTGCCCAGACAGCAGAGTTTAATACAACCTGACAAATCTACTTTGCATTCTCACAGTTGATGTGCATTCATTTTTTTGAGTACTTCCAAACAGTTACACTCTCAAGCCTGAAAGATTAAGAATACATATGTTTAACTAAATAATACAAGCATTTTTATCACTTCTGAAATAGTACTTATTCTTTTAAAATAACTTGACTGAATCTTGAAGTTATTACGGAACTGAGGACTCTAATGGACTAAATTAAAGTACCACACACACACTACTGAGAGATGCTTAACCAACTTCCTCTGCCAGGGGTTTCATTTTCTGATCACTATTCACAGAATTTCCAATGGAAATGTTTTAGGTTTTTTTTTTTTTTAATTTTAGCCAAATGCTAAATGTATCAATTGGATAATTTTGTAAACTGTAAAATATGTACGTGTGTGCTCTTTCCAAATTACTTCTGGATTGTAAGCATTTTGTCAGAACTGTAATATCTGTAACAAGTTAAAATTAGGAAAAAATTCACTTTGACTAGAACCTACTTTAGAAACTAAGAAAAAATATAAAAACACAAACTGTATCTATTACTATGGCACCTGCTGTTTTTCAGGTGTTTATAGCATAGCCATAAAAATTCACTCTGGGCTGAAACTTGGTATTTAAAAGTCTCAGCTCAGCAGGATTTTTAAATCAGATTTGGTTTAAATTAGTTTGACTCTCAGTTATAAAAAGGAGGGTGGAGGAAAAAAATTTTTATGTGTCAAATATAATTTTATTCATTCCTCTAGCTGAAAAACAGTTTTGCTTTACAAAGATATAATTTGCAGGGTTTTAGTCCATAACACAGAGTAGGGATTCAGAGTGTCAAAGGGGAAAAAGAGAGAGAGAAAGAATTACCATCCAAGAATTTGGCATTTGCAGATGCTTAATGTCTTATGTGGGAACATTTACCATGGATCCTTACTGAGTCTTCATAAAACTGTATCCAGGATATACAGCATTTTTTTAATTGAAAAAACGTGCTTTCATTCAGTAAAGTCAGTAATTCATAGTTTAAGGTCTGTTTTGTCATATGTCAATGACTGGTGGATGAATTATGTTCAAATATAATTGATTTAATACCTTGTAACAGTGACATGAAAGAATCTGAAGCAATCTGGGGCCTCAGCTTCCTCTGTGTTTTACTGAAAGCTAGACACCTACAATCCGTCTGGCTCATCTGAAAAATCCTTCATCCTTCTGTGGTATTCAGTGTATATAAAAAACAAAAACAATTTTAATTTACTGAGCATCAAATGGAAAGATTGACATCATTTACATTTACAGTGCACTACCATTTGTACATTGCTTATATGTACATACATATGTACATGCTGGCATCTCTGCTTATAAAGAACATCAGTTGCAGCAGAACTCAGTAGATGGATGGGCTGAAATTTTCCTGAGTTGCCAGTGGCTTTGGATGCCACTTTGCCCATACACTTTGGGCCACATTTTCATCTGTTGTGATAGAACACAGCTCCAAATGAAGCCTGTAAAATCTGTGGCTGACAATTATTGTAAATCGAGCTTTTGGGGTGCAAAAAACTGACAAAGCCAAAACTGGAGAATAAATTTATTTAAATTTAGCTAGCAAAGACTCAAAGTGGCTGGTATTAATTTCTTTTAACAGAATACATTGTGTGGTATTCCTCCTTATTTTTAACTCTATTATACAATGGAATGCATTACTATAGTGCTCCCTTCTCCCATCTGCTCCTCAAAAAGAAAAAAAAAAAGAGGTATGTAGCATTACAAAAGGGCTCTTGGAAATGTTTATGCAAAGTACTACTTTTCATCACTAAATCAAACATAGAGACAAGCTAGCTGAGCAAGAGTTCGCTTTCCCATATAGAGGCTATGCATACTTTTGCTTTATCAATCAATCCTGAAATGTGGACATTTTCACTTTCACTTCATCTTGGGGTACATAACTCAAGAGATGTGCCTGATGTTCCATGAGTGATTAGCATTTAGTGATGTTGCTCTCATTGTAAGATACTGCCAAACCACAATTTGCAAGTGCTGGATGTCCTGAACTGAAATAGGATAATTTTGATACTTCAACCTTGGCATCTCAGGTTTTGCTTTAAATTTAATTCTCATGTCTGTCCTAATGTGGCTATTTTAGCAATAAACCAGACACATTTATTGTTTCTTTCCTTTTTTTCCCCTCCTATTGTTCATGCTTTGACAGTTCCATAAAGTTTATTTCTCCCTGCTGCTTAGTGTCTTTTTATTCTGTTTGTTTTTCACTACTTCCAGCTGGGATATAGTTTAATGAATTATTTTTCAGTGTGTGTGATATGGCTTTTATGGCCTGCCTTTGGAGATTGTGATTAATACAATTTTCTTTTATTCTTTACCCTGACCTGGTTCCCAGTGCTCGGTGTCGTGATCATCATTGTATTAAGAATATTGAGATGGTATTATCCATCTTAAGCCTAGAACATATTTTCATTCATTCTATTTTTTTTTTATTTTCTGTCTAGATTTTTATTTTTAGTTTCAACCCTGTAATTTTTGTTTCTGTGCCAACATTTATTTTGTGTCACTGTTGGATAAGTAAGGTCTCTGCTGTTAGTAAACCACCCCATACAGTCATCAAATCTATAACTTCCCTGAATAAGTTTTTCAAGTGATTTGGCATCCAGGTTTGTTCAGGGTTTGTTTGGGGTTTTTTTGTGGTGTTTGGTTGAACAGTTTTTTAGTCTGCTTTGCTTTTTTGGGGAGAATGGTGTGGTTGTGAGCTTATGTGGAAATTTACTTGAATCATTTGACATTGCAGCAAAGTTTGTATTCACCTCCCCAGCCATGACCAGGTATACACAAACTTTGCAAAACAGTCTTAATGGGGAGGACATAAAGACGTGAAAGAAGAGGTGGAGAGACCACATTCAGTTTCTGGTAAATACACACCTACTGGCTTAGATTTTTCAGCATGCTTGGTAGCCCCCTGACAGCTTTTCATTCAGCCAGTCTGAAAATATTTTCTTCTTATTCCAGACTATTTTGTTTTACTTCTTACAAAAGAATGTTAGGTACACTGTTCCTTATAGATAGTTACAGTTTAGAAGGAAAAAAATATGTGTAGAATCAGAAACGATAGTACTAATAAGCCCTTTCCTTCATTTTTTCAGAGACACATTCAAACCTGACATTGCAGGTTTTTGAGAGTTTGTCTTCTAAGACTGGTCAGTTTTGCCTTGTTGCAGGAATAAGTGTAGAGCACACTGTAATTGATACACACTTGTCTACTGAGAGCTGGTCTGAGACCACCAGCTTGGGTCATAGCTCTCAAGTAGAAATGTGAGCTCAACTCCAGCTTGGTGTAGAAAGGTTCTGCCATGTGTCACCAGTTCCTAGTTCCTTTCAACATCTAGTTTCCTTCAGCTTATGAATTTTGTAATAGGAATCCTTGCTGTCTTATTTTAAATATATTTCCCTTTCTTCTCAGAAAATAATTGCAATTCCATCTTTCATGTTTTGTATTTTTAAATGCCTGTTTATTCTTCTTGGGAAATTAGTTTTATTATTCTCCCTGCAAGTGCTCTGTAAGACCTAATTGTTCAGGTTTCCCAAAAGGAAACTGAGTTATATAGACTTCCTACTAGATTTCAAGGTTATGGTTGTCACTAGCTATAGTGCTCTTCAAATTCTATATCTTCCATCTGGAGATCGCTTTTGATTTCCCTAGGAAATGTCCCCATGACATCTCCAAACTGGAATGAGATTATGGAGAGATTTCTTTCTTTGTATTTTTGAATTTTCTTCAATAGTTTGCTAGCACTAAATAATTTCCCAGAGAATCAGTTTTATTGGTTATTACTTTCCTGGTAAAGAGCAAGATCTGATGTTTTTATATATCTTTAGTCAAACTAAATCATCATTTCTTGGTTTAATGACAGAACTAGTAACTCCTTACCTTAGATACATTTCAGTTTCTAGTCCCATTGTCTCATTTTTAGTTATTAGTCTTTACAGAAATTTGTAACACTAATGCTTACATTTCCTTAGCTTTATTATTATTATTATTTTGTCAACACTGTCTATGCCACTGTGGTTATTTCAGCAGTAACTATAGTGTTTTACTGAGCAGTAGCTAACATTTTTTCAGAATTACATCATAGGATATGTAAATACAATATAAAAAGATACATTATCTACTGTATGGTCATAGAGAGTAGTAGGAAACATGAGTGTCAATTAAATAATCTACTGAAATAGCATGATCATCTCTTCTCTGCAGTCTAGTTAAGCCTATCTAAGTGAAGTTACTTCCCTGTGATACTGAACTGATGGTTGTAGAATTATGTTACTCTGAAGAATGATAGAGGTAGCAGAATGCTGTAAATAAAAAGTTCTGAAATCAGAGGCAAAGCAGTCCTGGTGGAGGCACAGCCCCTCTGTGTGAGGTTCAGCAAACAGAGGGAGCAGGAAAGAGAGAACACACGATGATATATTGAAAATGTTTCCATAACTCAGAGTATAGTACTGGATAACAGGAACATCAGGAATAGATGTATTTCTATGCTTTGTGAGTGGGAAAAAATGCATGTGTTTTATTTTTTCTACGTATTTCTGAAAGTAATGAGATCTACTGTCAAAGTAGTTTTTATCTTTCTACACACTGCTGATTATTTCCAAGTCCATACATAGGGTTTTCAGCCAGAGTTGACTTGGATATTGCTAGCAGTCTAGTCCACAAATAACAGGTGTAGGAGGTTGTTTGTTTTTTTGTTTATTATCCGTGTCCCTTAACACCTGAAATCAACTTTAAAGATAAGCAATCTGTGCTTACTGTGTATTTTTTACTAGAAAATGGAAGTGTAAAACAAAAGCTGGTCTACTTCATTTATCCATTATTGGGAGAAGTTACATTTAAATTCTGAGGGTTTTCTTATTATTTTTCTGTTTACAGTAGTTATGTACTGAAAATTGGAAATAGTTTTTATTTCACAATTTAGAAATCTGTTATTCTTGTGCAGAGCACAAAATCATAACTTTGTTCTACCTTCAGCACTCATTAAAGGCTTTTTTTATATTCTGTGTGTACAAAATAAATTACTATGATATCTGCAGGCCATGAATAATCAAGGGCTTTTGTGCTTTCAAATCTTACCGTAAAGCCAGATTGTAAGACATTTACTGTCTGTGAATCAGAAGGCCCACTCACATGAATTAACTGATCTAGTCTGCCAAAGTAAAAAATTGAGTCAAATACATGAAAATAAGGTTCAAGATTAGAAAAAAAAAAAAAAAAGAAACAAAAAAAGAGATTAGTCCTTTATAGAAAAATGTAGTCACTTGTTTCTTCATGAGAGGTTAGTTGACTTCTATCAGAATTTAGTTAAGAGAGGTTGGTTGTCTTCTGTATTTAACACAGTGTTTCTTCTTTAGTTTCAAACAAGAATTGACTTAATTCCCAAGGATGATAATTTAGTTATCAAGATAATTCTATACTTAACAGTTGCAGAGTTTTTATAATCAACAATCCAGTTGTGAGATGTGACTTGTTTTATTTCAAACAAAATATTTTTATTTAAAATAAAATATTATTTCCTGTCACAAAATATTCTTTGTTTTTGCTTTCTGTCATTTGAAAGTAAACTTTGTTAGTTAAGAAATCAGATCATTCTGTGTATTATATGAGTCACTTACTATTAATATCACTTTTTCTGGAATTGAATTTGCCTGTTTTCTTCACTGGTGGGAATATGAGTTTATTGTTTTGGACTCCTGCTCAAAGAGAGAGGGGGATGCTAGTGGCATAACTGGAGGGAATATTTTTTTAATCCTCTTTCAGTCTACCTTTTGGGATTGTTGAAGGACAGAAGATTTTTTTTTTCCTTAACAGTACATGCTGTTTCATTTCTTTTTTTTCTTCCCCAGCAGTGGAAATCTCACACTTCTGGAACTTCGACACATCACTGTTAGAGAACATGGATTCGCTGTTTACTGCTGGTTCTTGAGTCTTAAACAGCCCTCCACTGCTTTTATTATACCATTAATTGCACTTAATGCAGCTGCATTTCTAGTACGCTTGGCTAAGCTCTGAAAATTAAGTAGAAGGTACTTTGTTATAAAATGCGCTGTAATGAGCTCTGGTGGGACAGGGTCTGTTAAGTTTGAAATTACCTCAGGCCATTTCCAAAGGTCTTCTTAAAATATTTCACATCTATAAAAGTTTGAAACTAGATAAATAGCCAAAGGTAGGATTGAGAAGGGAAAAAACCACAGCCCTGAAATATGGAATGGATGAAATATGGATGTTTTTAATACCAAATTGTTACATTTATTTTAAACATTTATTATCTCAAGTAATCTGTTAAACAGAAAGTTTTCAAGCTGACAGTGTGTAAATTTTAGGTGTTTGGGTTACACAGTTGGTTTTATGCATACTCTTCTTGCTTTTGGTTTCTTAATCCAGACCATGCATTCATGAAACTGGAATAAATTTAGGACTCCCTCTGGGTTTACATAAATTGGTTCAAGAAGGGGTCACACCTCTCAGTACAAAAACTGTATAAGAACTGCTGCAACTATTAGCCAATTAGCTTAATGTTACAACTAACATCCTGTACTGAGTACTGATCTCTGGTATCTGCCTAAATAAATGACTAATATGCCTTCAATTCCCTCAGTGTTCTTCAGCTATACGACCGCTGTAATGCTTTGTGGCTAACAAAATTTGAGATTGACTAATTTATTGGGTAGCTTTACCAAAACATCCAAGTAATCCTTTATATACCCATTAGAAATGGGTCCAAAATTAATTCTCTAAGGACCAAGTGGAAAAAGTCTCCCTGGGATCAGCATCACTGAGCTTTAGATACATTGGCACAAATCATGTGGAGGATCTTCTGTGGTTTTAGTGCAGCAATTTATCTACACTTTGTAGTTAAACTTTAAGCATGAAGTAATTAGAGGTCCCCAAGCTTGAAATTCATGCACCTTTTGTTTTAATTCCTTAAACTGACTCCATACAAGCCAGCCAAGCTAAGTATTTGATGAAAGTGAGTTGTATGTTTGAGCTCTATACCAAACTTCCAGATAGGGTAAAAACTGTTTCCTTTTGTTTTGAGAGGTTTTGAATGTAGAAATGAGTAGGAAGTCTGTCTGTTACTGAGGGTCATTCTGCGGCCTATTGTGTTGTGCAGAAATATTCACTAGTCAATAATCAAGTACACTGTGGCCATTAAGTACTGCACCTGTTGTCCAGATGGGCAAACAATAAACATGACACAGTCAATCATGCTTGCAGAATAGGGTGGACAGAAGGCTTTGGGGGATGTTTCCAGGGTCTTCCTCTGTTTATGTAGACCTTTACATCTATGCTATTATGTGGTTGGGCATATCTGAGTTAGTGCATTTTAATTTTGGAATCTGGGAAGTGATTCCAAAGGGTTCCGTGAAGTTTTGTGTTTCTTTTAAATCTTAAACTGAAATGGCAGCTCTCCTTTGTAACTAAAAGGATTATTATTTGACAAAGAGTGGAACAACAAATTTCTACATGTTGGGAAACATTAAATACCATCAACATTGTTCTAACTTTAAATGCTTATTCTCTCTGCTAAACTTCATCTATAACAGGATATTTTTAGAGTTATGAATCATTTATTAGTTTCGGTAATTTTATATTATGACAAGTTATTGAACACACAATTACGTGCAGTACTGCAATATGAAACATAGACTCAAAAATCACTTTCATTGAATAGCTCCTTTATAAAAGGGTTTAGCAGCAAAAGTACTTCAAATGTCAGAAAAGCCCATATTCCATTTCTCTTCTAAGAACATCCTTTATTGGATAAGCAATTGAGAGAAAGAAGAGATTTAGAGATTTTACTTGAACTTGAATAGGTACCTAACCTGCACACTATTTAAAATACACTCCTTGCTTGCTTCAATATTTAAAATATTGTGCTCAACTTACCAATATGCTAAAATTTAAAATGAAACAGTATTTTTTGTATTGGTGTAGGACATACTGTGGGAATTGTTAAAGATCCACTTCAGTCACAGTTTTTTGGAAAATAGTTGTTAAATATTTATTTACTTTTTGGAAGTAAGTGGCTAAAGAAAATGTATTGTGTGAAGTCATCTCCAAAGGTCCTCTTGTGTTTGATACTTAAAACGCATAAAGCTAAATAACTTTAATTCAGGAAACTGAAGGACAAAATTCAGAAACTATTAATAAATCAGTTTTAATATTTTTTGAATTTGGCAAAAAGGCTCGATGCCAGACAGTAGTTTCTCTAGGTTTAATATGATGGGAGTATCATATAAGAGCTGGCATTAAATGACTAAGTAGTTTCAAACTGGATAGTCAACAGTTGAAAAAGTGTATGATTAGCAAATGCTGGTATTTGATGTAATTACAGGCAAGAATGTCCAAATTAAGAATATCGCCTCTGCAACATTACTTGAAGTGGTGCTCTGATGCCACTTCCCATCATTCATGAGATTCCAGAGGAAGAAATAACCATAAATACTGATGAATGAGACCATGTGAACCTCATGAAGTTCAGCAAAGCCAAACCCAAGGTCCTGCACCTGGGCTATGAAAATACCCAATATCAGTGCATATTGGAGGAATGGATTGGTATCAGCCCTGTGAAGACCTTGGGTATACTGGCGGATGAAAAGTTTAGTATGAGTCAGCAATGTGCACTTCCAGCCTGGAAAGCCACTCAAGTTCTGGGCTGCATCAAAACGAGCATGGCCAGCAGATCAAGAGGTTATTTCCCTACTCTGCTCTGGCCCTCATGAGACCCCACCTGGAGTATTTCATCCAGCTCTGGGGTCTCCAGCACAAAAAAGACATTGACGTTTTAGGGTGGGTCCAGAGGAGGGACATGAAAATTGTCTGAGGGCCGGAACACCTCTCCTATGAAAAAAAGACTGACAAGTTTGAGGTGGCTCAGCCTGAAGAAGAAAAAGTTCTGGGACACCTTATTGCAGCCTTTCAATAAAGGGAGTTTGTAAAAAAGACAGGGGAAGATTTTTTTTCCAGGGCCTGTAGTGACAGGATTGTCACAGAATAAGTTTGATTAACTATATTCTTCTCTCTGAATAGTCTCAGTTAACATTAGTAGTGCTAAGCTCAAGCTGTAACCTGAGGAATAAAAGAGTAATTGGAATCCTCTGCTTGGACTTTTTGCGGGATCCTAAGGTGGAACCCTTTATAGTGGCAAGGGTGCATAAATCCATGACAGGACAAGGGGCAATGATTTTAAACTGAAAGAGAGTAAATTTAGATTGGGCATAAAGAATAAAACTTTTGTGAAACAGGCTGTGAGAACACAGGCTATGCAAATAAATTGTGGAAGTGTTCAAAGTTAATTGGGACAGGGCTTTGAGAAACCTGATCTAGTGAAGGATGATCCTTCCCATAGCAGGGGATTTGGACTAAATTATTTTTGATGGTCAATTCCAACCCAAACCATTCCATGATTCCATGGAAAAATTGATGGATGGTTTTGTCCACATGCTGGTTTGTGGATTCAGTATCACACTATGAAGAGAGCTGGAACTCATAAGATGACATTTTATCATAAGATTATGATGTTTGGACATCATAAAAACATCTGGTTCTATTTTCTGATTGCTAAAAGAAAATTATTGTGGACTTTCTAGAAATTCTGTCTGGTGTTTACCAATGGACAAAAATACACTCATATGTTGAGCCAAAATTCTAATTATTGTCAACATGATACAAAAAAATATAGTAACAGAAAAAAAATTGGTGGGCGATATATTTTCATTAATGGCTATACGTTCCCTGCATTTACAATATGGATTCTAAGGAAATAGAATTTAAAAGCTGGTATTGTGAATTGCATTCTGACACTTTATTTGGAGTTCTTTGATGATGCATGGAGTAGTATAAATTTGCTTTCCTTTCTGGCAAGTCCTGTTTGAGGAAGACTTAAAATATATTGCTTTCTCAGTGCAGGGAAATTATTATTTTTTTAGCTCATTAACCTGAAAATAAGAGTAGGTTGCAACACTTTGGACCTCCAGTACCAAGGACAAACAGACAAGAGGTTACCTCCCCTTTGATGATGAGTTCTTGAAACTTTGGCGGAATGAATAGTAGCTTCTCTGGGCTGTGATTTTAATAAAAACTTTGATATTTTTTTAAAGCCCCTCCCAGGTAGGGCTTTTTGGAATAGCATCCAAGGGTTTGGGGATGCGAGTGTGTGTTTAGTGAGTGAATTTAAATTGCTCAGCTATTTCAACTTAACAAATATTTGCTTCAGTATTTTCATTCCCAGCTATGTTGCCTTCTGGAGCTTCACATGCCTGAGAAAGTGATTCATTTCACCTCCCACAACACAGCTTTGGGTCCTCTGATAATAATGAACTTCTTTCTCGTAAGAAACTTGTGTGTGGTTGAAAGTGCCAAGTAAAGTGGTATGAAATAGGAAAATAAAGGGAAGAAAAAAGAAAAATATGGAAAACAGTGTTGAGGTAATGTAAAAGCAGAAAATATGAGATAGGAAAAGGGTGTGCTCAGACCTTTCCAGGATTTTCTTTCTGCAATGGGTTTTTGTTCATTAACTCTTAACAAGTTAATTAGGGATTAACTAAAAAAATCTTCTTTAGACACAATATGTTTACACAGCATTAGCTAATTTAGGGACTGGAAGCAGCCCAGGTGTAGTAAGGCAGAAATGAAAAAGTTACTTTATCTTTCTTCTTGGGAAAGTTCCACAGCGTTTTTACCCCAGCTAGACCTAATCAGTGGCCATGTTAACCCATTTACAGCTAGTTCACATTTGCCTTCCTTGTGACTGCAAAGGCATTCCCCTACCTCAGCTCAAAGTATTACGTGCCAGTGGGTCAAAAGAATATTTGAACCCCACAAAACAAAAGGATTAGCAACACCTGTGTTGTGTATGCAACCGGAGCAGTTGACTCCCTATTGCCTGGTTAGCTCTGGTATCAGACATACTCAAGCGGTCATAATAAGTGCCAACTAATTAGTGAACATAAAGATACAACTTTAAAATAATGTTTTGATTATCCCTAGTCTTAGTTTCAGTTCATATTCTTCAAAATATTATTTCCTTTATTACAAGTGTTTTCATTTTCAGTCTGTTTCTACCATTCACTTTTCCTTTTAGTAATTTTTTTTCTGAAGTCATCATTCACCAAAATAAGCCTTTCTCTTCAGAAGACATTTGTCCATGAGCTGTCAAAGCAAAGTGTGTCCTTTTCTCTTCCAGCCACTCTTCATTCCTCAGATTCTCCCTCTCCTATAGAACAACGACTCAATATTATGTGAGAATTATTCTCAGAGAAGTTTGGAACAGAATTTTTCAGTGGGCAGTTTTGGGCAGTTTTGCTCGATACTTATTTTTACTCCATCTTATTTGTAGAGAGAAGTAGAATATACCATGCAATAATATTGCATTTCTAAGGTAAAACCTTTGCATTGGAAGATTTGTTTGTCAGTATTCACAGAAATCTTGCTGCATTTCTGACTTGTCCTACTACATGGGTGCAATCAGTTTTTTACAAGTAAATTTCTCAGATTTTCAGGTATTAACAAAATAAGATGTTGCTTGATTTACAGCAGGCAATTTAAAATAAGCCAAAACACCCTTAAGCTATCGTATTCATAACAAAAAATGTCAGGATTCAAACTGTCTTTCAGGAGGTTGCTAAAAGAAATAAGAAAAATAGATAAACATTATCAGGCATTAATCATTAGTTTTTCTGCAGGATGTATAAAGGTTGTGGGTGACTGAAAAAGAAGTGTGTTCTGTGTTGAGTCTGAGCAGTCTCCATTCAACTGAATTTTAAGTATCATATCATATTATACTCTAAGAATAGTCTTTTCCATTTAAATTAATGAGCTTGATTTACAAATTGCATAGTTGCGTAAATCTTGTTCTTCAGATGGACTAAGCCCAAGAAATATGTTTAAGAATTAAAAGGTGATGTTGGGAAGCAGTAAAATACGAGCAGAATTTACAGAACATTATTTCAGTAAAATGTCTGCTCACAGACTTTTGAATTATTGTATCAAGCAAATTTTTCTCTTTATAGCAAATGCATGCATGTATTATATTAGGCTTGGTGTATGTATAATAAAAAGTAATTGTTGAAAAACTAACTAAATGCAATATGCTACCAGTGTAATTGTAAAACTCTTAGGAAAAAGAAACAAAAAATATATTTATCAGTTCTATGGGAAAGTGAGAAAATGCTGGTTTAAAGACAGTGTTATCTTGCAAAACAAAACTTTGCTCCCAAAGTCAAGGTAACCATCTGTGTCCATGTCTGATTCAAGTACTGTGTGGGGAATGAATTCTGATGCCTTTAATTTCATTTGCTAAAGAGTACTAAAATATCTGGCTAGAATAACCCACTGAACTTTTATGGTTAAAGGGTTCAAGATATATTTTAAATGGTGAATGCCTTGCTTTTTCTGTTATAGCAGGACAGGCTTGACTTCTTCAGGTAGCAAGTGTGAATCTTAGCTATGATATAATCAAATAAAAGAAATGTTTTCCCTCACTGCAGAAAAAATCTTGAGCTAAATTAATTCCTGGTGCTAATGAATGCAGCTCTGATGAAGTGAATGTTGTGTCTACACACATTCTCCTTGGCTGTAGAATTTGCTTCCTGTTTTTTCACTACTAAGCTCTCACTTGCAGTAATATTCTACCTATCTTCTGATCAAACTTCTCTTATATTTCCCTGCTAGACACTCTCCAAAGGCAAAGGAAAGTGGGCTTTTCTCACATGACTTTTTAAAAAGATCCTACTGTAAATGATAGGGGAAACACCAGTTGTGTATTGGAACTGATAGTAATAACAGAAAACACGTTAACTTTTTTCTAATTTATTTCAAGCACATTCATCATGACCTAGATGAATTCTTATAACTTTAGCAAAGATTTAAATACTATATCATATTTCCAGTAAAGATATAACTATTCTTCTTACTAGTCGTTGGGATTTCCAAAAGATTCTGTTTCCTTAAAAACTGCTGAAACAGACTCTTACAAATAGTATTACACTTTTATACATTTATATTAAGAATCCAATCCAAAGTGCTGAAAGTGCTGGAAAATCTTTCCCACAGGGGCTTTGGATCAACTCTTTTTTTTTTTCCCTTTTTTTCTTTTTTTTTTCTTTTTTTTTTTTTTTTTTTAATAAGTAGCAGTGCTTTTGAAAAGAAGTAGTTCCATTTCCCAGTTGTAATGACTTAACCAGTATTCTGAAGTGTCTTACCATTTTCTCTGAAGACTGCTTCATTAGGACTTGGGGATTTCCATTGCAGCTTTTGAATGGTCATTTTCCAATCCTCAGCAATTCTGAAATGCTATTTTAGTTCTTATAAGAGTTCTTGATGAAAATTTCTAGAGAGAAATTGAGAAACATTTGCAATAGATTTTAAAAACTTGTTGTGGTTCTACTAGAGATGTTCTTGGTAATCTCCTTAAATTTCTTCACTAATTTTTTGAAATCACCAAACTCTCAATAGTTGCATTTACTTACAGTCTCACGAACAGACAGAAGCCGCAGCTGGAAGACAAGTAAAAATAATTGACTAATGGCACAGTTGGTTCTTACCAGAATCCTCAGTTAATTACACGGTTCAGTTTTGGCAGCTGATAAAGATTTCTTCCCTGAAAATGTGGATTGATTGCAGATTTGCACCCAGTCTCATTTCATTTATGAATCTTCATTAAATCTTTTCTGACTACATCACAAAAAGGAAAAAAGACATCTACAAACAAATCCACCACCTACATGTGCCAGTCATAAAGCCAAGTCTATAGAAGTAGTAAAGCTCTAAAGTCACCTTAGAACCAGAAACTATTTTAAACAGTTGGATTCATTTCAGTATGTCACTTTGGTAGAATAATGGTGCATTAGTCAGTAATTGCCTGGATATATCATAGCCATGTTCCAGCAGTGAATGTGGCTCCTACATTTGCCAATAGCAATATTTGATATATATTCAAATTTTAGTGTTCATTTAACATAAGGGAATCTGTTATTTTTCAGTGTTGTTCTTACCTGGGTATGGGGGGGCATTTCTTTTACTTAGCCTTTGATAGAAAGACAGCAAAAAGTGAGTATGGCAGAAGTGCAGGTGATCAAAAACTGATGACTTATGGCATCAGGCACCGAGTTTTCTTTCTCACTTGCTACCATGCAGTGTTCTGCAGCCCCTGAAAGGAATTTAAATGGCTTATTTTTGGTGTATGATACTTATTTTTGGAGTATGAGTGTTGACTACTACCTAGTCCAGTAACATCTAAAAATGTTCATTTCTAAAATTACAATCCACTTGCTGTCAGAAGAGGTTTTATGTATTTCTTAAGGAATTTCTTTAGTGGGTGATTGTAGCCATATAGCAAATGGGTGGCTTCCTGTGCACACACTTGGCAGTGATAGAATAGCCCTCACAGCATACAGTACCCTAGCCCATTAGCAATGCAATATTGAAATCTTCACATACTGTGGATATAATAATGAATGTTCAATGAGACTAATAGAAAGAATGCTAGTTATAAGATATACTATATATCTTATTAAGTGTTTTCCTTATTCATTTACTTTTTTTCTTACCACAGGTGAAATAAATATTTTTTTGTCTGTCAGGAGTTGCATTTTACCACTGAGCACTGAAAAAATTTAAGTTTGTTGTTAAAACGATGCGGCAAGCCCACCAAAATCATGGGAGAAGTACAGAAGGGAAAGAGGACTGTGCAAGAAAGCAGACCTCACTATAGAAGGGTCTGGTAAGGGGAAGCTGGGTTTGTTTCAGTGTTAGTGAAAACAGGGAAGGATGTGAATTACAGCTTGCCAATTTTCAACACACCACTGTGTAAGGCATA
The DNA here is from genome assembly GCA_036630365.1 of Acanthiza pusilla. NCBI lineage: Eukaryota > Metazoa > Chordata > Aves > Passeriformes > Acanthizidae > Acanthiza > Acanthiza pusilla. The sequence goes on from JAXCHO010000078.1 coordinate 6,445,669, forward strand.
AAAAGGCAATTGTATTGGCTCTAAGGAGGAGCAGCTTGCTGTTTTGTTCACAGAATATTCTGAAATAACATTGCCAAAATTTAAGAAAACGAAAGAAGGGGTGACATAACAAAGCAGGATTTCTTATTGACTTTGAAAAATATATTATACCTTGCTTCATATAGATAGAACAGCTTTTGGTCGCCTTGACATACTAGTGGCATATGAAAGCCCTGTGGATGGATGGAGCGTTAGATTGGAAGTAATAAGGTTGTGCCTGACTTACCTCCGCATTTGTAGCAGATGTTACAAATGTCATAACATGAACCTTTGGGATCAGACTGGAAAAAAAAAGCAAGACAACAGATGTAGGCCTCTTAGTTTTACCAGCAAGTATAGTCTGACACTATATAACACTGTTCTGACTTGATGTTAATACCCTGTCCTCCTCCTGAGAACAGAATCAGTGACACTAGCCATTTCTGTAGTATTGGAGCTGTAAAGGGGTGACAGCAGCTTTCTTTTCAGAGGAATTTTGATAGGAGTTTAAAAATAAGACAATAGAGCTATTACTCCAGTAACAGTCTTACTGTGATATTTGAATAAGATATCCAGTCTCATCACTCATTTCTTCATGCAATCATGATGATAATGTATATGCATTTTTCTGCTTGTAGAGCCAAATCTCTCAGAGTGGACATTCATCTTCAAGCACTGATAAATTCCTGGCTTTTTAAGCCCTTGATTCACCCCACCTTTGTGTGTCCCTCTCCCTTGCCTTACCCATCTGTCTCTACTTCATCTCTTTCTCTTCCATACTTCTGTAGACTTTTTCCCAAGCTCTTTACAGCAGTTGGATTTCCTGGGAAGCTCCTATTTCAGTTTAATTATTTTTTTCTCCTGCTATTGATTTTAATTGAAAGTATCTGTTCTTTACTCTCTGTGTTGTCCTCTACATGATGGAGAGTGTATGAAGCTATTCATTCCTTCTCCTGTTTCTCACTAGTTTTTGCCAATGTTCCTGTATTTCTTGGGAGGGGAATAAAAAGACTGCAGAAGTATGGGCCCCTGTACTTTTTTCCTGTGCTTCAATTTAAAGCAGGGGTGATTCTGTCTGCCACATCACTCCCTCAGGTGCTGCCATTCTTGAACTGGAGGCTTAGCCCTCTCCCTGAAGAATTTCATTGTCAGGGAGAAGAGTGGGGGTTCTCCCATGAAGAATTTTAATCACCCTGTCTGTAGCCCTTTTGAAGGAAGCACAATAGTTCCTATAGTAACTACTACAGTGTGGGAGAAAGGCCAGTGCTCCCGCCCCCAGCCACAGATGGAGAACTCTCTTTGCTTAGATGACTGGAAATTCTTGCACAGCAAAGACTTCATCCTTTACAGTGAACAGAAAGAAAAATCTCTGAAATAAGCTGTTAAAATGTACAAGTGTGTGCAAACTAAGAAACGGTGCTAGTTATCAAGGAGAGAACACAAAATATACTTATTTCATTGTTGAGGTATCTAATTTTAAGTTCAGAAAAGAGGGGGAAAAAGACACATTTAGGACTTAAGAAACTTTGTCTCCTCCTCAGACCTGCCCTACCCCCACCCGCGAAAGAACAAATCCTGCGGGAAGGAGCAGACCTATAAACCAAACAAAAATAATTGGGAAAGGAACTTACACTAAGACAGTCACTTACCTAGTTTCTTTTTTCCATCAATTTTGAATGTTTCTTAAAGGAAAGACATATTATGTGTCTTCAAATCCATTGATTTTGATTCAATTAACAATTGATAAAATACTTTCTGCTTTTTTGGCAATATTTTAATTTGATCAGTTTTAAGGTATTGTAACTAAAAAAGCTATTAAAAACATTTAAAAGTATTAAGCAACTTGAATTTGAAAAGCAAGTTTTGCTGAAAATTCTTTTAATTCCTAGAACTTTTTCATAGATGAACTACTGAAAATAATATAGCACACCTGTAATTGTGTTACACAATACATTAATTAATTAACCAATACATTCTCGACAACTAATTGGTTATTCCATGGAAAGTTTAGGACTACATTCTCAACCATGGATTTTCCAGTAATGAATTCATGTTCTTTACCAGTGACCAGAAGATGGATATCTAGAATATTAGGCATTCTTGTATGCAAAAATATAGATTTTTAAATGCTATTGTTAGCTTTGTAAGTTGATTATCATATGTTGCATTATGCATCTTACATGTAGTCCTTTGTGACAAATTTGTTCTGATATTTTATTGCTGTGATACTTCGTTGGTAATGGCACAGTATTAATGATTCCCATAGCTTTACTAAACCAAGATAAAATACCTTTCCACATATGTTGCAGCTCCATCTAAGATTTATTTCTTCTTCCCATCTGTGAAGGTGAATAAGAGACCTAAATTTTGGATCATATGATTGCTTATGGTGAGGTAACTGGTGACATAATTTAATTTCTTTGGATACCCTTTCCAAATCAGAGGGCAATATCTCTGCTTACATCACGCTGCTCATCTCTTTTCTCACTTTAGATCAGGATCTGAATATACATCTTGTATACCTGACGTTCTCAGCCTCTAGGCAGAGGGGTTCTCTCTTCCTGGAGATTTCTTTCAAAACTTAGAATCAGTCTTAAATGGGATAGCAAGGAACAATCAATGGGAAAAAATATTCATCAAAAGGTATTAAATATGAAGTTGTCTTTTTTATTTTTAAAAGCTTCTGTGGATGTTAGCGTGCAGAAATACTGGAGTCTAATGTTGATTACATTTCATCCTTCCCAGAGACTGAATCCTCTGTTGTTCAGTTTAGCCCCACAGTCAGTGTCTTTGGCTCTTCTAAAACACAGCTTTTAAACATTTCCAAATTACTCATTATGTCTCACAGGAAAGCCCCAAGATTTCAAGATACATCACACCTCTTCCTGTAAAGCCACCTTTATTGCCACATTTACTTCCATTTTCTTTCATGAACATTTGGAGCTGTTTCATAGAAATAACAAAAGATATATTTTCATATAAAATCTCCTCTACACCAAGGCAAATATAATAGAAATTTTATTGCCACTTGTATAGATCTTTTTTTCTACTCAGAAACAAACAAAAGAAGTTACATTCTGGGAAAGAATATTTAAAATATTATAGATACACTCATGCTGTGAACTGTTTTGCACATACAGTCGTCTGAGAAAATTCAGACCATTCTGCTTCTTACACTCTCTCATCTGAAACCATCATGTATTTTGCTGATACCTATGGGGAAAAATATTAGAGAACCCTATGTGAAACTTCTGTGCAATTAGCCTGATATGGTTACATATTTTGTGAATAAAGCTGATAATTTTCTTTTTTTGGTGGGGTGTTTATCAACTTTCATATTTATGTGGATCTGCTCTGGCTTTGCTAATTAAAGTCTAACTTTATTGGCAGCCATAATTATTGCTCTTCAAGAAGAGCTCTGTTTTTTATGATTCTTCAGACAGCAGATTGTCTGAAAGGTTGTAGTGTGATGGCCTTATGTCCACCTCTGCTTCCAAGTGTAAAAAAATTTCTTAGAAAAATCAACAAAATTAAATAAAAAGTATAAGGATTTTGGGGCTGAGAAAAAGCTTTTAGGAGTAAATGCTTAAGGGAAATTAATTTAAAAGTTCAGTATAGTTTTTAAACTATTATTAAAACAACAAAATTAAAAAACTCTTGGTCTGAATTTTCCAAAGCTTTCCACAAAAGCAATTTATGTTGAGGGGTGTCATACAACGTCTCACAAAAGTTTTTTAGGGGAACTGAGTATTGTGCTCATGTTCTGCTCTTCTATTCCTAGTGATCAAAAAATGCTGTTTCTGCTGTACTAGAGCTCTGTCTTCACTAGTAGAAAGTCACAGTGAACACCAGTCTATGGTCTTTGCTCCCACACCTTAGAACTGCACGTAAGAGGAAATCCTCCTTCTTCAGGATGCATAGAAATCTTTGTTCACCAGTCTACATTTTCTTTTCCATAGTTTCCCGCTTTTTGTAGCACAAATACAAATGCTCTTGAGGTTGCATTAAGCATGCTTAGACTGCCCCCAAGACACTCTGAAGGGAAGATGGTTCTTCCTTCACCTCACACATAGCCAAATTAGTCACTGAGGGAGGAAATTTAAAGAGGAATTAGTGAACAGTTAGAATTTTTTGTTATGGAATAATCTTATCTCAGGAATAGACATGTCAGTTTGGATAGTTAAAGTCATAGTCCAATGTGATGGAAAGCAAAGCATTTTAGAAGACAGATTCTTCTGCTCCAACACTACAAAATGCACATGTGAAAGCAATCTATCTTCTTGTTACTATTAACAACCTTTAGTACAAATATTGTTTCAGCCAACCTTTTGATTAACCACCACAACTGTGCATTCAAGGGTTAAATATTATCAGTTAAATGTAGGCAGTACAAAATATGACCACATGTGAAAAAGTCTGAGATGTTTGTATCGCTAAAATAGGAGAAGCTTGGAAGAGTTTAACCTGCGTTTGGAACTTGTTTCCATTGTGACTCCTTCTGCAGTTTGGTACACATACTTCAGCCTTCTCCACATCCTAATTTCCTCTGCTTCCTGTAACTCAAAAGAAGAAATTTATTTCATGCATTCAGTATTTTGTTTCTGTAAAAAGTCCGCATTTAAAAGAGATTCCACATTTTTTTAAAAGATGTGCATCCACACCCTTAGGTCTGTGAAGGTTGTTGAGCTACTTTGATTTATAGATGTTGTGAAATAAATCTTAAATCTCCTGCTTTTAAAGTTTTTTGTGAGCAGCTGAGCTGTGGCTGCTGATGGTTCCATCCACAGGGTGAGAGATTTAGATGACTGGCTGTGGCTTGTGTGGTGGAAGCCAGTTCAGTATTTATAGTTTATGTTTTGAAATTTTAGAATAAAATAACATTGGGCCTGCTTTTTTTAATCCAGACATTTCAGTCAATGTCTTCCTTTCAGCTATTGGCATGCCAACAATTCATTCAGTACAAATAAGAGGTTTTGAGCTGTGACTGGACTGTGAGATTGCCATGTTTCTAAAAGATATCGATCTGATATGCATTTATATACCAAAAATAGCATATTTCTTCTGCTGCAAATAGGCATCAAGAAAACTTGAAAGCTCAAGTAAATTAAAAAAATGAGACAATTAGTCCAGATGATCAAATTTAAGTTTCCCTTGTTCTGTATTTTTCTCAATATTCTTGTCTTATTCCTCAAAATATAAAGAATTATAGTTATGGAAATGCATGAAATATAGTGTATATTTAACATCTATTCACTTTTCAAGAAGGAGTTGTAGCATGGCTACCAGAAATACAATGGTTTTCTGTGTAACTTGGTATTGTGGTTGTAAAATTAGGAACTGTCATTACAACCCCACATCACCTGACTAAGAGCAGGACCATAAATCCAAGAGTTCTAGTGCTATAAAAATGTCAGTGAACTGAATGGCATGAAACGACTACGAGATATTTGTCTGTGTGTATGCTAGCCATGAGGATGCAGTCATCGATAGAGGATTTAAGTGACAAATTTTAAAGCTAAGATCTGACCCTCTCTTGTTTTCTGGTTAAGTCACTGACCTTAGAGTGGTTTCATTTGAGGTGTAAAACTGAGTGTCCTAAGTGTGAAGAACTGATGACTTACCTGTAAGTGTCATCTAAGGTTCAGGATGCTGTTTTAAAGTGTTGCACTGACTTCAGGCACTTTATTCAAATTATGATACTTAAATGATAAAAGCCCCACAATTGACATCACAGAATTGGATTTAATATGTAATGGATACACTTTTAAATGGTAGAGGATGGTAAAGGAAGGATATGGGCAGGAAACAGAAAATTAATTGAAAGGTGAATTCCAAATGGTGGTGTGTTCAGACAATGTGTGGAAAATTTAATACAGTCTAGATGGAATTTCAGGGAGGTTTTGCAGGTTTTCAGGTTCACAGGTTGGGGTTTGTTTTTTTTTTTTTTGTCTTTACAGTGGTCTTATTGCTTCTTCCATGAAGCAATGCCTAGCAGGCCAAAACAGAATTTTCTTTTTGTTTCTGATAGATTATAAATGAAATCACCATACAAAGCATCACGCTGACAGCAATCGTGATGGGAATACTGAAAATCTTTACAGTGCCATATATTTTATTTAGTCTTACAACTAAAGCTAAAGTTTTTCTAAGAAATACAGTCTTGAAAAAGATTTTTCTTTTAAGGTGTTAGTGTCTATGTCCTTGAATATGAGAAAAGAGGAGCACTTAGAAAATACCAGCTCTGCAGCAGTCTCCATTTGTAATTATGAGCTATTGCCTGAATCTATTAGCTATGAAGCCACCTGTTTGCCCAGTATAAATAGCTTAGAATTTCCTGCAAGGAAATTACATGAAACATCAATAAGGAATGATATTACATTTTCAGGTCAATATGACTATCATTACTTGGCATTTATCTTTTCCTACTGATACCATGTTTGGCAGCCAGTATCATGGGAGGCTAAGAAATTGTTGCTCTGTATTTTGTTTCCATTGGTGTTAAATTAGCCTGTTCAGTAATGGCAGTCATTCATTCCGCTTGTTTTAGTGGATCCTTGATATTTCATTTTTCTTATCATACACTGTAAAGACAGCAATAGAGCAAAATAAAGATGGACTAGTGCTGTGATGGCTTTAGGGGCATTAGTCCATCAGGATCTCTGGATGTAAATGCTTCAGTACACACTTTAGAAGGGTGCTGAGTGGACTTTGCCTGTTCTCTCTGCTATGCATATGCCTGGTTTTGTCACTAAGACAGGAAAGGAAGCTTTCTGCAGCCCTGTGCCGTCTTTGCTCTGCTCTAGCGTTCCCTGAATATGTGGGAAAGATAAGAGGAAACCTCAGCTTGCAGTAGATACCTGCATCTGGTTATATGCAGACTTAACTGCTGACTTTGTGTTCATGGCATATAGAGTTTAGCAGAATATTAGTTTTGTGATTTCTCAGCCTTTTTTGTAGTCACTGCTGCCTTTGAAGCATAACCACCTATTACTCACTTTGTACTTTTAAACCATATCATTTAAATGTAGAAGCTGAAGTTTCAAGTACCTATTCCAGCAACTAACATGGATATCTGGGATACTAAAATACTTCTCTACACTTTGCAGAACTTTGATTCTGATGTATTTTCAAATGTTGGCTTCTGAATATTGTGTTTATTTCATTTCAGTTTCAAATAATACATGTCCAGATAAACCTCTCAGATAAAGTAGTAGAATAAACCTCCTAATTAATGAGTAATATTTAGTTCTTATCCCCACATTTCTAAACATTTACATTATGTATAGCTGCTTTTTCAATAGTATTTGTCACCAAATTCTGCATGCTTTCATCATCATAAACCTACAGGGATTGGGGATACGTCTGAACAAACAATTTCCAGATTCATTAGGCATTTAAATAGATTTTTTAATCTACTTTTTATATCTTTCAAATTTGAGTGTGAATTTACATACCAATTTTATATACTATGTAGAAGGCAAAATTTAGATTAATACAGGTGTATTAAGATGCAAAACATTTGAATAGTTAATGTCAGTGACCAGGATGCATGAGAAATGAATGTGTAGACCTTGCAACATAACTGTTTTTTATTCAGTTATAGGTGCCCAGCGCAGGAGAAGTCCCAGTGCCCTTGCCATTGAAGTATTTGAATCACATTTGGGAAGTCACATTTTACAGGTAAAAAATGGTATTTCCAAGAAAAATCAAAATAGCTACCTAATCATATTTGTGCCAAAAATTTGAATAGTATTGTTGTCGGCACTTATAGTAAAGTGGGTTTTTTTTATTCTCATATTTCTTCTATTTTGAAAGTCCACGACTGGGAGAATGTTGAGAGGGAGGGAAAGTGTTATTTTAGCAGTTGATGTTTGCTTGCAGAATGCCCTTATGTATTTGTGTGAGTGTGTACAAGCCAGCATTTTGTGTTGGTGATTTGATTTGTCTTATGTCGTGTATCAATTTAGGGTTGGAGTTTTTTCCCCCACTTTGGTTTATGAGCACTGCTTTCCTCCATGGCAACAATCCCAGTTACCACAATTATATATCACAAGTTTGGAGTAATCTGTAGAGATTAGAAAGTGAACAGAAGCATTACTCTTAGGTCTCCTTAGCTGTGAGCTAAAAACTAATCTGGGATTTGTCAAACAATTTCATCACATGGCACAAGTAATTATATTCCAGGAAAATTCAAGTGAAAAACAATGACCTGGTGGAAATATTCTCATGTATTATTTATTTTGCCAGGGTTGCTACAACCTTTCTTAAGTTGAAGTAATCAAACGTGGAGTACAAACAGTTAAAAAGAAAATGTGATGTGTTTTGAAGTTAGGCAAACCCAGCGAGCGCTATGGAAATAAAACCCACAAAGTCTTTTCTAAGTGCAGCACTGAATAACTGCTCTTATTTAGCAATGTACACAGCTTCTCAATGCAAATATATTGTCTGGTGTATTATCTTTTGAGAGGTACGAAAGAGGTAAATTAGGATATTATCATGAGAAATATTCCACTTAATTTGTAATGATTGAGAGCTATCTCTCTGTACTAACTCAGCTGTGGTATTCAAAAGCACTATAGATAATGTCAAAATTTTCACATCTTTATAAAGTAACTAAATGCGGAATAGCAACAAAGATAATTTTAGGAAAACATGAAATTAACTAGTAGAATTAATTTCTCTTTGGAACAGGAATCATAAATGAAGTGATTTGCTTAGTTGTGCATTCTTGGCAGAGGTCTAGGTCAAGTTTTTGATTCTGTAAGCAAATACTTTTGTTCTAGTTATCGTGTCAGAGGTCTGCACCAGTATCTACAGTACTGTGTCTGCATATTAGGCAGAAACAGTTCTATGCTCTCTCATACATGTAGAAAAAAATGAGGAACTAGCAGTTTTGTGATATTTCAGTCTGTCAGTATGATGAGTGAGTAAACATATCGTATATCCTAAAGGCATGTTTTTTACCATATTAGTAACTCATATATAAATAAAACATCATTGAGACTGATCTATTTCTACTCTTTAGGTATTAAGTATGACCCTTATGGATGAAAATGAAATAACATAGGATGGCCACTTTGAAAACTACCTGATATCTGAGTTTTTCACTTATTGTGTATTAAAACAATTAGTGACTCTCATAGCTGTTTAACCTAGATTCCATTTATATTGGGGTTTTTTGGTATTGATTTTTGATCAATTAAGGTGTTTTCAGGATATAACTTTATCGCACTACTACTAAACAAACCCCCTGTATTGCACTTGTACCCGAAACTGACGATTTTAAACCAAAATTACCATCAGCATTGTATTGAATATCTGTTGAGGTGTGGCCTTTTCAAAGAGGTTGATGCTTTTATCAAATTACTCCCATGAATCTCTCAATTGGTAATAGGACATTCCACTCTGATATTTGCAAGATAGACTGTTGAAGATGGATAAAGAACAGAATGAAATAATAGTGGTGACAAGTTTATCATGACATGTTAAGATTTTGTCTTGTTTTAGGAGAGCAATCAACCCTTGGAAGGAAAACCTGGATCATGCATTCAAATGCACCACTTCGAAAAAAATCAGAACAAACTTAAAAGTACTGCCTTGTAGCCTAATAGGTAGAAATATAATCATAGGAAGACAAAATGTTTTTTAAAACAACAATCAGACATTCTGTGGTGGAATACAGTTTTATCATGTCCTCACCTAGTCTGCTGCTCATAGAAATGATTTTCAAATAAATATCATGATAAGTATTGTTTGCAAGTGAAGTAAACAACCTTGATTATACCTTGGGAATTTTGATTTCAAAGTCTGCTATCTGAAGAATTTGAATTAATAGTTTGTGTAATCCCTTTTGCTATTAATGTTTTGAAGACTGGTTTAAGTGTAAGCTCAGAAGTTAAGGAGCCTCTCTAATCCTTTTAATATTTTGATACTTCAAAAGTTATTGACAGACAAATAAGCATAATATAGTAGAATTTTTAAAAGTGGTTATAGTTTATTTATAGTGATGTTACAAAAAGAGAAATGAAGGTGCATCTTGTGATATTTTTACATCTTGAATTTGCCAACAGGTAGTGTCAGTCATGTCTATGTATACATTATATACATTAGTCACATCTGTATATAGGAAATCCATATATTTACATATAATGCTTACTCATCATTGAATGAAGAATGCCTTAATCCATGTCAGTTTTTCTTAGTATTAAAGAATCAAATATTTAAATACTAATTGATGATTGATACATGTACTAAAGGTATTCTTCCATATGCAGTTAAGTGCAGAAAATAGAAAAGTAAAATTCTACCTGTCATAACAAAAATAAAAAGAAAAAGGTTACTGATTTTGGTCTGAGATAGCATTTATGCCCAGGGATCATACAGTTAATTCTGTTCAGTTAATGGCAGACTTTATCAACTCCAAAAAAATCAACACACTATTACCTTTACATAAATTCAGAGATGAGAAATTGAGTGAAAAATCCTGATAAAAGGAAATTTAACACTTCTAAAGGACTTCATTTGCATAAGGCTGGATGCATCTTTGTATTTGTCTTTTGTACGAATCTAGATATACAAAGAGCTTATACTTTTCTTACATATGAAATGCAACACTCATGCATCTCCTCATTATGAGGATGATGAGGCAGTGGAGCAGCTTGCCCAGAGAATCTGTGGCTGCTCCATCCCTGGCAGTGATCAAGGCCAGCTTGGATGGGGCTCTGAGCAGCCTGGACTAGTGGAAGGTTCCCTGCCCATAATAGAGGGGTTGGAACTAGGTGATCTTTAAGGACCCTTTCAACCCAAACCATTCTAAAATTGTGTGACTCTATGTCAAAAAATCTCCAAGCCCCAGCTGACTGCTGTATATTGTGCTGAAGAGATTCTCAACGGTAGGTTTGAAGCCAAAGGCACTATCCACTGTGCACTGTGGCAAAAAGACACCACGAAAGATTATTTCTTAAACACTATTATATCAGAATCTTCATGTCAGTGCAATGCCTTTTGAATGTTTTCCAAGTAAAATCACCTGAATTATGAAGAGTAGCATAGGGCATAATGGAGGTGAAAAATAGATAATGGCAATATGTTAATTAATTTTTTACAGGATTTTTGATTTGCCAAATTGTGGGCTTTGTTTTTCTTATCCTGTGCATTATTTTTCTTCTGAATAGTTATAACGAGAATAGAAATATTCCATTTTATATTTCTGTATGCATATCTGTTTATCAACTAAATCCAGTAAAAAATTACTTCTGGTACCTGCTATCAAAAATTTGGCTGAAATTGGTTGTAAAAATTAACAAGATTTTCATCAAATTTTTTCAGGACCCCTGCATTTTTTTCTGTAACTTCATTGCTATTGAGAAGGTGTGGAAAAGGGTCAGTAACCCCATTTTCTTCTTATAATCAGGAATGATCAGGAAATGTAGAACTAAATATAGAGAAAAGGGAAAGTTAGTGAATATATTTGCATATGCAAATTAGCTTAATTGATACTGCTTGCCTCTACAGGGATTTTTCATTACAAACTGGAGTGCTACATTGTTCAGCTCATATTGAGTAATTTAGTAACTAATGAGACCAGTTTGCACTAATTTGCATATGATAAATGAGCTTAATTGCAGTAAATAACTTGGAGGCATAATTACTTAATTTTCCTGTGTTGCATGGCTTTTAAGTTCACGTATGAACAACTCAAGATAATTTTGCATATTTAAATTAGTTGCTTTTAAAATTCTTGAACAAAAAAGAACACACCTTACAATTTGAACTGTGAAACAATTAAAAGTATAATGTACATTATTTTCAAATAAAATTTTATATTTTGAGAAATATATGTTTCTTCATTTAAAAATATCAGTGCCTTCTTAAAGACGAAATATTTGGAATCAATCACAATGGAATAGTTTTGAAGTCAGGCTAGGATGGAAAGATGATATTAGTAATAATAATAGGAGTGTGTCTCTGAACTGTAGTGAGCAGTACATATTTTGTGTTTCAGCATACAAGAGTGATAACTTTCATAATTGCATTCTTTGCTTCAGCAGTGCCTATTCAACTGTTAAGAAACTCTAACACTTTCATATAGCATTATGTGCACATTACATACACAGTAACTTAGACACTTGTCGTCTTAGATTGTCTATACTGTCCTACCTCGTTTTGTGTGAAGAAATCCTTAAATTGGATGGATACTGAAGTGGCAGTGCAACAAAAAGTGTATCTTCTTTTTCTTTTTGTGGGCTTGTTCAATTGCGAGCACTGGCATAAATTACCGTTATGACGAGATTTGTACCATGAGTTTCAAAAAACACAAGCAGAAACAAAGAAACAAACAAACCAAACCAAATCCAAAATCAAAGTTATCAGAAGGTCATAGTTAATTTCTGCCATGACCCTAAAGTTATTGCACATTAGATAATTTTGATAGATTTTATAGAATTGAACCACTGAGCTAGACAGAGCAAAAAAGCCAACTACCAATCTCATTTATTCCCATAGCAAGATCTGTTGTGCACCTGTGTTTTACAAGTGGATGAAAATTACTGAATTCTCCATCTGTTCCATAAAGGTGCCCACCTACCTTCCTAGAAGCTTTTCATAAGCCTTGTTGAATCTTAGCCTGGACATTTTATGAGACTTGCATTTCCCTTTTACTTTATGTTGTACCTTACTCTCCCATTATGAAACTATTTAGCGGTGAACAAAGATCTTTGTAATTGCAGTATCAGTTTCAATGAGAGAAAAAAATCAGGTTCCTATTAAGATCCAAGGAAAGACAACCTCAGTGAAAACAATCTGGCCCTCTAAGTTGTATTCTTCATCGAGCCAAGAGTCGCAAACTACAAACCACTTGGCTTGAATGAAGTGGTTAACAATGTATGGAGGGTACCTGTATTGGATGTCCAGGTGTGACCAAAGAAAGTCATCTGAAATATGCACAAGGCCTGTAAGTCTTGTTTTACTTCCTAGAAACCTCTGTATCACTACAGCCTTGGTCATGGAATGTCATTCTAGAATGGGAACAGAATTTGAATTACTTGGAAGCTACAAATGGCTCAAATGCTGCAATTTGGCTTTATTCCATGCAGTAGTCCCAGACTTCCCATCTTCCCATGCATGAAAGGCAGTCTTGTATTTTGTATACATACTTCGTATGTTTTTCGCTCCAATGGAAGTCTTCACTTGTGGATGGAACTTCATGGAAGAGTTAATTGTCTCTTTACCTTTATCCTATAGAGAAGCCACGGGCTATTAAACCCATTGATGTTATTTTAGTTTTTCTATGTTGAAAATCAACAAATAAGCAAACCACCCACATCCTATGAATGTAAGGATCCTGATGAATTGCTAGCATTGTGAACAATTGAATAATGCCTCTCATCCTAATAGTTTGATATTATTTTTCTAATTATTTTTATTAGTATATCCAACACTGTAATAATAAGACTAATGTGAAACTATACAAATATATCCCATTTGTCAATTTAATATACTACTGTGCTTCAGAGAGGGCCCTTATTAATTGGGAGGTAAATGTGCAGATGAATGCAACATCTGTGGTTTCTAGTGAACCATTCCAGGTGATGCCAGTACTCTATAGAGTAGCTGAGACTACATCTGCATCACTGGGTTGTTTTCTGGAGCATATCAGACAAGCTTAAGTTTCTCAGGAAAGAGGAAAATTAATAAGTTTCTTCACTCCAAGTGAACAGTCGAACAGTCTTAGGTTTGCAGGTGGCAAGTACCCCATCCACCTGCACTCCTAAAGGAAAGCTGTATCTACAACGGTGTTCAAGGGGCTGATCCCATCCTACACTTTGAGCTGTGTAATAGCTGCAAATGACAGATTGAATCATATTTGCGATACTCTCAGAAGTACTCATGGTCACATGAATGATCAACTGAATGCTAATAAAGATTGATAATATCTTAGTTACAAAACAAAAGGCTTTTTTCCATCTTCAACCTGAAAAATTGGAAGTTGTTATCAGCAAAATGTTTTCACATACTCAAGTAAATGCAGTTTTATCATCCAGTTTGTAATTTAATTTTGTCAAATACAGAAGGTATAGAAAGAAACACCAAATTTGAAGGGAACTTACATCTAATTTCTCTGTTGTCCAAATGGGTCTTGTCCTTCATTATTGTCATTACTTTTCTAGAATTATAGACACACTTTTAAGAACAATGGTATTATATCAAGCTCTGTCGACAAAAAGTGGAAAGGATTCACTATACAGTTTCACTACAGTATTTAATCATGTTTGCAAGATGTTGCTATTAAGACATAATAACTAGATTATAATATAATAAGACAATGACATTATTCATTTTCTAAAAAATCATCTTGCTGGAGAGTATATGGGTAAAGTTGTCCATACATTGTAAATATGTGTGTTAAGCATGCAACCAGTTTAGACTGCACAACATCCATGAAAATGTTTTGTTAAGGCAAATTAGAGAACAGTAAACAGAGCAAGTTATTTACATTTTTGCAGTAATGAACAATTGTGGATGGTACAAGAGTTACACGCAATTAACAGTGTCATAGAGAAACAGAACTTTCTCCTGAAGTGGAAAAAGTACCAATACTTTGCCCTGTAAGCACATTGTTAGTTAGGTACTAAAATCAACAAAGTAATATGAATAATCATAAGTGAACAATATACATAGTTCTAAATTTTTTCTTCCCCCACAGATACTTTGTAAAACTTTATAGTGTTTTAATTAGATAGAGGCAATAGAAAAACAAGAAGTTGACTGGCTAGGCTATAGCTGAGTGGAAATCTCATTTCTTCCAATATTTGAATTATTATAGGGAGTCCCATCTGACAAGAAAATTAAAAAAGTGGGAAAAGAGATAGGAAAGTGTTGGAGTGCTATAAAATATTAGGGAGAAGATTTATCTTCTCATTTGCTATTTTCAGTCATTCTGAGTATTACATAATGAGGTTATCTCTGTATAACACTAGTCAACACAGAAATGGTGACACAAGACTAAAGGTGAGGAAGCAGCAGATGGTAGTACTGATGGAGGATTTTTCCAGGCTGTAAAAGGTGTCAGGAGAAAAGACTTCTACTGGCTTGGAAATTTGTGAAGGGCAATTGCTAATGATGATGTCAGTGGTACACTTTCTGAGAATGAAGAAGACTGTTCAGCTTCTTGTGTGCATTGGGTTAAAGGGGTAGACTTCTAACTGACATCTGTTAGAATGTGTCAAAGGCAGATGAAAAGAGGAAAATGTGAAAAGGCTGACAAAACTTAGGGTATGTTGGAGAGCATAGATCTCTGTCGTTTGAAAGTAAAAATTTTCAGGATAAAGTAGAGGTTAAGTTATACATCAGTAGTCAAAAATAAAGTGGAAACTAAAAGATTAATTAAGAGGAAATAGTTGTTATAAATCAAAGCGATCCTAAACTTTCACTTGGTGAAGAGCTGTGCATTAACACAATGAGACAGAGCAAGTACACAACAAATCAGAACTGAAGGTTTGGAGATAATATAGACATTCTATGAGGGAATGATTCCTATAGGGCATATATTGAGTCTACTTTTTGTATTTAAATTTTTAATCTGAACCTCCTAATTGTCAAGTACAGCCTTTATTTATGAGTTTTCTTCCTGATATTAAGTGGCATCCAAAGAGTTTGGGTACAAAACCAAAGGGGACACCAAATGCTCTCAACAAAATGCAGTCCAGAAACTGAGCACAATGCGGGGGGAAAGGCATCTTTTTAATTTGCATCGCTATCCAAAATCAAAAGCATTTACTATGCAACCATGTTTTCTCTAGAATAGTTGATGATTATACAGTTCAACTTAGTCTTTGGAAACAGTGATATAACAGTAATAAATGGGATGCTGTAGTGCCTTAACATAAAATGAACAACAATGATGGATTTGTGATGTAAGAGATTGTATATACACTGATGAAAGTGCAACTTTCTAAAAAAGATTCCATTTTAAGTGGACAGGACCAAAGAATATTAAATTAGGAACAAAATCATAAAAAATAATCAACAAGACAGGAGAATATCAGCATACTAAATGTTATGTTGAGAAAAGATAGGCACACAATCTGCTTGGAAGCAGTAATTTGGGGTGACATGAAATGTCTGTTTATTATCTGCTCAAACACCACACCCAAACACTGTTTAAAGGCAGAAAGCCAGTGTAAATGCTGAAATGTTGTGAAAAGAGTCATAGGACTCTGGTTAGAAAAGATTATTATCTTGCTTTTCAGTGTGCCTTTCCAGGGACAAGGCATCTCCAGTAGCAGCTTTCCCTTTTGAGGGAAAAATGATGATTTAAGGATAAATGCTATTTCATCTTTCGGCATCTTTCTCTAGATTCCAATATAAACTACAAGGGAATCTCTTCACGCTTGATCAGCAGTTGCTTCTCAAGTACTTTGTAGACTGACAGACTTCTCAGAAGATCATACTCTTGTCATAAAAGGACAAACTCTCACACCTGATTTTAATTTATTTCAAACTTTAGAAATCTAATTGTGCATTTTGTAGTAGTTTGAGTCAGAGTAAAGGTAAGTATTTGAAGCTGAAAGTAGGCAGAAAAAACTCCCTTAGAAATTTTAATGTTGTGGGCCTCTAGTCACTGTTGGATGCTCTTTTGCACTTTAAACATGTGTAAATGCCACTGCATGCTATGATATGGCTCTGGTGTTACACCGGTTTAAATTATAACAGAGGTTAACTTGATACATTGCACGATTCTAAAAAGGGCTAGGAACAAAGGCTAGATCAGAATCTGAAAAGGTTAAAGGAGTTGCACAGACAGCACTGTTACAAAGGACGTCTCAGGTCCATTAGCTGGAACACGTAGCAAGAGAATTTCCTGGGTTCAGGAGACTCAAAAGGTGCTAATTTGCATACTCCAATTTGTCCCAGTCATAGCAAATGTATCAGATTGACGCCATAAGGGCAGGGCTTTCAATCTGGAGTTATGGCAAAGGTACAGCATCCGAGCACTTGCTGCCCAAGGGGTTATACACTAAAAGGAGACTGGGGGAGGTGTGGGAAACAGCAAATTGTTTTGTGATTGGAGCTTGGAGCAGTACACTTAAACCTGCATTTTCTATGGAAACTATATATGCAGAAGCGTGCAGTTTCATTTAATAAAAAAATATTTGATCTGAGCAGGACATGTACACATACAGTAGTGTGTCATTTAATTCCTGAGAAAGTATTTGAAGAAAATTACATATCTCAGCACTGTTTGTTGACCATTTTGTTGTCACCTGCTGAGTGTTGTCATTTCCATAGCCAGTGAGCTGTATTGAATCAAACAGAAGGAATAGGTCATTACAAGAAATGGAGGAGTTTCTGCAGCCTGTAGAAGCTGAAGGAGGATTTTTTTTCTTCAGCAGAAAGAAAAAAACAGAACTCTAATGGAGTCTGCATTCAGCTATCATTTGGGGTTTTGCCCTATTTTTCTCTGAAGTAAGGTGGCTTGAAAAGTATAGACAGCATAAACTAATGTGCAGGTTCACCAGAAAGATTTATACCTTCTATGGTGTTTGTAAAAATGTAGGTGAGGTCAGTAAGTGTCCTCGTTTCAGAAAACTTTTTTCATTTTTTTCAATCACAGCATTCATCAAGAAAAGAAAAGACTGTTGATTTTATATAAATAAATAAAAATGGGGAAAGATATTTCATGGGCATGATGGGCAAGTTAACTGATATTTTTCTTCACTTTTTTGAAAACATTGATGACAGATTGAAAGATTATTGTATTTCTCATTTCAGGTCTTATAAAAATGAAACACTAGAAATAGGCTTTAAATATCATTTGTACTCCTCTGCAACGGATGTGAAGGGCAGCACTCTATGCCCTCTTTTTACCTGGGAGATGGCAAAGGGTAGTGTTTTAGTCTGCATACAGAAAATCCTTAAATGGCTCATGGACAGATGAGATTCCTGTGAATGCTATTGTTTAAGGCTGATTTTAAATCTGAGTTACTTCATCATATCAGGTATTTGCTAGTCACTGTTCCCCAATGCTATAAAAACTGAAGATGCAGTTCTGTGTTTCTTGAATCTACTTGGAAAGTGCAATCACCTTTACTGACTTTTAAGTACAACACATTTAAGAGAATACAAATATTGCTGAAATAAATGAGTCAGGCTTGTAGAGCATACTCTCTCTTCTGAACTATATTATCTCAAAAGTTGATTAAATGGTTGTTTCTATTAGTTGCTGCTAAAATGTCATTGTACTAGAATTTCCACCTGTACAGAAATTAAAAAAGGGACTATGGGGAAAAAAAAAAAAAAGATAACATTTCCAGAAGTGGTTGTGTGTAATTACATGGTATCACATTTGGGCACACACACACACACAAATACACATAATAAGGTCACAAAAGCTGCAAACTGAGGCTGTGCACAGCACTTAGACAATGAATTTTCTTCTTTTACATTTCTTCCATTTTAAGGAGATTGCTATTTAGTTATGTACCATTTTAGATTACTGTACAACTATACCTCTTTGATAGTGTCTCAGAATTCAGGTTTGATTTCATGCCTTGTAAATTATTTTCCACGTACTTATAGCTAGTGATTTAAAGTGTGTATCATTGGCTTGCTTTGCACTTAGTACTTGTTATTCTGTTCTTCCCTTCAATTGTATCTTCTGCTCAACATAAAGATTTTAATCAGTATAATTTCATTCTTTTGGGTTTTTTAGCACAGAGGTGGTAGATTATCTGCCTTTAATGCACACTTTAAGGAGAAAGTACAATCTGTGATGGGTATATGTCTGTGTCTAGAGTTCAGAAGTTCTCACAGTTCAAGAGAGTCCTACAGTAGAGAACAGTTGTCATTATGGAGGACACCTTTGCTATAGGAGCTGTCTCCTGGCCCATTGATAGAGCCACTCAGCTTTTTGCCAAAATTAACATTAGATGAAAAGATTTGAAGGTACACACTAACAGTATGAGACTGGACAGTTTCTTCAGGCTATCAGCAAATGTTTCTTAGTCCACAATATCAAAAAGAGTGTTAGTTTTATTGAAAATTAGTGGAACAAAGCTAGAGTGGAGGCCTAATATGTAACAGACGTGTAGTAGAGAATCTCAGTTTTCATCTGAAACGTGTCAAAGAAGGTCATTTACAGGTGAGATTTAAATTGAAAGTCTGGACTCAGTGTCTCAGTATTCAAAGCAAAAAAAAAATTACCAAAAAAAAGTATTTCTGTTGTGTTTTAGAATTTCAATACTTAATTATGTAAAGTATATGGTCAGCAGCAAGTTCCAGAAATAAGAGTAAGCCCTCTGTTAATTCTGAGAACAAGACATTTGGGACTTGAAAAAATATCTTCAAAAGACTGTCCTGCTAAACTTGGTGTTTCTATTTTTGTTCTCTGTCTCTCTCTCTCAAATAATTTTTACATTTACATGTCTGAAACACTAATGGTCAAGGAAGTGTTTTTCATCCTTTACAAATTATGTAGTCAAGTCCTAATATGATCCTCCCTTTGATGAAAGAGTCCTAGATATTCTAAACATAAATAATATTTATCAGAATGTATGTAAGAAGGTAGGAAGCAGTTCAAATTTTCAGGGACATAATTTTGTATTAGTTTATCAAAGCAAGAAAAAAATACTTTGTTTCATTTATTATAAATCCAAGCTTAATGTCCTCAAAACAAAAAACAGTTTTTGCATTTAATTTCTTGTAGTTATTAATGTTTATGTTTTGGAGCTGGCACCAAAAAAAAAACCAGATAATTTTAGTGAAACACCTAGCTGCAGGCTCCTAAAGCTGTGCCTGTGAAAGATATAACCTGTATGTCAGCAGGAGATAGGGCACCTTCCTGAAGACCTGGTGTTGTCAGTGGCATTGTGTTGAGGCCATTGTAAGGATTCTTATTTGTGTCTACTTAGGATTCCACACATTTGCATTTTAGGCTGCGTTTTAGTCCACATGAGGTTGGGCACATGTTGTAGGAAAGGAAGGGGGCTCTTTCATGTCTAGTCCTTGCTCATTTAGTCTACTGATGTTTTACTGCCCCCCACACTTCTAGTGTTTGCCAAGGCCAATTAGCAGCATTTGGCTTTCATTCTACAAAAATTCCCCCAACTCCCAGATAGATTATTCCTGATGAGGGCATAAATTATCCACATGTAGGAGGCTTGGCATGAAGTGATTGTAGCTGCTAGTGCTGGATGTTGGAGTGCATATGCACCTCAGTCTTGCTCTAGAATGAGATTCAGTGGCCTCCCTCATGGATAGACTCTGGTTTTGGTAGACTCCAAATTTAAATGGAAAGTAGCCTTTCCTATTTCTTACCTAAGGAAGTGGTTGATATTTCTTAATTTGTGAGTATTATCAATGTTTGTTCACAAGTGCTAAGGTTAATACTTTTCATTCTCAAGGGATAAAAGCTCACTTTTTCAGAGCAACTAAGGAAGAACAGTAGCAACTGCAGAGCACAGCATTTTCCTTAAAGGGCATTTTATTCCTTTTAGTGTCAAGGATGTGCCTGCCAGGGTGACACATACAAATATTTAAGTTGGTGTCAATAGTATTTTGAAAAATTTTTACATATGTTTTATTCGTTGTTTTATTTTTTTGCCATTAAAGAGCACTTCATGATGTGTGTTCTCATAAAAATGTCTTTGTGGTCATTCAAATCTTGGACTTGCAATTCCTGGCAGTGTATCTAGCAATAAAAAATAGTTTAGGATTAAAAAGTAATGGATGGTAGCAGCATAACTTCCTAGCCACTAGACAGGAAATGAACATTTACACATTCTACAGATTCACTGCACCTGCAAGATTTCCTCATCTATGCCGAAATCACCAGGAACAGTAGAAATATGGGAATTAGATGTGTAGTGGCCTATGAAAGCATTAAGGGATGCATGCTATGCTCAGATAGAACTCCTTAATTGAGAGGAACCACTCAGTAGTCCACAAAACCTGACTACAGGGCAGCAGCAGTCTGACCCACAGCAGACAGACAATCAGGTTTATCAGCAAAGCCAGTAGAGCCAGAAAAGGAAAGCTGACATCCAGATGCCAGAGATACAGGCATCCTACCCAGACTTGGGCATATGGGTCCTGCATCTGTCAGTGTTACACCAGCAGTTGGCTCCCAACCTGGAGCAGATTCTCTATTCCCAATGAGTTAGAGATCCCAGCCAGCACAGTCACTGAATGGATAAGCCAAGTCTTCAGAAGCAGTGCTGTTGTATGTGAAAGGCCAATTTAGGTCGAAGGAAGTCCTGTGAGATTATATGAGGGCTCTTTCCATTCATGGCAAGATTGTGATGCATAAGGCTTTTTCTGCTTATGCAGGCATGTAAAAAGCAGCAACACAGTGAGGAAATGAGAGTATTTTTTAAATGCCAAAAGAAAAAGAATACATCCAAAAAGACTGGAACTTAGAAGTGTTTTCTTTCTTATGTAGAGGAGCAACTTTGTTAATATTTACCTGCTCATTCTCCTGGGAGAATTGGTATGGGTTCCTGAGGCAGCCTTGGTCTTCAGAAACACTGAAATGACTTCTCTTTAATAAAGAAGTTCTCTTCCTATACTGCCCCAGTTTCATAAATTCTATGAAGGTTAAATCCATTTCTTTGCCACATTGAGCAATCTCAAAAAAAATCCTGTAACTGAGATAAGGGTTTCTGCCTCCCTTCTCCCCCAGTACTTTCTCCTTCAGTAGTTCAATAATAAAAATATATTTTTTAAAATATTTCTTTATCCCATGCTATTTTGCTTGTTTAAGCTAGTGGGAGGGCTGTCTTTCAAAGAGTTTGAAATAGAAGAATGAACACTTGACACCAAAAAGCATCTCTAGAACACACTAGGACTAAGAAATTTAGCACATTGACCTTTTTCACAGGATGAAGCTGTCAAAGAACTCGGAAAATACACTTAAACCATCTTCTTTAATTGCCTGTAATCTCCTTCAAAGGTAGCTGTATACATGAGTGGAGCATTCATTTCTTGCCTTAGATCCTTATACTAAATTCTCTGTAAGCATTAAATGCTCAAAATGGTAGAGATGAATTTACCTTTGAATAGTCTAGATAGGTATTTCTTCACAGAGAGAGAGGAGTGGACTGTGAACATGGGCATATGCTGTTTTTATCAGCTCTCCTGCACAGCTTTGTTGGTATATGTTTATTTTGAATACCTCTGAACAGGTCTTTCTAATTCAGAATTCTTATGGCATATAGGGATCATTGGGAGCTGATCTGAGTCTAGAGGGTTATAGAAGTCTCCTCTGTTCTAAAAAGAGAATGGTACCAAAAGGATTGCTGACAGAGCTGCATGTACCTCATAGTTTATACAAAAAATGGTAGTTCTCTAAAATAAACAGCCAATAATTATTAATTCATTAATCTAGTATATAAAAATTTTAGTCATTTGAAACTAATATGGCCAAATGCTTCTACCTTGGGGATTTCATTGCATTTTAGCAATTATGGGCTTTTCTTTTACAATGCTATCAATAAAAACAGGAATACTTCTTTTAAAGATGTGACTTTATCCAGTGTGTTTTTCATTATTGGCAGTACCAATATTGATTGGCATAAAGAAGTAGAGGGTTTGTTTTAAAAGTGAAATGTTTCAAATTTAAAAAAAAAAAAAAAAACAGAAATAGAGAAGGCACAATGTCCTTTTCTATTGTGTTAACCCACTAAGACACAATTATGTCTTTATAAACCTCTCTTGAGCTAAAAAAGAGATTTAATTTTTAAAAAGAAACAAACTAGTTTGCTTTTTTTGTGCAATAGACTTTCTTTGTAATTCATTTAGTTTGTCATTAATATATGTCATACCTTGAATATTAGTTATTTGATTGTCCTGCTGTGATTTGTGACATAGATTTTTAGAGATGTTGATGGTGTCTGTCACCATGATTTTTCTTATAAAGCATTTTATGAATTACATAAGAAATAAATGCTTTTTATTAGGGAAAAAAGGTAAATAAACCCATGAAGTTAATTCCCCGGAAAAATCTCTTGTTGGAAAGAATTGAGATGTATAAAAAATGGTCTCCATTGTTATTTTGTTGGCTGTGCTCTTTCATTAAACCATATTGAATCCTGATTTTTCTTACTACAGGCAAATTGTATCTTTTCTAGCAGAAACACTTCATTTAACTGTGTGATGTCTGGGGCATGCAGAAGGCTAACTAGGAATAGAAGGCATTTCACAGCTATGAAATAAAGCTTTTGTTGTGAGACCTGTTAAAGTAAGTTTTCTCTCTTTCATGACTATACAGATGCACAGAAATTAATTGTAATTTTTCAGGACTAGATTTTGTGAGAGTCCCCCACACAGTAGCACATCAAAAGAGCTCAAACTAACATTGATTACATGTGAATAATTTAAAGGGTAGGGAAATAATGTGGAACTCAGAAAGCATTGAAGATGGCTGCATAAAGATAGATTCCTTTATGACCAAAATTGTAGGTTCATGATCCATCTGTGTGACCTCCCCACTACAAAAGATCTTAAAGTGGAATCATAAGTAAGCCATGGGGCAATATTCTTATTTTACTCTGATGTTCTGATTTTTCCCTAAATACTTGGAAATATTGCTGCAAAGCTAAACCTTTAGGTCATAAGTGATAAATTTTTAGCTGATCATCTGAAGTCAAATTCCTCCTTTAACTTTATGCGACAGGAGCCACTGTATGTAGTTAATGGTATTTAAAAATTCAGTCCAGAAGAAGATGAGAACACCTAGCATAGTAAATAATGTAGTGAACATTGAACACAGATTTTCTGCAAATAGCTGATGTTTTTACAATGCAATACAATACAAAGAGCAAGATCTTGTAATGAGCAGATTATCATAAGGAAGCCAGCTGAAGAACAAGCCCAGATGCATTCCTCTTTGAAATTTAAAAAATACATAATGACTGCAATGATATTTTAATAGATTTCACTTAAGTTCTTCATATGTATATAATTGAATTTTTACTCTGAAAGAAAGAACGCTTTTTCAGTTGCATGAGATGGTAAAAAGGAGGAAATTCAGAGCATATTTTGAGGCAGACCTTTTCAGGATACTGAGCTGACTGAATGTATGAGAATGCATTTCAATGTTAGGCTTAAACTCCAGAAGTGATACCTTTTTTTTTTTTCTTTTTTTTTTTTCTTTTTTTTTTTCTTTGTGGAAAAGCAGAAGGTTTCAACTTGAAAAAAATTGAACCTTTGAGTTTTACAAGCTTTATTATGTTAGAAAAGTATAAGCTGCCAAAGGTCATAAGACCTTTTCCCTCTGAAATTTATGACATTGTCTAAGTGGAAGTTTACTTCTCTGACTTTTAATGCTTCGTTAAGAAGCAGGAAATGTCACCCACTGTGTGGTCCTCAAAAATGCAAGCAATCCAGTCCTCTGGCTCCTCTCATTCTTATTAGAACTCTTTAAACCACTTACTTTCATGGATACTCCTGATTTATTTCAGTATTAATGAACCAGAGCTGAAAACTTTGCACTCAGGAGAGCACATATTGTCCATCCAGCCAATCACTTATGAGAAGCTTGTTTGGAATTGTGTTTCGTGCTTAAATTTACCTCTGCACCTAAGTTTATGATTGAGTTAAAAGGTGCTCAAATGATTCTCTAAATAGGTGCATGTAAGCAGAAAAAAGGTTACAATAGTAATTAAAGAAATAGTATCCAGGACTGAATTCCATGAGCTGCTGAGAGAAAATAACTGAATATATGGTGGTATTGCAAAAGCTTTTGTAGAACAGCATAACAGCTTTAACTATCGGTAGAAAGATTTCCTCCTTCAAATTAAGTATCTCTTTTATTAGTAGTTCCCTGTCCATATAACAAAACCATTCATTAAGATTCATTTATTTCAAGGCAATTTCCTTGTTTTATTTTGTGTCAGCATATATTACTCTGATTTCTGCTTTCAAGGAGAGAGTTATTTGCTGTTTAACTCTTTTTTCCCCTGTTATAGTCTTCAATGATGTTGTGTTTTGACTTCTGGTCATGTGACAATCTTATGTAATCACTGAGCCATTTGATATAGGATATTTTATAATTATACTAGCTAAACCCTTCTGAACTAATTTCACTTGAAAAATACCTGCCTGTTGTCATCACAAGGTTTTGGTTTGGTTTTTTTTTTTGTAATTAGTGAAGAAACAATATCAGCATCTAATGAAACTGTCACAAAACTTTTTGATACCACTCTCCTTACACTGCTTTTTCCAGATAGCTTTGCAAATCTAGAAAATAGCTTCAGCAAAGAAAATTTCTTTAACAGTGGAATTATCTTGGGGTGGTGGGGGGTTTTTCCATTTTATCATTTTTACTAGGTTCTGTGATTTGAAACCTTGAATATTGAAACTTGGGGTGCTATAAAAATGGTTCCGTTGAAGAAGATGGTTTAGGTATTTAAGTTTGGTTACAGTCTTTCTCAAAGAACTTTAGCTGGTCACATATTTCTTAGATAACCAACCTATAAAAAGCCTGAAATAAATTCTTAAGTCAGTAATCCCATGTTTTAATTGCCTTTTCTGGAATCTAGCCTAATCTTTTAAAAGATAACTATGAAAACACTGAAATCCAAAGTGTCCTCTAATGTAGAATTTCCATGGAATATAGTTCATCTACTGAAATATCATAACTGCTAGTGTCAGTGGGAGAAGGAATATTATGAATTCATTGAGAACAATTGTGTCCATATTGCTTAGACTGTCAGATCAAGATCTCTTATAAGAACTTTGCTTTAATACTTATTTACTCTTAGTGGAGATTCAGGGTTAAGTTCTGGGACCAAATACTGCCATCTTTCTTCAGAATTGTTTCCTAATCAGAACAGGCTTGTGTCCTTTTTAAAACACTTTCTCAACATAATTTCTAAAAGTAATGATTCTCTATAAATATTGCCAGCTTCACCTCTGAGAAAGTCACCTAGTTGAGACTCCCTATTTCTGTTGACATTATGAAACTTCTATAGTTCCATTGGTTTGTTGCCATGGCATTCTTCTTTGTGTCGCTGCCTGCAACTAAGCTATGATGCATTGATGGATTATTTTAATTCAGACTGTCCATGGTGTAAACAATTGCTTTAGTGGAAGAAGGTATATTATTAAACACAACTTAATCCTTTAGAGAGCCATTCTTCAAAGAACATTTTTAATATTTTTTATATATTTTAAGTTTTTTAAGAAACAATACATTTTCCTAGGGGAAATGGGATGTCTTTCTAACAAGCCTGAGATATTTATCCATGGGACTTAAAATAATGTAAAAATGTATTATGATAATGTGAATGTAAACTTTATGCCTCTTTTACAATGCCAACAGTAGAAAAGGTAGTCCTTATGGGTAAGAAAGGTTAAATCTCAATAAAGCATAATATTAAATAAAAAAAATAAAAGATTGGCGAAAGCTTTGAAATGAATACACCAAAGTTCTTCATATTTGGAAGAATCATTGATTGTTTTATAACAAGTGGTTACCAAGCTGATGAGTGTACCATTTTAGCAGTAATTACTAAAGATGTCTTATATAGGAACACCTGTAGTTAGGATAATTTCCACACCGTTATTAGGTGTATCTCTTTCTCTAGACACTCGGATCTTGCCATGACCCAGGACCATGAATGTGCATCTGAATTACATATTTCTCTCTCCATTGAAATATACAACTACAACAAAGTTCTCTAGATCTGGACAGAGATATAAGTAACTTTTTCATTCGAACTAAAGAAAATAAATTGCAAAATTGCACCGTATTTTTTACTTAGGTTGGCAGTGGTTTCTCTGCAGTCAGATATAAACTGACTTCTATTAACATAAATACATTATATCAGAAATCCATTCATGGTGGATTCAGGGTATCACAGTCATCTTTGCGAGCTGATGAGAACAAATACCGACCAGGAACTCCAGAGGCTCAAAACCTGGACTCATGGAACTTGAATTAAAAGTCTCAGCTCTAGGAGTTGTAAGCATTTGCTGCATCTTAATGTGTCTATTGTCTGTTTATCCAGTGAGAAAACAAGCCATGC
The DNA here is from genome assembly GCA_036630365.1 of Acanthiza pusilla. NCBI lineage: Eukaryota > Metazoa > Chordata > Aves > Passeriformes > Acanthizidae > Acanthiza > Acanthiza pusilla. Next base: position 6,472,713 of record JAXCHO010000078.1, read on the forward strand.
TCTATTGCCTGCTGAGAAGAAATTCAGAGTGGGTTTTTATAAACAGTTCCATGATACTACGTTAAAATGTGTGTCTTGCATTATATACAAATTATGCATTCAAGGGGGGACATTGCAGTTAGAAAGATACAATCCGCGAGGTCTGTTTAGTCTTCATGACCAAGTTGGTGAGAATCAGATACACTCTTTGAGGATAATTAAACTTGGAGACTATGTCTGTTGGGGTGTGATGGTGCTGAAGGGAAAGTAAAGAATTTTTCACTAATTTTTTGAGCCAGGAGGTGGGTTACATGGGACTAATTAGACATAACTTTTTTTTTTTTTCCTGTGAACCAAGATCAGATATAATGATAGTTTTTAAATCTCTGGATCATGAGCTTTTCTCATTTTTCCTTTTAAAAGCTTCCTTTTTGAAATCCCATTGAAATCAGTCCAGTTTCCTTCTTTGACATCTGTGAAAGGTTATTAAGAGCTAATAAAGATTTGAAAAATGTGAATGAGCTAATATGAGACCATCAATGAACTAGTTTGGGCTTATTCAGACACAACGGATGTGAAGGACAGCCCCAGAAACACAGCTGACAGTAAAAGATTTTGCAAACATAGACTGGCTTATTTTGTTTGGCAGGAGATACTACTGGGATTCTGAAGTACAAAACTGCTTTTTTGCTTCACACTCTTTGCCAAAACAGTTCCAGGGACATTGTATGGGTAAGGAGTATGAGACTTGTAGTTAGTGATATGTTTTCAAGTGAAAGAAATAAGAATTGCATGCTGACAGCAATCAGGTCTACATGTGTTAATGAAGGGAAAGGTTTCTGCTATTCTCTGTCTCAATAATCATCCTCAAGGGCTTTGCAAAAAGCTTTCACTGTTATTTTGTGTTGTACACCTACCAGGCTATTGTCTTGACAGTGCATCTGGTGTCAACCCTAATTCCTTTACCCAGAGGAAATCCTTCTCCAGTACTTTCTAGTGGGAGAAAAGCCATCTTAAGCTTTGCCCCACTGAACACAGACAGACTGTGCACTTCATGTATCATCTTTCTGTGCCTTTTTTTTTTTCCTTGAGAAGGTCTCATGTTAGTTTCTTAGACACACGGAAAGGGATTTTTACTAGTTTCATCTTGTTGGCTTTTTCTGATTAATGAAACCAATACTTTCATTAAAATTTAGGCCAGCTAGTTACCTATGATTGTGGTTAATGAGATAGTGTAAATAAAGTAACGGACTTACGGCAGTTTACATCACCTGTAACTCTGGCCTTTAAACTGAGGATTTGTTAAGCTGTTGGGAATATCCAGATGAGAAAGGTGAGTCCGTTCCATCAGACTGTGTTCTGCACACCTTATTTTTCATAGCAGTATTATTGATATACTTTTCAATTTCAGTTTGCAGATGTTTATTTACTCATATACTCAAAGGGAGTTAATTTTGGGGATTGCAGTTGAATCGTTGTGGATCGAGCTGTTACACACAGCAAAAGAAGGGACCCTTTCCAGTGCACTAACATTGCTGGAGCCCTGAGGCTGTTGACTCAGCTCATGATATATTGTACTGTTAGTGTTTCAGCTCTCTCACAGGGGATTGCTGGTCCTACTTTGAGGTCAGGAGTTAACTACTTGTATTTTAGCAGTGTACTGATATCAATACAGCTCCTATGGAAACCTTACTTGACGTCATTTTCGGATCTTTGCTACTGTAGCTAAGCTTTAGTAAAAGTCAATAGGAACATTAGATTGTTGTCTGTATTATTACTTGCCACTTCCTGCCAGCAATCTACCAATTCATTAGCAGAGAGTTTTGGAAATCTCACTTGATTATTTATGCAGTCAATAGCAAGGCTTGTCTGCATTCATAATTGTTTGATTTTATGGCCTCTTCTTTAAACAAACATTGTCTATGGTAATGTGATGCCCTGATGGATGGGAAAGGTTTTGTCTGTGAATATCATTTAGATAATTAAAAATGACAGATGAAATCGCCTGCTGTCTTGACCTGTACTTTGTTCCCTCAGTGATGCTGAAGAGATGCTGATTGCTGTCAATCAAAACCCATTGGAGGTTTGTAAATTCTGGCTGCTGTGAACTCTGACCTCGAATGTTGATCTGAAATAGATAATAACCTTGAAATTCTATTAGAATTTAAAAACTGTTTCACCAAAGGGGCATACTATATATTTTTTTCTTAAGAACATGATTACTGAATGTCATTGTTTACTCCACACAATCTAGGAAACAAAAATAAAAGTGTTATGTTTAACAAAAATTAATAGTACAAATCAGAACTAAAATCTTACAAAATAAAATCACCTCTTCCTGCTTCTGTTTCAAGGCTGCGAATCATCTTTAGAAAGAATTCAATTTCATACTGCATAATGGTGTCCAAATAATGTTTGGATTCTGTTTATTGATTCTAAAGCTTATGATGTTGTCCTGGCTTAATGATCTGTTCTGGCTGTCCATCTATCTCATTTTCTCATTTCCTTTATGATTAGTCTTTGAGACACTTTTTTTTTTATTATTATTTATTTAACAATAGTTCTCTCCTTAAGAAGCAGCGGGCACCAACTAGAATATTTAACATGTGGAAAGCCCAGGCAGAAATGCACAAAGTTCTGAACGAACAACTGCCTTGAAACCTGGGTCAAGAGATCAGGCGCATAAAGGGCAGCCATCATGAGATTTTTTTTTCATTACCTAGAAACTCCTGGGATAATAACAAGTCATACTGTTTGTTTTGAGATTTGGGGTGGGGTTTTTTTGTTTTTTATGAAACAAGGGGGTAAAAGCATTTTGAGATTATATTTTGATATAATCAGTGTTTTGTAATTTTTAATTTATTGGGAATAGTAATTTTCAGACTTTGGGAAATTAAAACTCATAGTTTTACATGTTTGTCCTAATAAGAAAAATCAAATAAACATAAGTATTGTAGGATTTAGTAATTTTTATTTTACAAGAAAAAATTATAATTAGGATACTCCAGCTCATTCTTAAGTATATTTTCTTAATGAGGTGGGTGTATTTACTCAATTTGTTCTAGTAAGGGAAGGGACTAAACATGATCTTTGAAAAAGTAGTTGATAAAATTTCTTTCTTTGCCTTTGGAATTTGATGTGTAATTCCAGTAGGGCTGGTTTAATAAGTAGGATTTTCCATAATAATCTTGTCTTAGTGCAGAAAAAGTAATTTAGACATTTTTTCATAGGTGGAGAAAAAAATATCACATCTAAACATTGTATTCAGAATTAATTGTAATGGACTCAGTTGCATCTGCAAACCAGTTTAGGAACAACACAAATTTTGTTTTGAGTGACCATAAGATTTCTTCCCTGAACGGAAGCCAGTGAATATATGAACCCTTTAAATTTCTGACTTAATTCCATTTGTTAAAAAGGACAGGTGAAAGTCAGTGTCTATATAAGTGGAACCAAATACTTTCAGCTCAGCTGGCACAGGTGTGTTTTGCAAGTTGTCTTGCATGTTGTTAACAAGGCTATCTAGGAGCTGATGACCCTTCTGAGGTAGTCCTAAGTCTTTTTTAAAGGCTATGAGGCATATCAAACTGGCAAATGGGTTTGCTATCTGGACAATTGTGAACAACAAGGAGACTTGAGGGCTTCTTTTTGGACTTTCATTACCTGAAGCTTGGTAGGTGTTGCTTTAAATAGTTAAATTTGCTATTGTTTAAATATTTTTATAATTTTCTGTGTTAGAAATCTTAGTAGTATTATAGGATTAGTTGAAAATAAATTAGGAAAAACATGGCGAAGGTGAGACTGAGTGAATGGAAAACAATTTATTTCAAAATCTCTCACGCACTGTTGTACCCTGAATGTAGATACACTGGAAGTTAGGTTTGGATTTATTAGCATACTCATAGAAGAGGTATCTCTTTGCAAGTAAGTTTATTTTACCAGTTGGATCCTGGCTATGATTTACAATATCTGCTTGTCTATAAACATGCCTGTGGTTTAAATAAGTGCTGATTTTGTAAGATTTGTAGTAAATGTGAAGTGGAGTAAATCTGTAAAATATTACAAGTAATTTGCCACAGAATGTATCCCATCCATTTTTTGCAAATGGGATTTTATTGCTAAAGTGTCATTCCTAGACAGAGCAAGAAAATGTTGGCTGTTGATTTTGAGGAGATTAAGGTGGTCTAAAATTACTGAATCTGATTTAAAGTGCATAGACTGAGCATCTATGAGTATAAAGTGAGATTTCTTTTAATTTAAAAGGGCTCCTGAGGTTATTTTGCTACAATATGAAAATGAATTGTGACAATACAGGCCTGATTACAAGCATCCCAGGCTGTCCCACTGTGACAATTAGCTCCCAATTGTTAAACCATTTGTTTATTAGAACATTAAGAGCTGGTGCTGTCTTGACTTGCAACTGGAAATGGATTGCTACCAAGGTTGGTTATGAACACAAAGGACTCTCAATAAAGTGTTTATTGGACAAGAATAACCACACGTTTCAAACTAATTTAATTGAGTCACCTCTAGTATACTCCAAGAGAGTTATTAAAAAGACATCTGTAACAGGTGGTTCACTTAGACTAATAGAAATTTAGTTTGAATGTTCATAAAACTTTAAACTATTCTCCAGGGACCATAAAGCAGTAGGCAACATAGTAAAATGATCCAGGAATTAAAAAGGTGTTTGCTAACTCTCTATGACTTTTAGTACATGCACACGTTAAATTGTACTCTGTCCCCCTGAGAAGCACACGGTGGTGTTCTATGTGGAGGTGTCCATATCCATTTATTCTTGGTTAAGAAGCTGCAGCTAGAATTTGTCGAGGGTGTTTTTTTAATACAAGATATTCCCTGGAAAAACTGATCACATAGACACTTCTGAAAACAGTGGAAACACACTAGCAAAAACACAGTGAAAACACAAGACAGTGTTTTTCTGGGTAACAAGTACCAATCTCAGGGTGGAAATTCTTTCCAGAGCAAAGAAACGATCCCTTTTTTCTGGGCATTGGGGTGTGCTTCTGCTTCAAAACATGGTTGACTGGTGTGTGCCTATGGCCCCCAGAAACCCTCCATTTCCCTTGGCAGAGACAGACTTTTATAGTGTGAGATGTCTGATGCTGAGATTCTTGAAGTGTGCAAAGCCCAGCAAAAAGAGCACACATATGCACTAGCCATGCATTTGGAAGGGAAAGTCTGCCTCAGTAAATACTTAAAGGACCTATCATCCTTTGGATGGATCCAGTACTCGTGGAAAAGCAGACAAAATAGTCAGATGGACCACCAAGAGCGCATGTCTGCACGTGTGTCTCTCCCTATATCCTTCTATTCCAGCCCTTGCTTTCTAGCCCCATCGCAGCTCTGGGACAGTATTCCTGTGGCAGTGGGCTCCCTGCAGATAGAGAGAGGGATGTGAAGAGGGATTTTTAAACAAGGCAGCAGAAAATATTTGCACAAAATCCATCATTTCCCTCCACAGAATGAATCTAGAGGTGGTCAGACAGTTCAGAATGTGGGTCACAGAGGATTAAAAGGAAAGGTGAGCATGGCTTTTCATCTTTCTCTCTAAGAAAAAGACAAAAGGGAGAGTTTTATTTACTTTCTTAAAATTTTCAGTAGAGAAATGTCCTTTAAAAACACATTTACTTAATCAGAAAACTATCCTTATTTTCAGAAGATAATTTCTATAAGGTAATTTCGCACTGTTTGCCAAATGTCTTCATAGCTATTCAAAATTTCCAACACCATTACCACCAACAAAATCAAAGGTCCTGCACGACCCTCATCTGTGAAAAGGCAGCAATAGCTCATTGGTCATGCATGTGGTGGAGATTTGTACACTTTATATAGAGTTACAGCACACTGTTCTTAATAGCTTCTTATAACTCACAGACTTGGTTTTTCATTCTTGCTTGCTCTGTAGTGCCTTTGAGTGTCAGTGTCATACAAGACTAAGTGGTAAAAGGAGACAGAATTTTTGATAATATATACAAGAGCAATAGTCAGCAAAAGGAAATAAAAATTAAGTGCAAACACAGTAAAGAGGTAAACAAGACAGTATTGGGTAACATGAGCAATGACTGAAGGTTTGACAAAAGAATCTAGAGCATATAAAATTTGATAAGCAGACATACAGGCCAAAGCAATGAAAAATGTACAGAATGTACTTTAGGAATTGAGAGTTTGCATTGTGGGTGTAGAGTTCTCCTCTTTGAAGGAAGTATTTTTGTTTGTTGAGCTTGGGGATTATCTACCAGAAGGTACTAATTCACCACACAAATTGAAATCAGAATCTGACAAAAATGTATGTCAGCCATTTGTTTCTGAATCTGCTCTAAATGAGAAAGTGTGCAAATTTAGTCCCACTTTTAACTTTACTCTTTGCCATGTTATGACCTAATTTTACTTTACTTGTGCCTTTTACCATAAGGCGTCCTATTGGATTGTTTTCATCTCTAGATACAGAAAACTAGAGAAATCAGATCTGCTTAATTGTATTTTAGTAGTTATGAATATCTACTTTTTGCACTTCTCTCAAAGTGTCTGTATATACCTGTGATTTCATAGGTAAAAGAGACAGCAAGATATAGAACTACCCCACATTGTTGATGAACTGCTAATAACTAATAAGTTTTCAAAGACATGGTAACAAACATTTTAATAGATATTATTTTGATAATTTACTTAAACAACTGTATGTTGAAAAATTATAGATTGAGAAATAAAATGCAAAGTTTATAAAGTACATTACTTGGATCTAAAGTTTTGGAAGGAAATAGCCTTTGTTTTGGGAAAGGGTGGTGGGTAAAAGAACAAGATCATCTTTGTACTTAAAAGCAACACTCATGTGGATGCAAAGAGATCTGAAACTTTATGAAGCTAGAACTGCTTGTGTATGTGTGTTATTGCCATCTTTGCTGCTTGATGATGAATGCGTCAAAAGAATAGGTGAAAATCATATTTCAGCATGTATTAAATAGATGCTTACTTTATGTCCACAGGTTTTGTAGTTAAAAAAAAAAAAACAAAACAAACAAACAAAAACAAGTGTGTACTTTAGGTGTTCCCAAATAAGTTTATTTGTTTAGGAGCATTCAAGGCTGTATGTGAAAGCTGCAGTGCTTTAAAACATATAGGTAGATGGGTTTGAATTATTACTCTTTTGGGGTTTTTTCTACTTCTTGAAGTCCATGAGAAGATAGTAATTGTTAAAATTGTTGTTCCTGTTCGTGATTTACAAATAGACAGTGTGCTAGGCACTGTACATAAAAACTTAAATACACTATCTCTTTGGAGGAACTGAATTCATTCTCTTCTAAATGAAGAATTAATAGCTTATAGTACCTGAGATATAAGCATTGCTGGTTGATTCTAGGCTGGTGTATTGTGAATTTATTTCATAACTTAGGCCCTGGAAAATACAGCAACACAATGCATCACTGATACAAGAGCGATAGATTTAGAAAATGTTTAGTGAGAGTATTCCACCTAGACCAGTAGGAACACCTGCTTCTATTATTCAATCACTGATAAAATGGTAAATAGCTTATGTCAGTCATGCAGCTTGCATAAAGCTACATAGTTTGCCTGTAGGTTTGGGCTTTTTTCTTTTTTCCTTTTTTTTTTTTTTTATTTTTTACTTCTAAGTATTTTGTATTCAATTTCTTTGTTAACTGACACCTTAGAATTATAGGATCATAAATGGACACTGACACAATTTTTATCTTTGTTCATGTTATCTGTCCTGGAAATGCAGCTCTGCATGTCATACCTGTAAGAGAAAAACTATATTAAAGCTATAAACTGTTACTTTTAAATATTAGGTTAGAACCCACATGGTTTATTTGGTCCCAGTTTTTCTTAACTAATTATCTGCTTGTCCTTCCCCTTAAATCTGTGAGAATTGGAACTTTGATGTTTGCATTCTTCTGTGTACTTCTTGCTCCCAATTTCATTAACTGTTAGCAAGCAGGAAAAATAACAACACTGCAACTTTATTTATATGATATGATGTAATGGTAATCATATTCATTTCAATGCACTACCCAAAATAATATTCATCTGGGGAAAGATGACTTCATCAGCATTTGGAGGATAGATTTTTTTCGCTGATAGATTTTAGATAAGACAGTTGTAAAGATTAGAGCTTCCAAAAAAATTGAACACTTTCCAGAAAACAATTTGTTCCTGGGTTTTGTAGGTCTTTTCTGGGCCCATTCTAATACTGCTCTCTCAGAATGGCAAGGGTATTTCATTTCAGCCGAGTGGTATTAAATAATTAAATGATCTCTTGGTGATATTAGATAATCCCCATGATGGCAGGCTGCCATCATGTGTGTACCATGGAGTCCAGCCTTGTGATATCCTATTGTACTACATTTTTTGAAGGAAACAGTGGAAACAGCACTTCTAAGTAAACTCTCAATCAATTGCTTTCAAAATCAGCTTGTAGCAGTAAATAGCTACTGCTCCCTGTACTTAGCAGATCTAAACATTTTTTGTTTTAGAATTTGTTCTTCTTTATTCAAATTTTAATGCTTTTAACACTGAAGGTTTTTAAAAGAGGGACTGAATATCCTGCACTAGTAAAACCTCATGGCTGAAGAAATATCATGCTTTTTTCTACTGAAGTTTCATTCCCTTCATACAAAATATATATTTCTGGAGGAAGAAAATGTCCCTTGCCTTGTATTACCTGTGCTACTGGCAATTTTATGTCAGGCTGTCAAAATAATGATTGACCAAATATTTAAATTCTGGTAGAACTGTTGGAGAGAAGTACTCAAATGTCATCAGGTATTTGTCACTATTCTCTTCCAGAACAATTCAAAATATTATCTGCTCTCATTCTACTAAAAGACTAAGGTTGTAATGCTGTTAAAGCCACAGCAGCAACAGAACATACTGCAGTGGGGGCCCTGAAAACAGTCTGGCTGAGGGAGAAAGAGAAGTGCTAGTAGCAGTGGACCATAACCAACAGCTTTCCATTTCCTCTTCCTTAGAGCACCAGCTATCTCGTGTTGTCAGCAATATCGTTAGTATTTCATAACATGTTCCTGAGTTCAAGTGTCAGGTTTTCAACCCCAAATTTGACTCGTATGTTATTGCATGCGGTTGAATCATCTTTATTTTTTTTCCTACTAAAAAAGGCCAGCAACCTTAAAAGCTACTATTAAAAAAATAGTAACTGAGTTAGAAAGTCAATTACCAGAAGCTGAAGCAATATTGGATTTATGGCTTTCTGCACAACCTTAATTTGTTCCTCTTGCATTTATGTTTTATGATAAAGTCTTCAGCCACATGATCACACATTGCTTTGTACTTGAGTTCTCTGCATTATTCAATATGCACAAAAAACAAGGTCCTGAAGAGGAGTTGTGGCTGTGTAAAGATAACACAGGGGATTTTTCTGTCATTATTATTTTCACTAGTAATGGAATTACATAGAGGGGAAAAAATCATGGAGTTTCAGGAAGAAAAAGATTGGCCTCATGAACAACAGGTTTCACAACCTACCAAAGGCCTTAGTTTGATCAATGTTTCTGCCAAATTTTTATACAATACTGAGTAATTTAAAATATTGGCAGGAAGCCACAAAATGTACATTCCTCAAATCCTTGACAACAGTTCAAGTTCACAGGAGCAGGTATGGAAAAGATCAGAGTACACACAGCTGCATTACATAAGAGTTCATCCTAGGCAGTACCAGTAGTAGGACACTGCACTCCACTCTCTAGACCAGACACTTAGAAGTCATGCAGCTCTGTGTTCCAGTGCTAGCTGTGCTGCCTATTAACTGTTTGACCTCTGGGAAGTCTCTTTGTCTTGATTTCCCCACCTGTAAAATGGAGATAATAACACTCTCATCTCATAGTGAAGATGAATTTATTAATGTTTACGAGGCATGAAGATTCTGTGGTGATGAGCACTCTAGAAACACCATGAGGAAATAAACAATTCTGCATTCACTGCAGGCATTTGATGGTGTGCAGTAAATAAAACAGGGGCCAGTAATAGCATGTTAAGGATAAAAATATTGAAGAGCTGCCTCTTTCTCTGAGCAGTATTTATCTTAGACTTCAAGCAAGGCAGGGGGCTGCTGTGGAAAAATTACTATATGATCCTGTAATTAAAATTTGTGTCATTTTGATTATGCATGGGGTGAGAAGAAGGGTCAGCTTTTCCCAAGTAATGTTAATTCTGGCATTTTGTAGCTTATGGGGACTTGAATTCCTCACTTACGTAATATTCTTTAATTCTTTTGTTGAGTCTAGCAACTCTCATTATATACAAGAGGGTAAGAAACAGGCTAACTCTATGCCTTACAATGTTACTGTAGTCCATGATTGGTAAGGAAGAACAACTGGATCTGAAGCTGAATGTAGTTAGAGATCAGTTATACCATAGAGGTGTACACAGGGAAGAACAGCTATTGAGTTTTTGGCATTGTTTTTAAACCTGTTAAGACTCTTAGTTTCTTATAGTCCATATGAAAGCCAGCATGCAACCAGCACCCTCAACTTTTTCCTCCCAGCGTTTTCTTGCAGTTGCATTCCACCCTCCTCTCTTTAAATCAATACCAGACTATATTTAATTCTCTCAAACCATAGCTCCTTCCTGCATTTGCTGTAGCCTTGTTTTCTGAGGCTGATTGGAAATCAGCTCAATTTGAACTCAGGAATGGCTGAGTCATAGTTCTCTTGGTCCCAGCTCCAAATGTCACTTGGCCATCACTTTCACCATCCCAGTGGTAGAAAATGAAATATGTAGAGACTCAACTCACTTCCGTGTGCTTGTAGAGATGAGATAGGGGAAAAAAATGCTGTCAGTGTTTCCTGCTGGCCCCTGGCAGAGATTTACACTTCAAAATGTAATTGCAATCAACTACAGCTTTAGTTTTTCTAAAACGTTTAATTCAGGGAGTTTGGGTCATCAATATATTTGCATGATATTGTGTATCTAACTATTTTTAGCATACAAAAAGTTACATCATCTGGTCCTGGTGAATAGTGGCTGGCATGAAACACTTATGTGTCCTCTGGTTATTAATCATTTAGTTGTGGAGGAAGAGTTGCTCAGTCTGTGTTCAATAGCAGCTGCCACAATCACAAGTGAGTAAACCCCATACTAGAGGAGAAAACAAGCTGTGCAGAAACTCATTCCAGGTCCTTTCAATGAAAAATGTCTTTGGTATACATTGGTCCAAACCCCAAACCAGCTCTCTGAAACGGAACTGTGTTTTGTCGTACTCTTATTCATTTCTTTGTCAGTGTTTCACAGTTTTGGTTATGATACTTGAACTACTGAAACAGCTGGAACGAATAGGAGGTTTCTATGGTAATATCTAGTAAAAACTATAGTTCTGTCTGAAGTCCTGCAAATTAAATGTCAGTCATTTTGGTGATGCTTTAAATACTTTTACTTGGTTATTAGGTGATGAGGGAGCAGGGATGCCTTGGTAAATGCTCTCCTGAAAGACTCCCTTACAGAAGTTACAAAATCCCTTCCAGAACTTACAGTTGTCATAACCATCCTTGCGTCAGCCCAGTAGAAGCAATATGTAGTATGCATGAGGGTGTGAGAACACTTTCTTATTACTATAGAGGCTATCAACAGAAATGTGACTGTTGTTAGGTACTAGGGAATACTGATGTTCTAGGTTTGCAACTTAATGAATGCATATTAACTAATTCTTTAATTATTTTCAGTCAGGATTTCTTATGGAGGCATAGCTCTTGCATTACCTGCCATATTTGGAGTAACCTGAAACAATCAAGCTTGAATTTTCAATCTTTTTTTTTTGGAGTAATTTTTCAATTTGGCACAATCTATACCTTAGATTGGATAGACACTTATTCTGGTAATCTCTGAGTGGAACTCTACTCTCTGCTGCTTATGGAGTGAGTGGCAAAGACTAAAGCACCTTCTAAAAGCAATCATAGAAACAAAATGGTGTTTTACAATGAGCCTAGCCATCTTTTTGCAGGTTCAACCATTTGTGTTGCTGGCACAAAGTTTCTTAAATTGGTTTTAATAGCTCATGATCCAGTGCTGTTGGCAACATCAGTTGCTATCTTCAGAAGCCAGAATACCAAAGCCAGAACACTTAGAGTGCAAACATCAACAGCTTTATCACAAATCCTAAGCATGTGCTTAGTCCTGAAAGATACACTGAGGATCAAACACCTTAGGATAAAAACTCTTTATGTTTTAATCAGTGTTCCTGATTCAGCTGTCTGCCTATTAATTGCTGCATACCTTTTGTATTGTCTGACCAAAAGGCCACCATTTGCTTCTTTGACAGTCTCACCTTATAGAACAAAATCAGGATGATTAGAAAATCTTCTAAATATACAACTAATTTCATTATATAAGTCAGACATGCTTGTATTCTCTGGCAAATCATAAGCAATGAAAGTAGTCTCCAAAATGTATCCTACTTGATAAGAACATCATGTGCTTTACAGTTTTATGAGCTGTGCCTTACCTTTGGCCTCTGGAATGCATGTGAAATGCTCCAGAAAGAATATCCAGTCTGATGTATGTGTTCCTCTTAGCGGCTTGTAACTCTTGTGAAATGACACAATCCCATACCCTCAGCTGTGGAAGCAAAGGATATCCACTGAAAAAATGTCCTAAAACCAAACCTAAATAACTTGACACTAACTGCATTTGTGGTTTCTCATTTCTGTCAACTCCTCTCAGATATTTAGAAGTCTATTTGAAATCAGATGGGACTCCATCCTCAAAGTCCAGATCATCAGTTAAAGAGCACATTTGAATCCTCTGTTTTATCCTCTGCCAAGATCATTTCAATTTCCCTGAGGCATGCATCAAATGCAGTTATCTAAGTAATGGGAGATGAGATCATGTCATTCCTGATCTCAGGTTTCTAGACAACGCCCACACTCTGGGACGGCAAAAGCTCTCTATACTGAAACCTTCAACCAAATATTTACACAGAATGTTTACATACGCATGGGAGCTTTGGCGCTGTACGGGTATTCTCCTACCCAGGGAATCACCTTGTTTTTATAAGCTGACACTATTTACATGACTCTCAAGTCAGCTCAAATTCCTGATACTTCAATGTTTGCTTGAAACATTTCACAAAGGTTTGTGATTCTCCCCCTCTTTACATTACTTCACTTACTACTCTGTGACACTATGCACAGAGAGAGTTTACACACAGAGAAATCATTACCTTCACTTCTGTAAATTTCTTGGATCAGGCTGTCTATTCGTCAAATGCTACAGTGACAGTTGTCACTGAGTTACCGATACACTGATGTTCTCAGGTGGCTGCAGGAGTTCATTGCTCCTCTGTGTACTCAGCTAGTTTAGATGAGCACATTGTTCCATATATGCATTATTGAAATAAACTGAACACTTAGAGTCTCAAAAACACAACTGAAAAATAATTGTACCCTGTTAGAAGTAAGTCTAAGGGATTTATTTGGCTGTGGCTCTTAATAAATCTATATAAGCTGGAATCCAAGTGTACCTGGCATTTTTGGTACTATATTTAATCTTTAATCTGTTTTCTAATTCAAAGTGACCTCTATGTTCATCTGTTCTAAAAGAATTCCCCTAAATGAGTAGCTGAATCTCATCTATTTCTTCATTAAATTATTCAGATTTGCACTCTGGAAGTCTGTTTTCAATACACGTTTTCTTACAAATGAAGAACCTTCAGGATAAACTACCTTGTAGTTCTTATGCAGGACTGAGGGTGGACTTTGTTTTGTCTGCTGTTGCCTGTGAATTTTGTGATGGATGGTCATAATCATTTAGTACTTGGAAGGTTTCATCATATCAGATGAAACTTCCCATGTCCTCAGCCCTTTGTCATTCAAAGAGCTCAATTGCCCAGAGCTTTGCTTGTTATATTTTCTGGCAAGATAAATAAATCACCACAGGCCTTCAGTAGACTTGGGCCTCTGCTTGTGTAGACTTTGGATTAATCAGTAAATAAGTTGACATTTGTGCAAGTGAGAAATAGCTTGTGGTAATTCCTGTAGGGAGGTTTCCAGCCTTTGTAAGACTTTTTCATTTACCACGTTGCTTTTGGTATTTAGGATTTTGTTGTGTGCATTCATGTTGTGTGTCCTGGTAAAATGGTCAGCTGATGTCAATTCTAAGGCCATAGGAGCTGTGTTCTCCCAAACTGCATCTTCTTCCTAGAGTCTTCCAGCACAGAGCTGCTCTTCTTGGGCCTCTCAGCTGAGCATGTGTCCACTAAGTCTTATTCTTGAAATGATGATTTCTCACTCAGAGTTGGCATAACTCCCTGAAACTTTCCTGTACTGTAAGTGTTGCCTTGCTAGCTTCTGCAACTCTGGATGAAAGATGAACATTAGAAAACATTATCTGGCTGGTCCTGACGTTTTGCATCTTTAAACACTGGAGTGTCTCAGCTGCCTTTAAGCTTAGTGATTTCTCTTGTATAGGACTTACCCCTGTATTTCTTCCTTTTTTCCTCTGACATACTTAAGAGTGACCTTTACCCAGCACTGTGATGATGACATAATGAGAGTGTGATATAATATTTGGCCAGGATGCTATTTGAGACACTTTGCCTTGGATTCTCTGTCCCCATCCAGACATCTTGTCCTTCAGAGTACCTAGAAAATATTAGGAGCTGGTAGGCCATCTGATTGTGGTTCCATAGACTAAACTTAACCATGAAAGACAAAGATCTGTTTTAGCAGCAGTGGAGAAAAAAGAAGGCACAATGTTGAAAGTGTAGAGACAAAGGAGAAATTCTCTAAGCATTTAAAAATTACACAGATTATAATGAAAAGTGATTTGTACTGAAGCCATGTGAAAATAGTATAAACTACAGAAGAACTGGTTATTCCTCCAAAGGAAACTGGACTGTAAATTTTTTTGAAAGGGTACAGAAATTTTTTTTTAAAACTTAACAAGAAGGAAAAAGTAGAGGGAGGGACAGAGACTGATGAGAAAGAACCTAGGAATACCTGTGAATTAGTAATTAGTGTAAAAGTACCTTAGATTTTTTAGTGCTCATTGCCCTTCTCAGTGAGTAAAATAAATCATGCAGATGAAAAAAAGATTCAAAGACTCTTACAGGGTTACATTATTGAGATTTCTTTCCAGCTCTTCACAAGAAGAGTGTAAGATTTCTAATACGCAATACTTAACTGATTGAGTAGTTTGAGAAGTATTGTACTCTGTCAGGCAGTAAGTGCAACCTCTCTAGCAGTATGGAAGAATGAAATATTAGAGCTGATCTCTGGCTTAGCTTGAAATGCTGAGCGCACCATTCAGAAGAGGATGTGTTTGACTGTGATACAGGAGTCTATTTCAAGGCCTCATGGAAATCCGGGTGTGGAGGAGGTAGAAGAATGTAGCATCTTGAAGGGCACCAAAAAATGAAACTGCACGCTTTTGCACCCTGTAGATCATAGTGAGATGTAATATAAGATAAGCCACTGCTAGAAAAAACAACAAAATAGCTCAGAAAACATTTAATAGTTTGAAGTGCTTTGTTATGTAGTTCATATGTTAATTGATGGGAGAACAGATCAAGTTGAGAGGTGCAAGTCCCTTTTTTTGTTACTGTTCCAGGCCGACATCAGTATAGAGAAACAAAGTTTTTAAGAAAAGCGCTAACATACTCATGCATGTCATGAAGTTGTATAGCCCATTAATGCTTATATTTTTATCAAAAAATAATACATACATTTCTGAGAACTATTTTCTGTTATTAAAATTTAGCAAATTTGACCAAACCCATGAGTTTCCCATCTGTACTTTCTATGAAGCAGTATTTTGATGCAGCCCTAAAGATTGCAGAAAGAGCTTTCTTTTAAAACTATGATATCCCATTGCTTGTCTACACATGGTTATGTTCCATATTAACTGCTTCTGACTGACTCCATGAGGGAACACTTTTATTCTAGAACAAGAGTGAGTGAAACCCAGCTTTCAAACCTTACAGGAATGAAACCCCATTGATGAGAAATAACAGTGCCCAAGCATACAATTAATCGGGAGCAGCTACTGAATCATGGAGGGATGAACAAAGTCTGAAAAGTCGAGAAACTCCAATTAAAACTGTATGGAGGGACACCAAATGAAGCTGTTTATGTCCTGAGGCTTAAGAGCACGGGCCATTTAATTGACAGAAGCCTACCAGTTATAGCTCATGTGGCCAAGGATTTGGTTTGGGATTCACCCAAACATATTTCTGAAGGAACTGAAGCAAGGGATTGCCTGACACAGGAGAAACCCAAAAGAGAGTAGTACACATCTATGCTCTTCAGTGATTAGGAATTCAAAATGCAGTTTGAGTCTTGATATCTTATGCTGCATGGTCAACATCATGAAAACAGAGTTCTTAGCAGGAGTATTCTTAATTTCACTTTCATTTTAATCAAGAGTGCTATACATGATGCTAATACAGGGAGTTCTTGATCATTAGGTGGAGATTAATTTAATTTTTATTTCTTTCTACTGCCTCAGTTTTTCTGTCAGTTTAAATAGGGCTTTTCCTTTTAACCAGCAGTGCCCAAAAATGACAAAACACTTTCTTCTTCACTAGTGGTTTGTGTGATATCAGAAAGGATGGAAGGGTATTTTTGTAAATAGGAAATAAGAAAGTGATTGTTTCTGTCTTCTGTACATGACACAAAGAGGCTGCTTCTGTTAAAGATTGGATACAGTTTTATGGCTCTGTGTAGTATAATCTTGTGCAATTACCTCAGTGTGGTTCAGAAAAATAACTGTAAATATGGCTGTGTAGGTTTCCATGGCTCTTTCTCATTTATCTTGTTGAAACTGTTTTCCCTCTTTAAGTTAAATGAAAGTTTTTCAACACAGATAAAACCCAGAATATGTGGGTCAAGGTATTACCTGTCTCAGTTCTGTATCAACCGTAATCATATGTATTTTACTTTCAGAAATAATTTCATCGTTCTGCTGAAAATAGACCAAAGTGCTACCAGCCTGTGCCTCCTTTCCTTTTCTCCTATCCCAGTCTTGGGATTTGCAGTGCTAATGGGAGAAAAAGTTGTGACAATGTGCTCACAGCTCCTGATTCATAAAGTTAAGCTTATGCCTTACTGTTCAGCATGTGTGATGTCACACCAATTCATGCTTAGAAAACTGCATAGGGATTCACAAATTTGGATTTGTTTTTTTGGCTTCATGTCAGATTTGTATTTCCTGGGTAAATCATTCAGTCTGGCTGCATCAGTTTTCCAGTCTATTTCCATTTAATGTATGTATTTTGTAACGTTCATAAGTGACGGGTAGTGGGTTGCTATCACTTTGAATCTGATAAAAATCTGACCAAGATTAGAAAATCCAGTGATTGAACCACTGATGGTAAAACTGTAAGCTAGAGCTCCTCTTTCAACTCACACCTCTGGATCTGCCAGAGTGTGAAATTTTGTAGGGAAAAACCAGTAGAAGCCTTCCAAAGGAAAACAGTTAAAAGTGAAGGTTAATTTTGGAAATTGGAGCTCAGTAGTTATCCAAAAACCTGGAATAAAAATGGACAAACAGGAGCATCAGTGAGTGCTAAGCATTTCTTCCTAGCTATGATCTGCCACTACATCTTTCAGGTGCTGGCAAGATTCCTGATACCTGTGTGTGTCATTGAAGGCTGCTCATGAGAAACTGTGGTTAGTACTATCTGCTGTACATTATTTAGTTTTGATCACCAATATAACTTATTTGCTTACCTTCTGGCAATAGAAATAGTTCCATGAAGTAAATGGAACTTTTGGCTCTGACTGTAGCAGGACCCACATTTCATCACTGATATTTATAGGATGGTGGGTTTTAATTTGGTTAAGTTTTTTGTTTGGTTTTGGTTTTGTGGTTTTTTAATTGCTGAAGACAAAACGTTCTTTGTAATGGCACTCATTTGATTATTACACCTTAAGTAAAATATGTTTAGCTAAGTAAGTTATTATAAAATAATGCAATTATGGCATATTTCATGGGATATCAGTTTGTTATGAGACTTCACAGATTAATTTTGTATTGGCTGTCATAAAAAAGATGATCTGCAAACGTTTCTGTGTATGTATTTTCAAAATATGTGTACTCTTAGAGAAATATTTTATCACTTTAAACCTAAGAATATCATAAGCTTATATCTGCTTTTAACCATCTGTACATACCTGAGGTGGAAAGCCTATGGTTTCTCCTTCTTACGGAGTAAATTTCTGGATGTACTGTTTATATCCTGTATAAAAGTTGTTGTTGATTATTATTATTATTGCTTGCTGTGTATCACAACTGAAAAATTTATGATAAAGAAACTTCATTTAGAGCTCCTCAGAACCAGAGACTATATTTGGTGCTTTGGGCTTTAAAAGTGCTAAATACATAAATACATTTCAGTGTGAACTTCTGTATGATAAGGAACTCATGTTTAAAATGTTCATATTTATCAACGTTATCAGAAAAACATGACTTGATGTGAATATTCCAACATATTTGTTTTCTTGCTATTAAACTAAACTGACATTCTGAAAGGACATTCTTAAAGCAACTTCTTTAGATGCAGCTAAGTTGTATTTATAATTAGTTCCTAATTTAGCTATGCAAGCAGAAGGGAGGAGGGATGCTTATGTTTTGCCAGATATGTGTTTTTTTCTCTTTTAAATGTAATTATAGGAGGATTTTTGCATTTAGACCATCTTATCAGACATCCTCTCCTCAGCTACCAGTGTGTAGTTATTGCATTTATGCATTCAACTTCTTAGTCAAGTGATGCTATTTTTTTTTCTGCTGCTGCCTGACAGCCACTAATAATAACACATGAGGACAGTCAGACAAAATGAAGACAAATGCTGCTTGTCGCAGCAGAATCATAATGTCTCCAGACTCAGTAAAGACAGTCTAACTGTATGTGGATGCTCCTTATAGCTTATTTAGGCCTGTGGTTTTTCCCTGTGGTTTTTTTTTTTTCCCTTCTTTTCCAAAAGCACAAACATTGTGCAGAAATACATTAAGGCAACATATGGGCCTGTTAGTTAGCCAAAACAATGTGGAGCCATGGAGAATAGAGATTGCAATGCACAGATGGATATTGTAAAAAATTAATGAGTGGCATAACAGATCTGAAAGGTAAATTTTAGTCAAAATTCAAGTGGGAAGCATAGAAAATGGTTAATAATCGGGATTTACAAGATTTTCAAATCACCTTATATGATGCATTGAAAATATTATACAGATGTGTTTATTCCATTATTTGATAATCATGTTTCATCACAGTAATAATTATGTCTATCTAGATATACACCATCAGAAATAGATTGCTGATAAACAATAGCACTTTTCTTCTACTTGACGTAAACTCTGCAGTATTAAATATCCATATTATTTCCAGTTCAATATTAGAAAATGTCAGTCATTGTGACAAGTCTGGCAAGAGCAGTGCATTGAACAGCCCTCTGTGTAGTGAAGTGCTGGTTTAAATAATCGCACTTCCATGTTACATTACTTTGTTGCTAAAATCAGATTCTATACAGAAAATGAGCAAATAGTTCTTCTCTCCTATAAATTCGCTTCTTCATAACAAAACTGAACAGCTCACTGAAACAGAAGGGAATTGCTTTTGCAATGGGCAACATGCAGTGCTTACCCACAACTAAAATCTGATCTGATTTTCCCTGAACGTAATTGAGGGCAGAGTTTGGTATTTAAAATAACATTTATATTATCTCTGGAACTGGTGGATGTTTCTAGTTTTTATTGTGTTCTTTTTTAAAAGGATTATATACTATGGGGGTTTTTTAAGTAATACCTTTTCTTTTCTTTCTTTCCTTTTTTTTTTCTTTTTTTCCCCTTTTTTCCCCCTATTTTTTTCCTTCTTTATTTTCTATTCTACACTTTTGATTATCTTAGGTGTGCTTTGAAAAGCTGATTCATTAGGAGTCAATTTTCTTCTGCCTTAAAAAACCCTTACAAATTTAACATGGACACTTTCTTGAATATACTAAGCAGCTCCATGTTGATACCGAGGTATCTTGAGCTTCATTCCTACACTAGCAGATCTCACTGTAAAATTACAGAAGTTGGTAGTTTTGATGGGGCAACAATGGGAATACTAATATGGAGAGAGAATCCAGAAAGGCAGGGGCATTATAAGCATGATGTGAGTCTGCAGCAACTGACAGTAATCATCAAGAACTGGGAGAAAGGGACAGGAATAAGCCTAAAGTAAATGTCCATTTATTTATTTGTTTTTTGAAGTGTTACTGCTTGCCTATAACTACCAAAAAAAAAAGAAGAGAACAGTTGGACAGTAAAGGCATCTCATTCAAAGATGCTCTTTTAGATTTTTTGTTTAGAAGTTTTATGCTCTCAATATTGCCTCAGCTGGAGAGGCCAAACATGCAGACCCAGTCTGCCAAAAGTTGACCTTCAATCAAAAGGTATAGTTCTGTTATCTGGATATAAGGTTTGAAATCATTGATAGTTCACAACTTTTCTTTCCTCAGAACTACACCAGAGAGGGGGGAAAAAAAAAAAAAGAAATTTGAGAGGAAAAGGAATGTTGTGTGATTGCAAATTTATATGTCTTTTATCATTACAGAAATTGTACAAAGGTAAGAACTGTACTACTTGGAATCCTATACCCATGTTCTACTGTTTTAACAGTGTTCCACAATTTTAACAGGACTGATCCCTAAAATTTTTTGAGTAGGCCATCTTCGTTCTATGATCTGAGGTAGAAATATTTATTGGAAAAATCAGTTCTCTTTCTATTTAGTAAAACATTCTACTTTTACATCTGCTGGATGTAAAACCCATCTTATGGATTTTATTAAAACTTCATTAATAGAGGACACTTTCAAATAGGGATTTGATGTAAAGATGGAGGATGAGACTGTGGGTGCTTGGGAAAGCTGTTTTGCATGAAGTACAGCAAATAAAACTACACAGAGTTTTACCTGGATGATTTTGATACATTGTATGTGCTGTGATTTTTGGAACAGAAACAGGCTATGAGTACATGAAGTAACAGAGAGTGAAAAGGCAAGATAGTACCTGCAAAAATATCTTGTACCCAGTTTAGTAAGAAAAGCTTAACAGAGGGCGAATAGTAATAATCATGGCATTAGAAGGTGCTGGCCCAAGAAATGCCTGATTTTAATACAAGTTTTCAATAAACTGACGAGTAAGATGTTGTTTGCAGGGCAGTAAAAGAAGGGATGACAGAAGTTGAGACACATGGTGATGAGAGCCTTGACAAAGTTCTGCTAGAATAGATGAGCAAGAAAGGCAAGATAACAGGAATGTTGTACCGGGAGACTTGGCAATGTATGCCCAAATTAGAAGTGGGGAAATGATCCAAATATTTCCATTAGAACCGCTTGTGTATCTGCTTCTCATGGAGAAAAAATTTTGATGCTGTTAGCCAACTGTTTGCATCAAGAAGAGATATCTGTACTTTCCTAAAACGCTGTTTGAATTTCAAGGGACTCATCCTAAACCAAATGTCAGAAATGTTCTGTGCTGCTAGAAAAGAACAGAAAAGTAGATGCATGTTTGCATATTCAGGTGAATATTTAAGTGGAAAAAATGCTTTTCAAAATAGTAGCAGTAGTGTTGTATTTGGAGAATTAAAACAATCATAGTCATCCAAATAAAAATCTACAAAGCTAGGCATGCTTCAAATACAGATGCCAGACAAAATCCTGCTAAAATTTAAAACAGTAAAATGCTGGGAGTGTCTGCAAAATTGAAAGATATGGCATTATTTTAAACCTATACCTTTATTTATAAAATTGTAAATAGTAATGGACAACTTTTTATGACAGTAAATACAGAGCTAATGATTTGCAGACATTCTGATCTCATTACGGTGGCATAACTTTGGAGGTGGGACTAAAACCTGTTTGCTTGCTGTTTTAAGATGAGACAATTCAGGAGGTACTAGCAATTCACCTCCTAGCTCTATGTCAAGATTCTCCCTGTAAATTAAATTATTAATTGGCATGTATGTCTGTTTATTTAATGAGGACTGTGACAGCCTTTACTGTCGCATATGTGAGAACAAAAACATCACAGTAGGAGCTTCTAAACTGCCCGGCAAGCCAAGGGGTTAAGCAGTTTGATATGCTGTATTAAAAGTAGCTATTAGCAAATGTTGTCTGGCTAGTTGCAACGTAAATACCAGAATGTGATATTCATATGGAAGAAAATATAGCATGTTTATGCAATTTTAAGTCTGTAGTAAAGATAAAAGTTTACTTTCCATGTTGTTTCCTTTTATGCTTATGTGTGTGAAGACCATATTATAATACAGTTATTCTATAAGTGTTACAAAATTATATCCCATTCAAAGCCCTCCTCCAGATATGGCTCTGGCTGTGTGGGGCAGGGCTGGCAAGGGACACTGAAGATAACACATGGGTTCCTTTAAAAGAAGGTGCAAGGGTCAAAATCATGCAGGACGGGATACGTTGAGATCAGCAGAGTGGAAAAATTCCCCCCTTCCCTACTGGTTTCTCGAGAGCCAGGTAACAACCCCTTAAATCTGATTAGCCCTTCAGCAGCAACAACATGGATAAGAAAGTTTTCTGTTCCTAAGTTCTCTGACTCCAGGCAATATGGATCTGCATAGTATTCAGCCACATTCTGTCTGCTTCACACAATAAGCTCTGTACAAGGTTACTTGTGGTCCTCAGTTATACATACTCTTCTATAACAACTTGTGTGCTTAAATGATAAAGAATTTTTTCAAATGGTTTCTTGAAATTGCCCATGCACATTGCATTGTGTTCTAGTCTGGCGTCGATGCTGTCACGTCGTTGCCCTTGACAGTGAGGCAAGCAGAATCAGTCCAATCAGCACAAATTAAAAGAAAAAATAATCATGCTGCGTTTTCACCCTTTTATATTTTTGATTTCTATTTCTTAGTTCTGGATAGCAAAAGATTTTTTGCAGACAATTATCAGACAGGAAATTATCAAGTTGAATATGAGTAGATTTTTAGATATGGCTGTATGGCGCATCAGCAGGTCTGTGCCGCCCTTCAGTTCTCTGTTTCTCTATTTTTCGTGAAAGAAAAACAGAAAATACTTGTTTAATGCCATTTGACTTTGAGCTTAACATTGTATACCTAAGTGCCTGATCAATTAATGTTTCTTGTATTTCTACATGTTGCTTTATACATATCTTACTGAAAATAAAAATACAGTTAAACTGATGTTGTTAAAAGGCACGCAGTGCCTTAACAAATGAAAATATTAAAATTAGAGTGCTTTTTAAGGGAATATCATTTGTTTTCCACATTTTTCTCCAATGGGTCTCATGAAAGCATTTAATTTTTGGAAAAAGTATTAAAAATATTACATCAATACACCATTTGTATGTTGGCAATTTGCTAAAATAATTGCTAGACCTTAGCATACATAATGCTTGTGTAATTTCTGATTTGTCTATACATTGAAAGGCTTTGCCTGTTTCTCCACTTTCTGTTTCAAAGGAGCCCTCTGCTGGACAGCCTTGCTTGGTCTATAGTGCTTGTGTATATGTGCACACAAGCAACGCAAATAAACATATATAAGATACATGATAGATCTATTACTCAGAATTTTCACTGTCATTAAAGAAAGCACAAGTCCCTTAGAATACAAAACTGCAAAGGATGCTTTGTTTTCTTACACTTAAAGTGTAACTCATTTAAAATAAGACGTGTTTTGAAGGTTTGAAAAAGTCAGCATATTGTGAACATATTTTTGCTAAATTATTATTATAGATAATTTAAGAAATTAATTTTTCTCAGGATAAGTAATTGATTTAGAAAATAACATAAGAGTTGTGTAGTTATGCAGTGTTATACACCGTTATACAGTTATATATATATACAGTTATGCAGTTATAAGAGTTATAGGGTGGCTATTCTGTGCAGCGCTTTTCTATTTACTGCTAAAATGGTTTAAATCCTTGTTACTTCTTCTATGAGAATCAAATTAGCTTGAATATGTTCTTTGTGGCCATGTAGTGATATTATTAGTAGGTCTGTAAATTTCATTATAAGCAGTGTGCATATATTGCAGAAAAATAAATGATAATAGTGTTGGAAAATATTGAAATTTCCTAAGCAATTCATTAGTAGATTCACTTAATCATTCCTTACTAGTTTGGGAAATAGATTTCTAGTTTTTTATTTGCTTCAAAAAATGGTAATCACTTTAAACTTTGGTGAGACTTTAAACTTTGGCTGGTATACCTAAAGATGGAGCATTTCCATGAATGCCATAGTGCATGGTTCAAAATGGCATAGGATGGAGTGCTGTCTTTGTAAGGTGTTGGTGGGCTAGCACTGAAAGGTACTTGGGCTGTTTCTAACATGAGCAGTAAATGGAGCATGTGAAAGGAGAAGTCTTGAGTAGTGCTGCAATAGACTTGTAAGCATGAACTGAACACTTAAACGTATTCTGTGTAGGCCCCAACTTCTCATTAGGAATGCAAAGTTACTACAAGATTTCTCTCTCTCTCTCTTTTTCTCAGAAAATACCAGTGAGTTTCAACTTGTGGACAGAGACAGCTTATCAGTAATAATTAAGGGGAAAAAATGACAAGGTTTGGCTCATTTCAGTATGTAGAATGGCACTTCTTCAGAGAAGTTGAAATCATCATCTTTTCTACTTCATGTTCATCAGAAGTTTCCAATATATCCCTTCTTTGTCAGATTTAACAAATTCCTCAGACTACAAAATGATTATACTTTCAAATTTTACTTTTCATATGTCTACATTAACAACAGAAGTAAAGGAAGCTTCAAATTTGAATCTAGTTTATAAAATTTTCTATTTCACACCAAACAAGGTAATCTAAGCTCCTTTAAAGCCAAGGGTTCTGCCACCTGGAGCAACCACTTTCAGGGATGAGAAAATACTAGCCATGTTGTTGGATTTAATGATCTGTTTGTCTGCTACAAAGCTGACTGAGATTGCCAACTAAATTCTCTTGTCACTGCCGCCAACTTGCAAAAGGTAATGGCAGCCCCAAAATATCTTAATTTAGAAACAAGATTTTAAAATTAAGTGCTTTACAGCAGTCACATTACACAGAATATTTCTTGTTTTGATTGAGGTTTGGGATTGTCTTTTTTTTTTTTTTTTCAAATGATGGCTTTGTATGTTTCAAACATTCGTATCTAAAACTAAGGGAGATTCCTCTTTGCCAAGTTGGCTGGTTAACTGCCAAATGAGTCAAATAATGTACAAATGCACCATTCTTCTTTCATGATTTTTTAGTAGAAAATGCCTTCACTGAGACTGTTTCTGCTTTTGGTTAGCCATGATAGACATGCACACACACTAGCACCACTGCTACTGCCTTTTACCTGCCAGCAATATTAAAAGCATTACAGTATTTTTTCTGCAGTTTAGAAATGAGAGTGGATTTCATTATGAATTTGCCAATGTGGCTCCTAGAGTGGTCAGAGTTGATGTTGAGTGACATTACAAGCAGTTACTTCACAAGGCTTAGGGGTCTGATCCAAACCCATTGAAATTAATGAAAATACTCCCATTGACCTGAACTGGCTTTGGATAAAAGGGTGTGATTGTACTGCTGCTTCTTGTGACTTTTAGTCCAGTAAACCAGGGACAGAATCCAGAAGTAATATCCATGTTTCCTACTTTCTAATGCAGAGCACAGGAACTCATGCTGACTTCCTTTTTTCTGTTTCTTTCTTCTCTTTTTTTTCCCTGTGTCATCAGAACAGCACTCTCTCTTCCAGTACACATTTCATGAATTCTGGAAGTGTGAAATGCATACAATAATTTAATTCTTATATTTAGATGTGGGCAACCATGAGCTTCAAATCCTCTGTTTTCTTACAACCAGAAAATTTAATATTAAACAAATTAAAAATTAATTCTCCACCATCATAAACTGAATGCTGAGTTACAATAGCAAACAAAGCATGCCATGGCATACTGCAGAACAGTACTTTCAGTGTAGGAGTACACTCCTGTGTAATTACAGAATTTTAAATGTGCAATAAAGTACACCATGTAAGATACTTCCTTTTATCTTTAATTTTGGGAAATTATGACATAAATTCTCTCACAGGGTTAACAAATACTCTAATTATGATCAATTTCTGATATGTGTGAAGTTCATGTATAACCTTTTTCATTCAGACCCTGTTATCTTTGCTACACACAGAGCTACTGAGGGCCCAAATCTGAGACAAGACAGATGAGTGGTCCTACTGGATAAGAAAAAAGAGTCATGTACCCTAGTGTTCCATCTTTGGCAGTGGCCATTATGAAATACATGGGGGAAAAATATTAGAGTAAGACACGCATGTAATACCATTTTACTCTAGCATTTGTTTGCGCTTTAAAGATTTTCTGAGCCAAATGGAGTTCCACACTTTTGTGGGTTAATATCTCATTGTTGAGTTTAATTACTTTCAAATTTGTATAGGAATTTGGCCTCTCCATCTTGCATGTCAACAAGTGATTGAAACTGTGCTGTGTGAAAAAAAAATGCTTCCTTTTGTTGAAACCTGCTTCCATTTGACTTCACTGGATATCTCCAAGAGTTGTTTGGGCAGCTCACCCTTTGCTTCTCCAGACCTCTTGTGACTTTGTACAATCCTACCTTCTTCCCACTTCATTACTTTTTTCAAAGTTCAAGAGATCTGGTATATTTAGTTTTACCTCACATAGAAGCTCCTCCATTATTTTGAATATTGTAATTGATTATTTTATAACATACATGTTTAAGACTAGTTGATTACTGAATTGTTGCATTCAGTAAAACATTTTAAAGGGAAAGCAAACATTAGATTGCAGTAAGAAGCATGCAGCAGTCTGGTAAGGCCTAGGAGAAAGAACTCCCATTCATTTAGACTTAATTGCACTTCTATGCCTCGCTGATCACTTTCTTCCCCAAGTCCTGCTTCAAGCACTAGCATGCCACAGATTATTTTGTGGAAATCACAATCCATGTGATTCTACTTATAGATCCTTCATCAGGAGGACGCCAATGCCAGTCTATCTCTACAAAAGAAGAAGTCTGCTCTGAATATGGCAAAGACTAAGAGAGTACAAAGTTCAGCGACCAAAACAAATAAATAAATCAGTGCTCTGACTGCTATGCTCTGTCTTGCTGAGAGTCTGCTCTCACAGGAAGAGCAAGCGTGATCCATGTTATCCTAGAAGTTCTCACTTATTTATTGGCAGCAGAGAGATTCCAACTGAAGAACGATAAATGAGAGAACTAATCTGGATAGCGACCTCACATTACACCAGTCAGAGTGTGTGAGCATGGAAGCTGGCATTCCATTTTTTTTTCAGAGAGGAGAGAGAGTTAAATTTATTGATTTTGTTGTTCTGTATCCTCCATCCAGAACACAAGCATGAAGATTAGATGATTTTTTAAAATATAGTCAACTTCATCAGGAATGTGACTGTTATTGTAGCTGTGAGGCAGCCAGGAGGTGGAAAAACTATTATTTAACCATTCTGGCATTGTCCCTTCACCAGTTAATTGAGAATAAATGGATTTAAAATGCTACTTTTTTACATTTTAGCCTTTCCTTCTTGATGATACTTGCTTTACTCAAAGAGCTCAGAAACCATCTCTGACTCAGGAAGTACTAGGGCCACAGATTGTTGGGGGAGTATTTGAAGAATGTGTAACTATACCATCTTCCGTGCATATCTGCTTTCCCCTATTTTCACAGGGGCTATACATACATCATCACATTTCACGTGATGTGTGTACATTATCACACTGTATGCCTTGTTCCCTTCTTGCAACTTAAATCTTTGGAATCTGCTTTTAAAAAGGACAGATAATCTCTTTAAAGGTCCTTTTGACTTTAGGCAACAGTCCCTTCCTTTATCCTGCACCCTTGTAAGTTTTTGAGCCTAAGTCAGATGTTTGCATGTATAAATGCTGAATCTCTCTATAACTGCGATAAAAGTAGTCCTAGCAATATCTCTGTGAGTTGGATCATTTGATATGGTTGCCTGCCATCAAGACAGAAGAGACTGTTCAGGAGTTCGCTTGGCACTCCTGTTTTACTCTCCCAGGAGAACCAGTCCTGTCATTGCAAACTTCTCTTTCTCTCTTACATTAAAACAGTGGACTTTCAAAAGGGAGATGGTCAAGGAACCGCATGACTTTGAACCTAAACCTCATACGTGCAGATTATGAGAGAAACTAATTTAAAGCAAAACCGTAATGATGCCAATGGCCAAGATTCTTGATGTGGTTATTTGCAGACCTTAATACAGTATGTTTTGCTGCATATTTCCAAAGTGTTGTTGATATCTATGGACTGTATGCTATTCCTAAGGAGAAAGAAATGTAGAAAATGTATGCCTGAGGTTTCATGTACACAAAAAGATGCTAATTGTGAGGTAGCGATACTTTAGCTTAACTGTCACAGACAGGGGATACAAATAAGCTTATGAAAGACTTAAATTACAAGTCTGTGAAATTTAATAGAGAAAAAAGGTCAAATGTTTTAATTTTGATCTGGGTCCTTAAAGCAGAACCTCCAGCACCGCCTCCATGAAGGAAAGGTCCTTTCCTGATCCTCTTTACAGGGGAAGATTTCTAGAACTTTCTGGATTCCATGACAAAAGAGAAGGTAAAGAAAAGGGAAAAAGAAATTAGAAGGAAACCAGCCCCAAAGTACATCCCTATATGGGGGAGGCCTGTTTTTTCTTTGTGTAAAACTAGCTCTGATTAGATCCTGTGTCCTTGTCATTACAAAAAATGCTTAGCAATTCATGAGAATGGGAAGCTTGCAATGTGTGATCTGTCCCTTCTTTATCAAGGTCTAACAACCCAGATGCTGGGTTTCTAAGCACCCTTGAGATAGTCAAGAGGTCCAGCTAGCCTCTATGTCTAGTTTTATACAAAGATTCTCTTGATCCCCTTCTATATTGTAGACATTCATTAGATGGAACAGCCTGTTCTACTTCACTATCTGGTAAAAGGGGCAACAAGCCTAGCTCCTCTTCTCATGTCATCAGCCTGTTTCTGGTTTGTAGTAAAAATGCAGTGAGTTATACACCATCAGACCAGTATGGAGTCACTTGTTAGGTAATGATTAGTGAAAATATTGTTGTCTATATTGAAGAGAAGAATTAGCATCTTCCTGGTGCATGGGAAGCTTTTAGAAGGGTTTCCCATCTCTGTGCAAACTCATGATTGTTTTCTTTACTATTTTTTACATATTTTAATTGCTGTAGGGTGCTGTATTTGTGACCCTGTGATTGTGACTGAGATATTTGGAGTTAAAAATGGTTTTGTTTAGAGCAGGTTGGCATGCTGATAAAAAAACTACATTCCTGACCAAATTTCAGTATTGTATTAATTTCAGGGCCACTTGCTATTTTGATATCACAAAAGCAAAGGTCTTTTGTAAGGGCAGGCTTAGTATCTGTCACTTCTGTGGGGTTTTTGCAGGAGTTACTGTTCCAAAGACAGAGTTTTATCTAAAAATCTGCTTGTCTTATCTTAATAAGTGTTGTCCTTTTACTCCCTCTATTTGGCTTAAGGTGTAGGAAAGATCTATATTAGTTTAATGTCTTCTTATTCAATTAAAAGTGTTCAATACTTGTGCTGTACAGTGCAGTCAGCAGCATATCTTAGAAAATCCTTCTTTGGATGGTACAAATGTGATATATTGAGCTGTACAGTTTAATATATTCTTCTGAAGGAGGATCTGTGCTTTTTAGGACACAACCACTAGCTTTTATTTTAACCACTGAGGCAAACTGAGTTCATTAGTGAGCATAATAGGATTAGACATGAAAAAATGGACCCAAACTTTCTAATCTCATTTGAAAGGAGCCTCTCCAAAAGCAGACAAATGCTTTTTTTTTGCTGCCTTTTTGAAGCACTATTTCGCTGAAGCTGACTCAGATTGATAGAATAAGTAAAAAGACGAGTCACATTCTACAGCGACATTATATCTGACTAAGGCAGTAAGAAGCACTTCCCTTCAATGAAAAGAAATATATTCCTTTTCCTATTAAGTTTCCTCTATGCTTCTTATTATGTTCAGGTAGGCACTGATACAAAAATATGTGTCCAACACCGACTTTCTCCTCTGGCTGAGGACACTAACCAAATGAAACGATCTTCAGCAATGGTGGTTGCTTATTATCTTTCAAACACATAAGTAGAGCAAGTTCCTTTTGAATGAAGTGCTATGGAGCTGTAGCACAGCTAACCTTGCCCAGGTGTCTGCCTGTGTGCAAAACTCCTGCTGCTTTCCCAGTTGAAGTGTGCTTGATCTTTTCTCCATCTCCGCAGTTAGGGGTCTATTGTTACACTCTCATCTGAAAGCTTGCAAATGACATTTGGGTGAGATCGACTTTTAATGGAAGATTACAACCCTGTGGATCAAAGTGAACCATGCATTGGAAAGGGGCTCTTAAGAATTTTAAAGGTTTAACATAAAGAAGATAATTACAGTCTGATTTAGAATTGTTTCTGTACTTGTCACTCATACTTCTATGAGCCAAGCTTGTACTGTGCCTGCACATGCCAGGAGTACATTTGTATAAGAAATGTAATTGTGGCTTACACAAAATTCTTCCAAGATTTCACTTTACAGAAGTGTGGTGCACAGGAAGAAAACCTTTGCTACCTAAAGATTTTCCATATCCATTTTGTTTAGATTTTTCAATTTCCTTAGATTTTCACACAATGAATGTGCACTGATAGTGTTGTGAGATTTAGAGTTCTTTTGTTTTGTACTTGATTAATAAGTTGCTTTTTTCGGACCAAGGACTCCAGAGTTCAGAAGTTCAACACTAAAAGCAATATAGAGCCATTTAAACACTGCCAATAATGAAGCATAGATAACTGGCTAGAATTTCAGGTTATTTTTCATCATTCACAGATGGGATTAAAATATTGCTCTACCTTTGAGAGTTGTTACTGAGAAATTACCTTACAAGAAAATCTAAGGATTCTAAAATTATTCTGCGTTCGTCTGTTAGCAAGGTGATTTGTAATGGTTTCTAAATAGTAGAGAGTAGCTGCAGCCTTGTCTAACATTGACCTTACCACTTCACATGACTGATTTCATAAGGATCTACATGTAGGTGTTTAGATGTTTCACTGCTTCCGTCTGACATAAACTAATGATGTAGACTGGCTAAACCTGGTGACATGATTAAACAGTGATGTTAATTAGTGGCTTCTGTGAGACACTTGATTCCTCTTTTTAGCAGTGTTTGTTATGCACATACCCTAGTTAAAGGGACAGAAGTGGATGTTTTCTTTATAGCATCTGTTAACAGCGTTAAGAGTTCAGAAAACGCATTCAAATTATTTGGTAAAGCTCATAAGGTCCGTCTTCATGCCCTGTGGTTGTGCAAAGACAATATCTTTGTGTGAAGGGAAATGGCAGTTTTCTGCAGGCAGTAATCATCTGTACTATTACTTAGATGTCATGTATTGATGATCCTATTTCAATCAAACATATCTCATTTAGAGAGCTTTTGATGGGAGGAATTTTTGGAAGGGTTTAGGAAG
The DNA here is from genome assembly GCA_036630365.1 of Acanthiza pusilla. Classification (NCBI taxonomy): domain Eukaryota; kingdom Metazoa; phylum Chordata; class Aves; order Passeriformes; family Acanthizidae; genus Acanthiza; species Acanthiza pusilla. The sequence continues at coordinate 6,504,219 of JAXCHO010000078.1, forward strand.
GTTAAATCTGCGAGACATGGCTTCCATCTGGAATGCATTAGCTACAAAGATTTATTAGACAGAGTGCCTCTGCATAATGTTCCATGGAAAGCAAAGCCCTGCATCTAATTTCCAGCATGATGTCTATATGAGAAGTGATCTTTGAAATATCATAGGTGACAATCAAGTTTGTTATAAAAATAGTAAATGCACAGGATTTTCATGGCAGCTATTTTAAATCCCTCATGAGGGCTGCTAAGCAGGTAGTTGATTTGTTGACAAATGATAAAACTGTAGGAATAGCAACATGCATGACATTTTTAAACAGGATAGACTCTTTAAGCAGTAAGAGTCACATCAGGAAAATTATCAACATTTAGTGGTTGCTTAACTCTGTGAAGGATGGCATTAGAAAATAATAGAGGCAATATTTAACTTTCTGTTTCAGTGTTTTCTGATTAAATCTGTTTCAAGAAGTGCTGCTTCTGATCAACAAGCAGGAGGGAAAGAGCTTTACAGATTCTAATACATTAACAAAGCTGATTTCCTGCAACTCTAAACCATCATTTCTCTGATGGCAACTAAAAATTACTAACATAAGGACAGTACTGATCTCAGTTTCACAATGAGCCAAAGGGGGAAGAAAGGGGGTTTTTTAAACAATTCTGCAACTACAGAAAATAATTCAGTCTGACTGTTGCAAAACATTTCTGCACAGAATTGACACAGTAGTGTGATTGGATTTCAATCAATGATCAGAGAAATGTGCCTAAGACGCTTTGAAAACCTGAGCCATTTAAGCAGGACAGTGAATTACTAAATACTAACTGGTAATTTGAAGGATAACACTGATTCTGAAAGACTGGGAGACAGCAATGTCCTTTCTGTAAACTCAGTTGCAATATATGAATTGTGAAGTTACCAGTACTCTCCAAAATTCCCAATAAAAACTCAAATTAATAATTCATGTGTCATGATCTACTCCATTCATGTCTTCTCCTTGGCCTCTGAGTCACAGGTGATTCTGTGTTTGTAGAATGGGTACTGCTAGAAGAATATTGTACTTAAAAGGAGAATAGATGCAGAATTAGAACTATGAGCAAAAAGTCTGGATATCTGAGTTGCATTCTCAGCTCTTCTTCAGAAAGAAAGATCCTGGGTGAATCTTTAAAATTTCCATGTTATGCTCTTTCCATTTGTGATGTTGAGTGGATGGTGTTAACTGCCTTTGCATAGGAGTCCTTCTGCAATTATGTAATGATTATTAAATACTTCATAAAACAAGAGAAAGAAGTTACAGATAGATTGCTTTCTGTACAAGTAGACTAATCCACTGCTGAAACAAAATATTCCCTTACAGACTGTCTTGTTGCTGGGCTAGAGTATCAAAATGAATAACTTTTGCAGATGAATTCTAGTTTGAGTTTTCTCTTATGTTTATGTGTTTGTGTGTACATATTTCTGTACACATGTATATATCAAAGTATCAGAAAATATGCTGGGTTTAACTTTTTTTTATAACATGTATTAACTGAAAAGTACAGATCATCTAGTACAGATATTTTTAGAAAGTTTGTCATCTCATGTCTTCAGAAGTCTTGAAACAGTATGTAGTACCTAGAACCTGCTAGTAAAGGAAGACCGCAGAAATCTGCTAGTTGCATCCAACAATGTGACTTTTTGACTCATTAGTAAGTGTTAAAAACACAGAAATGGCAAAATGTGAAGGACAACTATAACTATCCAACTTTGCCATCTGTGTGTTTTGAGGCTAGATCAAGGTTTACAGTTTTTAAATTGCTAATTCCTTTGGCAAAGGATTGGGGGGTTAAAAAATCAATATTAGATCGATATTCTCAGGGATCTTGGTGAGTTGAGAAAAGGATATTCAATCTGTTTCTTCCTGTTTGGAACAGGGAAAGTGGACTCTAAGAAAACCTTCCACTGCATCAAGAACATCATAAGAGTCATTCCCAGCAAAGCAGAGCACTTTCTCTGCCTCTTTTCTTTGCTCTGATTTCCATTCAGGTGGGATGTGAGGTCCAGGGAACTGTTTGTTTCTTAGAACTCCTTCCTCTTGTTATTTAAGTCTTTCTGTGCAACAGAATTGCAGAGTTATCAAGACATTACTGCTTCTATTTGAGCCTACAAGTAAAATTGTACTGAGCTGCATTTCCATTTCAGTATCTTTGACTGTTGCACTTCCTTGTCTAATATTTAGTTACAAGTTTATTTCTAAGTTAATTTTCAATACTTGAGCTCATTACCTCCTGCTACGCATTCCTATGAGGACAAATAGCAAAGCAGGATAAATGGGGATGATCATGGTCATTACATAGGCACAGAGTCTTTAAGTGGATAGACCATTCATGACAGAGGTGCATTGTCTAGACAAGGAATAAGGCTGCATTATGTTATCAGAAAAGAGTGTTTCATCCTAATGAGTTTTTCATATCTACTGTGGATGTGCTAGTCCCAAGTAAAAGCTGAAAAAAGCTGGTCAGTTTGTTGATGAGTTACCCCTTAAGAAGAATAAACTTCCCTACCTGTTTCAGAAAGATACCATGTTGTCCTGGTAGGATAAAGGGAGAAGACCAGGAAGAAATGTGTTGAGTTCTCTGAGTTAAAAAGAAAATTTTTTATTTGTACTGTGTAAGTTTCTATTGTAGCCAGTAAAAGGCTTGAAGGCTGTTGTGGGTTGATCTTGGCTGGTCAGCAAGTGCCCATCTAGCCACTCTGTCACTCCCCTCCTCTACTGGACAGTAAAGCCTGTGGGTCAGAGAAGGGCAGGGAGAGATCACTCACTAATTACCATCACAGGCAAAACAGACTCATCTTGGAGAAATTAACTGAATTTATTACCAATCAAAGCAGAGTAGATGGTGAGAAATAAACCCAAATGTTAAAAACACCTTCTCCCCAACCCTCCCTTCTTCCGGGACCTCAGCTTCACTCCCAAATTCTCTGCCTACTCTCCCCCAGTGTCAGTGGGGGATGGGATATGGGAGTTGCAGTCATTTCATAATGCATGGTTTCTGTTGCCCCTTCCTCCTCAGGGGGATGACTCCTTAATCTTACCCTGCTCCAGCATGGGGTCCCTCCCACAGGAGACAGTCCTCCACAAACTTCTCCAATGTGAGTCCTTCCCACTCTTCCTTTCTCCAGCATAAGTCCCTTCCATGGGTTGCGGTCCCTCAGGAACCAGCTGCTCCAGCACGTAACCCTGCAGGGCTGCAAGTCCTGCCAGCAGAACTAGTCCAGCCTTAGCTCCTCTCTTGTGGGGCCACAGGTCCTGGCAGCACCTGTTGCAGCATGGGCTTACCTTGCAGTAACAGCCCTTTCCAGGCATCTGCCTGCTCTGCTGTGGTGTCCTCCACAGATTAAAGGTGGACATCTGCTCTGGGGTGGACCTCCACAGGCTGCAGGGGAATCTCAGCTCCAATGGCTGGAGCACCTCCTTCCCCTTCTTCTTCACTGACCTTGGTGTCTGCAGAGTTGTTTCTGTTACATATTCTCACCCATCTCTTTGGCTGCAGTTGCATCTGTGCAGAAACTCTTTTCATTGAAATCTCTTATCCTAGAAATGCTTCTGGTGGTGCTGTTGGGCTTGACCCTGGCCAGCAGTGGGTCCTTCTTGGAGCCAGCTGGCATTGTCTCTCTTGGACATCAGAGGAACTTCTAGCAGCTTCTCACAGAAGCCACCCCTGTAACTCCCACTGCCACCGAAACCTTACCATGAAAACCCAATACAAAGACACTTCCATAAAAGATATTCCTTGTAAAGGTTTCATTCACTTGTTTACAGAGATAAATACATCATAAAGGATATCTCTGGAGCAAATGATTGATACAGTTAGTTTTGTATTTTAAGTTATTTATCCCATTCTCAGTTCTTCCTTTCTAAAATAAATTTTTGCTCAGACAGGGGCTAAAAGAACACCTCCTCATGTTGGTGTGGTTGTTTTTCGTAGGAGATGCAACTGTAGGAGGCAGCTGGCAGGAAAGAGAAATATGAAACATAAGAAAATATATATGGGACAGATTTTCAGGTTGGAAAATGCTTGACCACTCAGTCATTCTTCCCCATCCACTTCACATTTTATCTGCCGCCACTTCTGCTTCTGATTTTCAGTGTGGGTGTCTCCCCACAGAGAAAACATAGTAAGGAGCTGACTCACCATAATTTGTCAGCATGTTTCAGGTATTGAGCTTTTAGGTAGTAGCAAAATGTGGCTACTTCTTTTCCCACCAGAATCCCCAAGAGAAAACTGTACTGTATCTTGAAATTAATGGCCTCCTGTTATGATCAAAGGTCAAACTCAGATGCAGGGCTTCAGTACAGAGGGAGTACATAGCAGAAATCTGCACTATGTTAGACATCAGCTTTGTTATAAATGGAAGCTGCTATAGAAGAGAGTTCATGTACTTTGTCTAAAGCTCATTTCTAAAGCAAGTGGTTTTAAATGTGAAAATAAGTACTGATATTTCTAGACATCCCATGTGCTATGAACTAGCTTTCACTGGTTGTACACTAACAGCTGCATTTAGATTTTGTTGGAATTGTTTACCAAGGATAATTCTCATTTGTAATTTCACTCTAATGGGAATGTTGTACACTGCGAGATTGTTATCTTGCCTTTTAAACATAAAGATTTCAGTTTTTGATGCATCCGGTTTGTGTATTGTAAAATCTATCAAATACAAAGATTATTGTTAATTCCTCAAATTCCAGAATTTACAGTTCAGTTTGTGGTGGCGTGTGGTGTGGAGTTCAGAGAAAAATTTGGCGCTTAGTGCCTCTTTATTCATTTAAAGTATTGAATAGCATATATATGGAAGAATAGAAAATGTCCTTTGTAAATCAGAACAGTGATTGTGTTAATATAAGCAAACCAAAAGCATGTGTTGAATACTTATCAGGCATTAGAATCAATAAGTAGTCTTTAGATTTAAAATTAATGATTTTCTGTGTTCTCCAAAAGTCAAAATCTCTCAAAGTTGTCTTTGTTGCTTCTGATTTTCCCCAAGAGAGTAAGCAGGGTGTGATAAATCATCACACCCTCAAAATAAACAAAGTGCCTGACAAAAAAGACTTGAATTAGACTTAAAAGAGGAAATCTTTGCCCTAAATATTTTCAATAGTTTGAAGCTGTAGCGGTGGAAATGTAAGATTAAAAGAAGATCTGGAATAGCTCTAACCTAACACTATTGCATAGATGGTGGAAGAGTTTTAACATTGTCTTGACATGAGAATGAGGTCATGTTGTTGGATTAAGTCATCTGACCATGTCCCTGCTATTTATCTGATGAGTCTTTTATGGGTTTGCTTGATAATGCCAAGTGATGTAGAAAATTTAAATACATGGAAAACATCAGCAGAATAGCTGACTAAGAGCAAAGAGCTTTTTTCACAATCCTCTATGAAAAATAGCAGAATACATTTTATTTATGAAAGGCTTAAAATTTTGAATTAATAAATACATAAATATATATCTGTACATAAGGGAAACATAAGAGAGAAATCTAGTTTATAAAAAATAAATATTGTAAAGGACATTATTGTGATGGACAAACTGACTAAATGAATCTGAATTAATTCTTCCTTTTACATGAAAAGAGATGAATACATTTTGAAATGTGAAAGTTGAGATATAAACTCATAAAAGACTAGCAACAGCAGCATTCTTTTCCTCAAGCATCCTTTGTTCAGGTAGCAATGTAAGTGAAAGTGAGGCCATCACTGGATAATGCTGCAAGCCTCATGCAAAAGGAAAAAGCGCTGATAAAAAGGGTGTATAATTCTACAACACACAGTACAATGTTAAGTTTTTCATATAGTGATTCATCCCTGTTCACATTGCAGTAGAATTTCTATTTTCTTCTTTTACAGTCAGATTTGTAAAAAATTTGGAGATTTCTGTCCCATGACTTTCTTTTTGAGTGTGTCAGACTCTTAGAGGTGTTACTCTGTGTTTGTGTAAAAGCTGTCACTGACAAGAAATATGCAATACACTAAAACGTCACTTGCAAATAAAATACAACCTTTCAGAAAATTCACCCAGGAAAGCCTCTATGGGACAAAACAAATGTCTGCCAGGACTACCAAATTTTTGAATCTGACTTGTATCCTCTAATAATTGGAAGTAGTGAATAGCTGTGAGATGTATATACTGTTATTTTAGGAATTTATTGTCTTATTTCATTAAGAAAAGAGAAATATTGAACTGAAGTGTATTGTCAAGAATCTTTAGAGACAGAGGAAAAAATCTGCCTGTGTGAACTGTGAGGTGAACTGTGAGGTTAGAAGATGAAGCAATGAATTTACCAATCTGAAGTAAACATGTCCAGCCCTGAGGTGGCAAACTACTACAGGAATTATAAGGAATGTTTGGACGAAGAGAACATTTCTCCCGAAAGTTAAGTCCTTTTGAATAATCTGACAGAACATGGGGGTTTTTTGAGGCAGTAGTAGCCCTTTTAAGCCATAGAGCAGAAGGTGTTATGCTAAATAAAGCCCTTGGAATGTTTGGATGAACTTCTTGCCTTCTCTTAGAGAAAATTTGACATGTTGACACTCCTTCTAAAATTTTGATCTATGATAATCCACGTAAATCCCACCTAGTCAGTTAGTTGGTGTGTGATTTTCTCTCAAGTGTAGTACCTGACCACCCTTTCTTTTCAAATGCTGGTGACCTCCGAACAGGTCAGTTTGCACCTTGCTAGTCTCATCTTGGCATACCTCCAAAAGGCAAATAGGTCAGACTTCTGTTAGTGAGCCAAAAAAGAAAGTTCAGACTGAATGCTTAACAAGAGAACAGAGCATTCTGCAGTAAATATTATTCTGACACATGGCAGAAAGTGCCAGAACTTAGTTTGGGAACTTCCTAGAGCACAGAAAATAAATTGCCTTCAATCTGATTGCACTCAGCAGTAGCTAATGCAGTGTCTTTACCAACACCCATGAGCTCTGAGAAAGTTTCTCACCTCACCACAAAGGTTTGCAAGGTTCTGTTCTCGAGTGGTAACATACAGATAATTCTGATGGACATTAATGGGAGCTCCTGGAGTATGCTATTGAGCTCATAAGATTAACGTCATAAATACACATAGGCATCACAACAAGGCCAGACAGTGATTTGGTCTCTACTTCTTGCTTTATCTAAATCTCAGCTTTTAGTTCTGTGTGGAAATCTTTATTGCTCTTCTGGAATAGGTGATAAGCACACAAATTATGACCAAGCTCATTAAGTACTAGCCTTTTGGCTTTACACCACAACAGCACCTAGTGATTCTAATGTATGCGGGATTGGGCCAATGGAGGCCCAACAGTTTTATTTACAATGATGGTAACTTGAAGATATATCAAAATTGATTTTTGTTACATTGATAACAGTAATAGTACTCCCTGTAAGAATTAAAAGGCCCATTATAAAGGTATTTCTTAATGGTACAAATAGCTTTTTTAATCCAGCTGAGCCAAAATGCTATTTGACTATTCAAAGGGATTTTTGAAGAGAGCCATTAATCAGTGTCAGATTCAAAAGCAGTTCTATGCTATCTTCAGATAGAATGTAAAATGTTATATTTTTCATATTCATACATCTCTTAGTGTCTGCTATGTGTCTTGAAAATTAGGGGATACTACATGAAGAAACACTCACAAGATTATCTAGGTCTGGAGCTTCCCAAGTTAGTGTTTGAGATGAAAGATTTTGCTTGTCAGCAATTTACAGAGAAAGAAATAAATTTACAGATATAAATAATTTACTGATAAGCTCCTATCAAGAAAAAAAATCAAAACAATGTTTAGGAAATAATTTGAGGAGCCATGAAGCTAATGAAGACAAAAATATCTACTCCCATGGTCCACTCCTAGGGTCTGGAGACCCTAGTGTCCAAAAACATGGTTGAGCTTTTCCTTCAGAATTTAGACCATTTTTCTGTACACAGCCACTTAGTTCATGAAGCTCATTGGCACTCAGTATCTCTAAGCCATCTACCGTTTTTTTAAATTTGGTGTAAATAGGTCAGTAAGTTCAGTGTTTTGGTGAGGCAGCTATACAGACAAAACAGAACAATAGCATAGGGTTAGTTTTCTTAGGAAAAATAGAAGTTGTAGTCCCCTAAATCAAAGGACTTCAAAGTGTTTTTTATGAGTGTCTTATTGTGTTCTCTTTATATTCTCTGTGAATTGCACGCTTGTTGAAACTGTTTTTTACTCTTTCTAACTTGTGTAGCTAACTCTTAGCAGTAAAGGGGCAGGATATGCTGTGAAAAGAAAGACTTTTAGTTCTCTAAAAGCATATACTTAAAATGGATTTAGACCAGAAAATGAGGGAAGAAGAGTAGAGTTGTGTTACTAAGAATGACCATGAGCAAAAAGTTTGCATGTAACAGAAAATTACTTTTGACACATTAAAATACATCCAATCTATGTTCATTGTAATTCACTTGATGGTGAGTCACTTAATAGCAAAACGTATATCATTTATACTGCTATCCTTAATGCTTTTAAACTGTAATATCCTTTCCTCAATGAGCACTTGTCAATTTCTCTGATTTCATAAATTAACTAGGTCAAGTAAGTAGAGAGTTATGGTTGGAAGAAAAAGAGAAAGCAGGTAAATATGGATCTACCACTCTGAACTTCTTTCCAAAATCCTGGTTTTCAGTATAATTCAGAGTTGCATACGCTGTCTTTTGTCAACTCATCCTCATTGTCCATAGATCATTTAATCAATGCATTATTTTATGGCACAAAGGAAGGTATTTTTATGTGATGTCATCTGTGTGAATATTGCCACATGAGCACTGAAGCCCAAATACCATGTATGCTGTGATATTTCCCAGTTATCTCACTTCTCCTTTCCATTAATTCCTTCATACTTGCACAAAGTCATTGAATTTTGTCTCCCCTATTTGATAATGGGAACTATTCTACCCTTTGGTGTTGGTTCATGTGGGTCACACAACCCATTAGGGCACTCTCTTCTCAGGACTATATCTATAGGCTACTCATTAGAGCATCCTTATTTGCTCTTTTGAAATGAAACTGTCCATAATATTTTTTCTTGTGTTATGTTCTTAGACCAGCACATTATATGTTTCCGTTGGAAGTTGCATCATATGTTGTCTCTTTATTGATATGTTTCCTTTAGACTTTTTCTTTAGATTAATATTTATTCTCACAGCCTTTTCTTAGGCCTTTTATTGCTCACAGCATCACAGGCCAATAAACAATATCAATTATAGATGCAAGGTTATTGCTAGAGAGCCTGGATATTGATCTCACATAAGTTAGAAATGGTTGAAGGAATGAACTTATTTGTTGGCAGGTGTCCATATCATGAAGCAATCACCATAAATATCTTCAGCCTGGCCTTTTCTTGACTCGTATTACAAATATTAGGAGTTAAAGAATCAGAATGAAGCAATACTGCATGCAAAGTTGAGACACATTAGGTAGCCAGTCTGTGAGGAAAAACATGCTATCACTGTATAGAAATTGAGGACTTTTGCCTGTCAGTTTGATATTTTGTAAAAAAAAGATCTTAAATAACAAATTTCTTTAAAAGAAAAATTCATATTGTCATTAGTGTAATCATCTTTCATACATTTTTACAATCAAAAGTTTAAATGTTTGCTTGTAAAGATGCTGAATGTCAAGCAATATATGGCAATATTTCCATTTCTCGTATTTTTTTAATAATAAAGGGAGAAAACTTCTGGGTTGGCCATAGGTTGTGAATTTTTTTTAATTGATTCTTTGGTCTCAAAAAATATTCAGAATTGAATCCAAATGCTGCACCTAAAGGTTGATGTTTCTTTGAGACTAGTTTTAATGAGGGATTGCAACTGAGCCAACCCCAGTTGCTCAGTTGCAGCTTGGGCAAGTAGAAAAGCCTTGATGATTGATCTACATGGGTGAGTTGGCATCAGTTTGAAAGCCCTCTGGGTAGAGACAGAACATCCAGAAGGAAGAATTAGAAAGGAAAAGGGAGAACAAACGTTTATCACCCATTTAGTAGCATTTTATGGCAGTGTTATGGTAAACTGAGAGATGAATGCCTACATTCATGTATTTTGCACTATTCTGAGGCACTAATAACATTAAATCAGACTTAATACTTCACACCAAATGTTCAGTAAAATAGAGAACGATGTGAATATTTGTTGATTCTATACGCTATGGGTACAGCATCAAAAGTAGTGCCTGAAAGACATAAAATGCTGCAAAATAGAGGTCAGAATTATGCTAATGTCATGATAATATAAAAATATTAAGTCACCAAATGACAGGATTACAACCCAACTATCTTCAGTCCCTAGGAACCTTTCAGCTAAGCTCATAGTAAATAAAACACCGGTTCCACACAGGAGTCTGATTACAAATTTACACATTTGTATTATTAGAACTGCATGAAGCATTCACCTCTGGAGACTGGGGTTAAAATCTGATTTAGGTTACTGGAGAATATTAGTGTAGTTGTCCCAGCCTAGTAGATACTTCATTATATAATAAAATCTTCTCTCAATCCTGAAACCAGTTGGTCTGATTAACACGTTCTCTTTAGAAAAGGCCAGGATTGGAATAGTCCGAGATTAAAATAAATTGACAGGCCTGTATGAAAAAAACATGCTCATTACTCTAATTATCTAGATATATATCTACTTGCCAGTTTCTCTACAAAAGTCAGTATTCACTGTGCTAGTGATTTGGATAAAGAGGGATGAACAGGTGGAGTGCAGGTATGCATTCAAAGAAAAGGGCATGACTGAAGTATATTACAAAGTCAAACCATGGAAGGTCTTAGTTCACAATATTCAGCAATCTCATATTATCAGACTTTGCTATTCTTTTTTCTTTTTTTTTTTTTTTTTCCAGATATCCAGTACAAGTCAGTATTTGGTGTATTTTTTGTGTGTTTTCTGTGCAGGTATAAATGTTGTGGAGTTTATTACATTATTGGAGTCAGTTGAGAAAAGCTTTTTCAGTAACTGTTTTACTTCTGTTATAGATCCTATTTTACTATTCAGTTCATTTTCTATAATTGCTTAAAATATTGTGTATTGCAAGAATTTAATGACAATCTATATCTATTCAAATACAATGGAGATTAATAAAGACTTTGCTTGTCAATATTATCAATTTTTTTCTCTTATGGTATTCCCTTTCCTCTTATTAGATTTTTAGGCAGGCATTTTAAATTCCTGAAGATGTAAACTACATAGAGCCAAGCCACTGTAAAGGCCTAACACATCAGTAAATGTCACTAAAGTGTCAACTCTTTGCATCATAACCGCAGTTCATTTCTCAGCACTGACAGTGATGCTTTTACTGGATAAGAATTGGAATGGGCATATTTCCAGATCTTAATTACATCAGGCATAGGGATGAGGAACAGTCTTTTTCCTCATGGGGAAGGGAGAGTAGAGCTGAATTTGGCCATCTAGTGCCCTACGCATCCCCGTTTATCTGGAGATAATAGGATTAAGTTAAGCTATGGGACTTCCATAGCTAGAACTGCCTTGCTGCCTTCAGCAGGGGTCTAATAAGGATAGATATAATTGGGTAAATGGTGAATAAGAATAAAAAAAGTACACAGTATAAGGAGTATGCTTGTGAATAAATGATGGCAAATTGGATTCCATCCAATCCCTGCAGAGCCTGTTAAGATATAGCGACACATGTGGAATTACAGGATGAAATGTGTTATCTTTCTCATTTTCTAACTTTTGCCATCTTGTCTGAAATCTTACATCCAAAGGAACTTAAAGTTTAAGGAGAATATGGGCAAGGGGAATTGCAGCATTTGTTTGGTATTAAGCAGAAGCTTTTAAATGCGGTTATATAAGGTTATACATGCACAAAATGTAAGTGGATACAAATACATGCCGGACAAATGGGATTTTGATTTTCTGACCCATAGCAACTTACTGAACTTAGTCTATTAACAGTTTAGCTCTTACTTTCACTTTTTTTTCACATCTCCAAAAGAAGAGCAAACATGAAGAATATAGCCCCAATGAAATAATTAATTAGGTCATTCACTAGTAGATATTCCTTAATTTATTTAAATACAGTTCTTCTATCTTTTTCTGGTTTGGTTGTGTTTTGAAATGCAGTTAATAATTACTTTAAGAAAAATATCACAGTACAGAACTATAATTAGAGGTCAAAAGGTGTTTTTTCATAATTTTCTGGCAATAAAAATACACTACAAGTCCTTGCCTGGTATAGAAGGCATAGTCATTTAACTATCATTTATTTTCATGCTTGTGACTTATAGCATGCAATTGTGAGTATGAAATAACGTGTATTGTTGGAGTTCCTTTGTTTTGGTTGCAGAGAAATCACATCCATGAAATTTTCAAAGACTGCTCCAGAGCTGTGGAGCAAGATTCAAAACCCTATTGCAGACTGAAAGTATGTGATCCCCCTAAATTTCTTCCATTTTGTGGAAGAATATCAATCTGATGCTAGCATACCTCGGGAGTGACTTTGTAAATCATTCAGATGCTGTGGTAGGTAGAGTTAGTTTTAGAAATAGAATGGCTTGTCTCTGCATTTGCTCTTCTTTCCTTTTTACTCCTGAAGATGACCCTGATTATGAATTGTTGAAGGTAGTGGTTAAACTGTCAGATTGTTCCATCCATATCCACATTATTACTTACCTGCCAAAAGGTTTGCACATGCTAACGCATCTCTTTAAATCTGAGCCTGTGTTAAAAAGTTGCAGTGCCCTATCTGGCTATAAAGCAGAGAGCAGCATCAGTGTATTTACAAATAAGGTCACATATTTATTAATAACAATGTATACAGCATGACAGAAATTTTAAGAAAAGAAATCATTGAAAGGCAAACAATCTAGTCAAATGGGGAATAGCAACGCAGAGATTACTGTGAGCAATAAACTGAAGACTTCTGAAGAAATGTAAGCAGTCCTCTTAAGAGAGGACTGGGAGATCTATGAGCCTAAGCAGGAGCAATTTAAAAGGATAATTAGAGGAGCTAAAAGAAATACTGAATGTTGTAGTGTGAAATACATCAGCAAACAATAAAAGAGTCTTCAAATATATTTGCAGAAGACAGAAAGTAAAAGAGAAAATTAGTTCACTAGAAATGAGTGTTGGGAATTGGAGACAAGGTGATAGAAGGAAATAGGGTCCTGTTTTGCTTTTGTTTTTACAGGCTCTTCCCAGAGATTTTAGAATATGAGTTCTATAGAATACATAGGTACCAAAGCAATGGGCATGGCTGTGTAAAGGCTGAAATTTCAATGTGGATGAAGAACCAAGTACAAATCCATATTACCAACATTAGGTATTTAGTGGAAATTACCTAATGAAGAACATACAGCCATTTTTATCACAAAGAAATAAAAGCTCACAGATTGAAGACTTCAAGAATAAACAAACTGGCTTCTAAAATATATTTATATCTCTGTTCATAGATTTTTTGAGAAATAGAAAGCACCTATAAAAACATGACCTTTTTTAAAGGAATTGGGTAAACAGTACCCGCCTGCTAAGGGATTAAAATCAAATATGTATCAGGTAGCTCCATTTCAGGTCTGGGGTTAGAGTCCTATACTGGTGATATTTCTGTGTGTACATGTTTAAATTTGAGGGATGTGCTTAGCTCTACTGAAATTTTCAAGCTTTTGGAGATTCTGCTGTAACACCTTATAGGAGCTGGCATGTTTGTTATATATTGTACCTGGATTTGCAGGTAACTTGGTGTTGAAAAGATTTAAGGAAAGAGTCAGGGGAGTGAATGAAATTGTCATTTGCATTCACTCAGTTGCTTTTATGATAAACATTTTTGGAAAAATGTTATGAGTGGTTTACTTCAGAATGTTTGGAAAATCCTCATATAGGCAGAAAGAAAAATATAACAAATTAGTAGAGTTTATCATCTGAAAACCTTCATTCTTAGGGATTAATCCTGATTCCATTGAAATCAATAGGAGTTGTGCTGCTGACTAGACTGAAATCCCAATCAAATTGATACTTGCTGTCTTTTTTTTTAATTTATATCAGTAAAATAATTTCTTTTTCATCTTCTTTAATCTGGATTTTAGTGATGAACATCTAGCATTTTTAGAACACCTAATATTTTAGATGAAAATCTCATATTTTAGCCTTGAAAATGGTGGATGTGGAACATTAGGAAGTCCCTTATCTTTATTCTATATAGGGCAACAATAATTTCAGGATAGTAATCTAAGAACGTCCCTTGATTAGTAATAGTATAGCAACTGCCAGAACAAGAAATTTAATAAATACAGCTGAATTCACTGTGTTTGTTGTTATTAGAATTCTTGACAACTGATTTGCACTTGCATCCATCTAATCTGAAATTGTCCCAGACTCTTTAACAGATCTCTCCCTAAACAACAAATCATGGTGGCAAGAAATCCTGTATCTTCATTGTGAATCCCTATATAACAGAATCTTGCTCAGTCTTCAACCATCTTTTTGTTATCTCTTTGGATTAATTCAGGCTCAAAATTAGCAAAAAGACATTTGACTGGGATCAGTGGAGTTCCTGAGATATAAATCTTGTAAAGGACAGCTGTATCATTGGAGAAGTTGTTGTATTTCATTGAGCTATAGTTGTAATATAATTTAAAGTGATTTAAATTTATGCTAGCGTCAGAAACTGAATTTAAAAAGTACTCGCTTGTTCCATTCATAACACTTTTTTGGAACCTTTTAATAATTTTTCCTTCTCTTATATTTCTGTTAAAGAGTAATTTAAAAAATCAGATCAAAAAGAGAGTTTCATCCAGCTTCAGAATTTTCACTTCTACCCCAATGCAGTCTCCTTCACCAAAAGAGGAAGCTCTTGAGCAGCATGCTCGAATTTCACATTTATATATGTATTGAAAATTATAACTCTGTTTTTTTTCTCTAATGCTCTGGTTTCTTGGAAAGGTTTTTCACAACTCGTTCAGATCACAGGAAAGGCCTTGTCTCCATTAATATTTTCCAAAGAGTGCAACATTCAGTAGTAGCATCAGAAACTAAGACCTGAATATTTCCCTCACCTTAGTAATAGTCAGAAAAAGATGGAACTTGTATTCAGGAGTGTGGGCTTGGATTATACTCAGTTTATATCTGCTATTACTGTCAGTAATATTACAATTGGAGAACTGAGAGTCGTGGCCATGAAAGTAGTGACAGATGTTGCATGAGTATGGACTAGCAAATGGCTTTGCTCTAAACATTGCCTTAAAAACAATTGACACCAATATCTTATATAACATCGATCTTACTGCTCTTAGTGCTGTGTCAAGGGGAGGCTGTGGCTGAGGAGGCCACTTGACTTTCTAGTAAACCCTTACCCACATTAATTCCTGGAACCAGCTTTTATCTACATTTCAATATTATATTTTTGGCCATTGTTCCCTCTTTGTCCCAGAATCTCTGTGAGCCAACAGATAAATGTACCAGGAAGCTAATAAACACTCCTATCATCCAAGCTATCAACATTATTGTGATGAATTGGGAAATGTGTTTGCAGTTTTACCTTAGATCACTAGTGGCACTTGGTGCTTATTACCTACAGGCTTGAATGTATACACGCAAAGAGAATAACTGTCTGAAAGGTTTAATGATACTTGTGATGCAGTCAACCATTATTTCCCTTTGACAGATTCTACTACCTGAAAGACTCAGGTTAATATAATGATTGAGTGCTTCCACTTTATGCCATATGCAGTAGTGGTATTGCTCTGTATATCACATGTAATATTATCTAGCACTTGTAAAGTGTTTTTTGCATGTGCAGTCTGCTTTATGACCATTAACTAATTAATCCTCACAATGGCTCGGTGAGGTAAACAACAAGATGCTATCACCCATTATTATCACATGGTTATGCTGTCATGCTTCGTTTATGAATTTATCTATATACTTTGTAATGCCACATCTAAAGCTTCAATAAAAACAATTGAAAATAATGAAAAAGAAGAGAAACTCTGCTTTTGGGAACACATTTGACATTTTTTATACTGGCAATGAGCTAATATAATTAGAGAGTACAACAAACTCCAAAAGGAAGAATATGAAGTGTACTTCACCCATTCTGCTTAACAGATCACATTGTTGTGGAGACAGAGACAAGTTGCTGCCTGCAGAAAAAAAAAAGAGCTAAATACAAATGCATCACAAATAGGGTGAAAATCATTTTTTAAAAATTGAAATATTTGTTTGCAGGAAACCATAATCGATTAAAAATCTTAAATGCAGTATATACAAATGGTTTCTTCTAAATGCACCTATTTAAATACTATATAATAGTAAATGGGATAATAGGTCAAATCTGGCAAAATTTTGTCTCTGCTGGGAAAGAGTTTTCCGAAAAATTTTAGAATTTATAGAGGTGCCCATATCCAAGCAATTGACAGACAATGAATTTATATCAGTGTTTTACTTAAGCTCAGGGGTGCAATTCTGCTCATCTCCCCCACATACCATGACTCACTTCACATCATGGAGCAGTCCTGGAGCACTTGAACTGCTTTGAGATGAAACTAAAGCAACCAAGTTCCTGGAGTGTGAACTCGTGCACTCCAGCTACTAATGACTATTCTTGAGTCCACAGGACCAGATTAGATTCTGTGCGAAGTAAAGCCCTCTGAAGTGCTGATAGAATAAATGCAAGGCCCTCAGCACCACCTGTTTCATTCTACAGAACAAGCCATAGGGTGCACTATTTGGAAAAATATGAAAAAATATTCTGCTAAGAGCTGCAATATGTGACCATTAGTAGCATTCAGTTCCCTGTGTTTCTTCCATTACAGTTTTCAGAGGATGTCAAGGAAGTTTGATGATGAAATCCCATTGATGTTTAATAGCACTTAGGTTTTTTACTTTACCTGTCTTCATCTGACGCATTAAGCATACTAGCATTGAAAGTACCCCTTAGCTTTTCAGCTTGATCTTCAGAGAAATAAACATTTAACTTAGTGTGATTTGCTTCATTTTACCTATCTTTATAACATTGTCCATTTATTTACAACTGCCACTTATTTACTATATAATATCAGCTTCAATAGAAGCTGCATTTAGCATCAAAAAAATCATGGGACTTGGTTGGGTCTTTTTGATCTCTTTAAAATGGGGAGGCAGAAATTAATATTTTTAATGTTTTATCAATTTTTACCATTGGGCAATGATCAATATTTCCATCTGGTTTTTTTGTTTTATTTTAGAGGGCTATCGTTACACAACATCAAAGCTAGCTTGTATGAAATAGAAACACACTTTTTGGAGTAGGAAAAGGCTTGCTGACAGCATACTGGCTGATAGTGAAGGAAGGCTGTGGGAGTTGGTAGTAAATGACTGTGCTCTTGAAAAAACTTTACAGGGTGAAAAAGGTAGCAAACAGAAAAAACAGCTCAGATTCTGAATTTTAATTGTGTTTACACGGCTGCAATTGGGAAAACATCATATTTCATGCAGTGTTGCATTGGGGAGGATTATAGCTTGTATTAGTATCATCTTTATATACTGTTTCTCTACAACAACAACATTTACTATTGAAAATGACATGATTTTTCACTTTCCAGTTTGGCAATGGTTGAGTTAAAATAGTAGTTTACTTTTGGCTCTGGTGCACAAGAAAATGTTACAATTTCAACCTTAGAAAAGTAACCCCAAGAAGGTATTATAAATTGGCCAAGCTCAGAATAGGGGTGAATGATTAGATTCCAGTGTTTCCTGCTGAGTGGTACATGCTTGTTTTGCAATACAATTTTGAGTCAGAGATTCAAACAGAACGTGCAAATCCTATTCAGTCTCTCAGCATTGTTGATCTGTTTTTTATTGATTTTTCATCAGTGCAGATCCAGTGCTCTCCATATCTTTTAGAAACCTTATGGTCGAATGTTGCAGAATAGGATTTCTAATTAAAACTATGTTTGGTTCATCAAAAGGCTTCACTGTTTTATAGGAGAATGCAGCATTTTCCCAGTTTTACTATATTCGTATAGTCCTATTTTCCAAGGAAAAAGGTTCTCTTTCCATAAAACAACGCCAGAGTAATAAGATATTATAGATTTTGTGTCCACCCTTCACCAAAGACAATGACTTACCCTGTGCACATTTGTTCTATATATGGGTAAACAGCATTCTGTTAAATGTAGATGTGGGTTTTTTTCAAGTTTTCATAGTTTTAATATGTAATAGTATTACATAATAACAGGATTTTGACATTTTACTTTTGAGGGAATATATTAAGTATGTTTATAGGCTTGAAATTGACTTTAAGGGAAAAATGGTTTGATATTTTCTGCCTATTAGCTTTCTTTCTGTTAATTTTTCTCCCAGGTCTGCTGGGTAGTACGCAGTGACAATGTAAGCGGGATGTATTTCCTCACATCAGTGCCTTGTTAATGCTGTTCATTAATCTAGAACCATGAGCTTGTTCAGAGATGGTTAGATATTCCATATTTCCGTAGGCTTTGAGGGAAGGGTGACAGCTTACTTACAGCATCAGAAACCAGATCTCATTGCATTGTCATGTCATTTTTAATACTGATAAAATAGCAGAGGCTGCATGTGTACTCACAGCCTGCAAATGGTACAGCAGCACAATCCAAAATAAGTCATTCCATCAGCTTTTTGTAAACCAAAGCTTAGGTAGTTTTAAATAGGACTATTAGTGAATTAGTGCATGAAAAACCTTTGAATTTTGTTATAATAGTTGGTGTTGTCTTAGTCTGCTTATTTTTGTATTAAAGAAGCAGTACTTTTTAAGTACTATTCCATATTATTTGGGTTTTGGTAATGCCTTGAGGTGCCTGTGATGATCAGTACCTCATAGGGCCCATATAATGTTCTGATCAATGTTGAAGCAGTTGACACATGCGAATGTGTCTGTCTTCCTCATCTATACCAGAAACTTCATTTCTTTGAGATACCTGCATACTTAAAGAGAGCTAGTCATCACAGACTGATCATTTTATCTGCTCTATTGGAATTTAAGATAATTTAATATTTAAAATACTAGTGACATCATTTTACTCACATTTTATAAGGAAATTTGCATATTCCAGTGTGAGATTCTTTTGATACCTAATTTTCAGGACATAGTTTTTCCAATATATAGTTTTCAATGTATAAATCAGTTCAGTCTTTTAATTTCATTTGTTGTTGGAAATTCAAATGTAAATATCCTATTGTTCAAAAAAAAAAAAAGCAATCCTTTCATGTCATTAGCTCTTCTACTTCAACTATGTTGGGAACATTATCGGATAAATATTTCTTATTCTGTTTTCTGGCAGACGTAGGCATGCCTTTAGGATAGACTGGAATTACTGTAATGTAAAACTACGAGTGAGAGCTGCTGTTACTGGGCAGATCACCACTCAGAGCTCCCACAGCCCATAAGTGTAGTCTTGTCAGGTTCTTAGGTATTGAAGGAACTATTAAAATTATAGATCTAAATGTTAATACTATTTAAACTGCAGATCAGACAAAATGTAATAAAATAAATATAAAAATCTCCAAGTGAGTAAAAGTGGCATTGCCAACCATACTGTTGCAGACTGGGAAGGCAATACAGAGCTAGATCTTCAAGGAAACTGAATCAATAGAGCACTGTGGTATTCAGTGGTGCCATACTTATTCATTCCTCCTATAGTCCAAGTTGTTAGTTCATTGACAAAAACTCTGCACTTACTACAGATAAATACACAATCTAAGATGCTTTTTGTACTTTTTAAGGGGAGAGTATTAACTGCATTTTAAACAATGCATTAGGGAAAATTAAGCCTTTAAAATATCAGAAAGATTTCTTTTAAAAGGAAACTAGCTCATATTCAAATTGGTATCCTAGTAAAATGAGTATTTTTTTATTGTGTTATGTATATCTATAATAAAACCAATATGAAAATTGTGTTCAGTGAATTTCACAGTGGGGGCTGTAATTGTGCTCACTTAGAGACCTGTTCTGGCACCGATACCTGTGCATAGCTCCCATTAGCAATAATAGGAGGAACACATGCCTTTTGATGGCAGAATGCATCCTTCCTCTGAGCGTTACCATATTACCATCCCTACTGTGATAACAGCAGTATCATACTGCCATGAAAATAGATGCATCACTGGAGCTAAAGTAAGATTCTCAGAACCAGAACTATGTGAGGGAGAAGAAGGAACAATTTATGGTAGCTATGGAGAGCAGTGTGCCCATAGAGGGCCAGAAGAGGTGTAAAGACATGGAATAACTGGGCAGAACCTTTTGAGGCTTTTCTTGAAGGTGGTGACCATGTACTGTATGGCAAACCCAGCTCTGGGTTTATCTTATCTTTTTTTGAAGCATGGGTGTCACTGGAAGGAATAAGCAATCCTGGAACAGTCAACATGCTCTTATGTTTGCCTCCTTAGCAGTTGTTGTTGCTAGTATGGACAGAGGCTTTGTCACATTTGACATCCTGGCTCTGGCTCATCAATGTGCAGAATTAAGTGTGCCTTCACTGT
Organism: Acanthiza pusilla; assembly: GCA_036630365.1. Classification (NCBI taxonomy): domain Eukaryota; kingdom Metazoa; phylum Chordata; class Aves; order Passeriformes; family Acanthizidae; genus Acanthiza; species Acanthiza pusilla. The sequence goes on from JAXCHO010000078.1 coordinate 6,524,691, forward strand.
TTCTGTGTCTCAGTGGAGCACACTGAATAGGCATCAGGCTGCTGCCCTGTTTTCAGTTGGAGAGAAGCCCTCTCCTAACATAGAGTCTCAGGTGCATGCTCTGAGCTGCTCTCTCAGGATTTCATAGCAGTGCTATGGAGGCCAAGTGAGCATCTCCCTTTGGAGTGGGGTTCAGTCTGGTTTCCTGCAGTCAATGTATGTCCTGTGGAATGTATGTCTCTTGAGCTCAAGAATGTAGATTTTTTTCTGTTAGGTTGGTTCTTTGTTTCAGTTTTGCTTACCTGAAGCCCTCCTTTGCTGTGTAAAGGCATTGTCTGCCTTCCTGTGGACTCACACAGAGCTTCTGCAGGGTTTAACCCTTTGAGCTGTGTAGAAGCTGGCAAAATAACAGTCAGATACAAAAAGGTGTATATAATACGCATTAAAATATTACTAACAGCTAAAACATTCTTCATATATTTGCTACATCCTATTCATAAAATCCTCAGAATACCTGTTATCTGTTTCTCATTTGGCCCTGCAGAAGTTGCCACACAATCAAACCTGATATTTATGTGTCTATGACTGCCACAGGTAAAAGAGCATTCTTAATAAAGTCTATGCTAATGTCAGATATATAAAAATCCTTCAGTCTCTGAATATACCTGTTTATGATAGGATTTCTTGGTGCCTCCTTTCTTGAGATTGCTAGCAAGCTCTTATTTACCATGTCATGTTATGGAACTTCTTTTGGAAACATATTTGAATGCTGTATACAGTCTGAAAGCATATTTAAAGCTGTTGCTTTCGATTTTTCTTTTAATTCCTTGATACCACTGCTAATGTAAAGGACATAGATTGAAGAGAGGATCTCCTTTTCCTAGGCAATGTGTTATTGATGAGCTGGCATTTGCCCTGTGGCTCTCCCCCAGGATTGCTTACATCTATTACTCACACACATCGATTGGTTAATTTGATAATTCTATCACCAATCAGCTTGTGTCTGACCTTTTGCCATGGCAATGATGGCAGAGTCTTCATTTTTACATCGCATACCTGCTAGATTGACCTTTCTGAGGAGAATGTCAAGACATCCCTTGATCTTAACCTGTCACTAAATTTGTTAGAATTACACTGTCCCTTAACCTTGATCTGTTGTATTTGTAACGCTCAGGATATGCAGTTTGTGCGGAAATATTCTTTCATAATTTATGCCAGTCAAGGAAAAACATTTAAATAATTAAAAATCAGCTTCCCATTAAGGAAGTGTATGTTTAGAAAGTTTTTGTGTCTGTTTTCCTTCCATACATCTGTGTGGTTCTCCCTGCATCCTAGAGTAGTCCCTAAGAAGTACTTTCCCTTTCTGGGACCACTGAAATTAGAGGATGTTTTTGTCCCCATCTTCTGGAGTTTAGGGAACTAAATATGGTTTGTTCAACTACCCCATTAAGTAAGGACTGTGCTGTAGGGGATTTATAGGACCCCAAATAAAATCTTACATCCAAGTTGGCAAGCATTGATTGCTTTTTCCATCCCCTGATAAAGGTTTTCCACCTCCATGTGTGCCTGAAAATACCTGGAGCTAATGCAAATTTCCAGGGTTTCTACAGATCAAGCAGATTGCACTTTTAGTATCTGTAGTCTCAATATTGCAAAAATAGAACACCAGGCTATTCTGTTCAGCATATAGGGTATATTCTGACAGAACAAAAGTCATGTTTACAATATGTCTTTTAATAAATATACATTATGCAGCCCAGCTTCCAAGAGCACTTTTGGTAATGACAGTATTCTGCTTGCATTAACGTGCAACTCTGCCACTACACAAAATCTGAAATTTGTAGTCCATTAACTTTGTCACAGAGTACAGAGAATAAAATTTGCAGTTTCCTTTTGTTAAGATATTTGCAACACCTCTCTTCATTTGAAAGTAAGGTCCTCGCCTGCCCTTTGCCTTCACCCAAAATTGTCCTGTTTTCTCCTTAGCAGACAATTCAAGGGCATCACTTGGTGACTCTGGACATGTTAATTTTGAGTTCAGCTCAGATGAAGGGAGAATACAAAGAAATCTGCCTCGGTTTTCCTGCCTATGTTTTCTGAAAATATATGCATGTATGTAATTCAGTTATGCATAAGTGGGGTAGCTTGGGCCATTCTATGGTTAAAGGTTTTCCTTTACATAAAAAGCTGTTGATAAAGAGGATGTAATCCCTGTTTTTTGTGGACATGAATAACACTGAGAAAATCCTATTCCAGTAAAATTTTATAAAATTTGTGATATCTTCAGAAGATGGGACTTTCATACAAAACTTCAGCCTGAAGAAAATTTGAATGGGCAAGTTAGAGGGGCTGTTTTGAGTCTAGAAAAATAAATCTTCCATTTGAAATTGAAATTATCTCAGTATATGGTTTTTAGCTGAGATTGATATCGTGTTGTATCTATTTCAAAAAACAAATCTCAAATTACTTGAAGAAGCAAAAGCAATGATTTTGCCTGAGCAATAACTGTTGTATCATTATGTTTAGTCAAATACTCTCTTTTTTTTGTACAAGAGATCAGCATTAAAAATAAGCAACAATCCAGCTTTTAGTAGTCACTGGGTCTCACATTAAATAGATTGTTAGTGCACAGTAATCATGCTGCACAAAACCAAGTGGAGAGTTTATAAACCAGAGGTTTTATGATGTATTGGTCTGGATTCTTTATAAGGTAGAATTTCAGCTAACAAGGGAGGTAAAGCAAGCTACAAACGTTTCACTTTCAGTCACCGTACAGTGATATATTTTGCCTGTTGTTCTTTCTGTAGGCCTAAAAGGTGACATGAGGATCATGCATAACCTGACTGGGGGTGCTGTTTTGGTTGGGGGCGAGGAGGGGAGGAGAGTGCTTTAAATTAGTCAGTGTAATTATTACAGAAGTGCAAGCAATTTATAAATTTTATTGGGTTTTTTTCTGGGAGGTATGTTATTCACATGTCACGTGCCATGCATCTGTTCATATTATCTCGTACTTCCCATTGTGTTTGCAGTGTTTTTGAGTTAATTTGAATTTAGTAGCTAATGTAATTGACGTATGTATATCATCCATTACTGTTAAGCGTGGTTCCGCCAGATACCAGTCCTAACCCAGAATCTTCACACAGCCCTGCACTTGCCACTCATTTCTGAGCCCCAGAATTCCCAACCAAGCACTGTTTTTAATTTAGGGAAAAGCTGTATCTTTTAGAAGTTAGTGCAGAGTGGCTTTTTAATGAGAACAGTTTTTGCTAAGAGTGAAAATGAGACCCCTAAACTTATTTCACTTGTAATTTAAACCAAATTCCAGTCTAAGCCTCCAGAAGTGAAAGGTTACTGCATTAGCCACCTATACCCTTTGTGTTCACATAAAATTAAACTAAAACTAAATCTCAATTTCATGTGGCCTAGAACATGCCCCTTGTTAATTAGTAACAACATAGAAAGTATGAACCAAGAGTAAGAAAAATTGTATTTAAAAATTGAAAGATTAAAGAGTTATCTCTCTCTTTGGTTTATAGTAATGGAAACAATCTTCATTGGCTTTCAGTGTCTAATCTTGGCTGAGCTTGTGAAAAGGACATTGCTTAAAAATATTATTTTAAATGTGCACAATGAGAGAGTGAAGACAGTAACATCTTTAAAAATTCAAATTATAAGCTTGTACATAGCTAGAAAAGAAAAAAAGAGGGTGTAGATGGAGCAAGAAGGAGTCACTGGCACAGTGAACGCAAACTGTCATTGAGGTGATAGTGGAAAAGTACTGCCCTGCTGGTTGAAAAATGGGATTTAATGCTCAAAGCCACAGGCTGAAACCATTATTCACAACTGGTGCTCCCTTTTTGATCCCAGAGAGTAATAGATTTCTCTATAAACTGATGACTGTAGTTCATATAACTCTTATTTTACACCCATTAGAAAACTGACGGAGAAAAAAATTTCTTTCTTCTCAACTGCCATAAACCTATGTGCTTCCCTCCCATTAGATCAGGTTCCTGACTACTTCCCTTCTGCCTTGGTTCCCTCCGTCCCTCTTGCCCCCAGCACAGTAGTCAGAGCTTTCACTGTTTCCTCATCTTCTCTTTGAAGCAGGGTTTCATCAATCATGGTGGTAGTAGTCTGCTCTTGTAATCAAGGCTAAGATCCATCAAGTGTCGTGGCTGCAGCAGCTCCTTTCAAGCTCCAGAGCAGCTCAGGTTTCTGGGCCTTTTCTGAGGTTCAGTGCCCTTGTAGCAATGGCTCAGTTGCTGAAAATACCTTCAGCTCCTTCTTAAAAGGGGATTTGCAATTCCCATTGAAACATGGTCACAGCGGCCATTGTATGAGAAATCACTCAGGCTCCATACAGTGCCATGATGTCTTATTGATCCATGAGCACTATTGAAAAAAGGATGTAAGGAAGGCAGGGAAGAGGAGAAATTGTCAGTGACATATGTGCATATGAAAAGAGCAAGGGAGGAAGGTGGAAACATGAGGATTTGCAGCAGTCAGAGTCTTACTGTGCTGGCATTCAGAAGAGCAAGCGAAATGCTGGTGACTACAACAAACCCTGTGTATGGGCACACACACTGCAGAATGTTTTGACGGGTCTGAGGCTGCTTCTTGGACCATCATCTTAAAGGTTGCTAAAAACAGGTGGCTTTGTATAACCAGCTTAAAATTGCATAAAATGAACAAACTCTTTGATTCTTACTCCTTTTTTTACTGAGGTTTTTTTTTTTCTTCCCTTTCAAACTACAAGGACATTTCCTTAGAAAATGCTGGAGGAAAGCCTACTGATAACTCAGAAGGTAAAATAACATATGAGTTATTAAAAGGTCTTTCCACAGAAGTGGGATTAATTTCCATATCCCTTAGGAATCCCTGCACATGCTGTTATCACACAAATGGCATTTTGGTGGGTGGGTTAAAAATTAGTTAATAAAATTAAATTTAAAAATGATTGGGCTGTAGTTCAGGAGAGCTAGCCAACACACTTTAAAAGAATAAAGTCCCCAACAAAGTCAAAGCAAAATCTGCAGTCTGTTTTTCATCTGAAGATATTATTTAATCCATTTCTGTGCTAAACATTGATAGCTGAACATGCATCAAAATAAATTCTGATTTAGTCTTGACCTCAAGTAATGGTGTGCACCTGAATTGTTCCCTTTTAAATAGCAGAGGAAAAAGCACAGAAGAAAATTACATTTTCTGCAATAAATATCTTATTGCAGTGAGGCTTTCGTTCATTGTTAATTACAGAAGAAAGGGTGTGAAAGGCTGCTGTAATTCCAAGTATATTCTTTAATGTCAGTACAGGACTTTCTTTAAATCCTCTTGTGCGTATGTCTTTCCTGTAATTTTCAGACCATTTATGTGTAACTATATATATATGCATTCTACAGTACCTGGAATATGCTGTGCTAATATAAACATCACCTATCTTCTACAGGTATTATTTTTTATTTATGTAGCTTATTATTAATTCCCCTAAAAGCAAGAATTACCACCAGCTCCTTGAAAGGGAGATAACTCATACATCTTTCTGGAGCATTGGAGACTTTTAAGGACTCCATTAGGGGCTATGTTATTTCTTGGGACACCACTCTACTGTAATAACAGAACAGTTCACTCAAAATTGTAGGACTGTGGTGCACAAGGCAATATTTCCAAACATTGTGTCGGTTGGGATGTGAGAGAGCATCAAGCCATTTGTTCTCTGTGATTTGTTTTCCCCCAGTGGCCCTAGTAAATAAATACTTGTGCAACAGCAAACAGAGAAAGATGTTGAGATTGCTATCTTTCATGACGATTAAAATGACAGTGGGTTGAAGAGAAGGCAAATAAAGCTTGAGGATTTGATGTCTGTTCTTTTGCAGCTGATGAGGCACAAAAACTTCCTTAGCATTTTCAGTATTTTGATTATATAATGTATTTCTGGAACCTCCTATTTTCTCCTGTCATTGCACTGCAGTTCTATTTCTTGTCAAAAGAAACCAAACATTGCTGTCCTTTTTTTATTGCATTCCAGGTGGTAACAGGGTCTTTCAAGCCTTGTTCTTCCCCTAGGTTTCTGTTTCAGTTCATGTCATAACAGACTATTATTCCCATGCTGGTGGTGTGCTTGAACTATATTAAATGTTGTTTCTTTGTGATTTTATGAGAAAAATCACAATTGTCCAATTCAATTTTGCAAACTCGTTCCCTGTCAATGACCTTTTGTGTCCAGGAAACACCAGTAATGCCTCTCCGTTTCAACATTCTCTTTGTCACACACCCTGTTTTATTTTATTAAATGGGTAAAACCTTTCTCTCCTGAACACAAACTCAGGCACTAGAAATAGAAAATAGGAATATATTAATCTGTTTCAATGCTACAGTGTACAGATAAGTTGTATCCCATTTCTTCGTAATGTGGAAACAGCATAAACACCAGCAGACTTTCTCCTATTTCCACTCTCCAAGCTAAACATGATATTTCCAGATGGATGATACAGAAATATTACTAAAGATTGTACTGGTTATCCCAGGAACATCTCTCTTACCACTACCACTGTTGGATCTTTGTATGGATTAACCAGCAGCAAGCAGAAATTGTTATTTTGGAGTTGTTTCAAATTAGGACTTCCACTACTAGCTCTTGTTACCCCTGCCATACTTTACCAGTCCCTAGATACCACCCAACTGCTACTAAAACTGAGAACTCCCATCTGTATTGGGGTTTTTTCACCAAAAATTCCTACCAGTTTCCTTAGCTGGCTTCTCTCATTCTCCAGCTCCTTCCATCTATGAACAGCCTTCGGACACCCCGTTTTCCACACAATTAGGATCATCATCTTTCCCATATCCCTTTGGTCCATTTCCCATAAAGGGCAATCACCAACTAGGCAGATCTGCAAAATTGTATCCCAAACCTGCCATTGAATCAAAGAGTTTATGGTCATATAGAAATTGTTTGCAAATACATCATTTAATATTTATGTTCATCATCTAATATAATTGAGATTCTCAGTGAAAATGCAGATGTTTTTCACATTACAATCGCAGGATCTGTGAACCTCCCTACTGTGTCTTTGTCCTTTGTCCCTGTGATGTGGCTCTCCTGTTTGCCACGAGGGAGGTGAAGCGCCTGGAAGATCAACCTGGGAGCTCAGTGTTTAGATCAGCCTAAGGACAGGCAGGAGCCAAACCACAGTTCCCACTGATCAGTGTGAAACCACAATGCCTTCTGGCTTGGGATCAGCATCACACTTCAGTCTCAGCAGACTCATTCTTTGTTGTTCTAGGGTACTATTGCTCTGTCAATTCACTTGCCCTTTCTCAGATTTCCTGTAAAACTTTCCTTCTGAGAGGATGACATGTCAACAACCTCTAAAAACTTCAAAAAGTAACATTTGAGAGCAGGAGCAACTTTAAAAAAGAACTTCAGGTTGCATTGGAAGCAACCACTGTTCATTAAATATTCAGAAGAATATTTAATTTCACGAATTATCCTGCCCATACCTTTCTTCTTTCATGGGTAAGTAACAATGAATGTTTCTTCCTGTAGGACAGAAAAATGAGGCTGAACTGATTTTCTATTTCAGCGCTTGGAAAATTTTACTGAAATTTCCGTTAAGTCTTTCTGGCCTGTAATACAAACAGTATTGTTGTTGTTATTGCTGTAAAAGGGAAATTTTTATACTCAGTCTTGCCATCTGTTTTAAACTGCATGGCAACACCAGGCAAGAAAATACTGCCAAGTTATGTTAGCATTTGCAACAAGCTTGCTTCGTTAAATGACCTAGTTGGCCCTACTTGCTAAATAAAACTGGTTCTGACATTATGGTCAGGAGATAATAGATGACTCCTGATGTGTCTGCTTGTAAGGAAATACTAAAAGACTGGGGCTTGAATTTCTTTGTTTGATAGTTAAGGGTGAAATATGACCAAGCACCCACATCCTGATGATGAGAGGGAGAGACAGACAGACAGGCAGACAGAGATGGAAAGGAGATAGAATGGGACTGTGATAGGCTGGGGAATGTCTAATTTCTGAGTAAAATTAGTCAAAAAAATTGTGAATCCCAGAATTTGCATACAGGCTTTCTGGTTGTCCCAAAAAGTGCAAATTTTTTTTGAGTAGGCTTATTGTTCCAAAGAGGTTAGAAAGAGCAAGACCATAGAATGAGAATTTTGTTGGTGATCTAACTCGCTCTCAGAGGATTTTGTTGGTGATCTCTCTTGCTCTCAGATGATTATGATAAAGATGCATATCAATATTTTAGGAGAAAAATGGAGGACATCAACCTACCTGCAATATAACTTTCATAGCACTCCTAAAGCTAGAAGATAAAATATGAAGATACATGAAACTCTAGAAAAATAAAATATCCTGAGTTTTTCTCAGAAGAGGTTCTGTATATTGATTTAGTTACTGTTGTGTTCCAAAGTTGAAATTACATAAGCTTCCATTTATAGGCATGACATCCTAATGAAGCTGGCAACAAAACTGTTGCTAAGACCATTGAATCAGGATTTCAATTCAGATGTTTACCTGAACTTTCAAAGATATGCATCTCAGCCCATCTTTTCCATTTACTTGTTCCCCCAGCATGTCTGTTGGTCTTTTTTCTTATTCTAACAGGCCAGAGCTAGGACAGCCTGGACTTGGGACTAACCTCACAATGAATTTTCTTGTGTTTAGTAGGTGAGTAGATACCTCTTCCTATTAGTAGTCAGGGTTGAGAAGGCAGGGCTTGTGTTTTCTGCAGGCTTCACTTCTCATGGATGTGGATTTTTTTGGTAGCTGGTTTTGGGTTTTTTTAAATTACATAAATATCAGTGCACTTTCAAAACTTGTTTTCTTTTGAAAACGCTCTGCATCCTTTTAAACTCCATATACTCTGTGTTTTAAACTGATGACCTATAAGTGCTGAGTGTTGTGATTCTCTCGTCAAGATGAGGGTGGAATCAGACCATGAGGTGCTTTATTCAATATGAAGGACCTCCTGGTCTGTTGAGGAGAGCACCTAAGTGTGTAGAAGTGGAGTTGAACCAAACTGTTCATCCATTCAGCATTGTCAAACTTTTTTTTAAGCTGACTGCAGAAATTTTATATGACATTTCTCGATATAGATCAAACAGATGTGATGGATATTAGTTACTTTCCTGGCATAGTAGTAGGCATATAGATAAAAATATTTATTTCTAATTTTTGATACAGACAGAGCTATAACTCTTGTCTGTTCATATCTGTGTAAAGAAATGGGAGAAATTTCCTTTGACTTCATAGTTGATGTTCTGAATCTTTGTATCATGAATTGAGGCTTTCAAATACAATGTGCTGCTTTCCACATAATTTAATCATTGTCATTTTCAGCCCACTGCTGTATTTGAGAAAAGCCCCAGGAACTGAACTATTTGTGTTGTAAATAACATAATATGCGCTCATCAGTTTGATTGCTTTTGCTTCTTTCAATAGGTTTGATTGGATTCAGTCTCTGGACATTTAAAAACTGCCATATAATCGATAGGAAAGCTGAAATACTGAATGAGATTGATGAGGAAAGATCCTTGGTAATAAAATATTGGTAGTGTTCTCTTTTAGGCACTTTATATGAGACTGTGCTCTATGAACCCTGTGATATGGCTCCTGTTGGTCATAGAGGGAACCTGTTTGTAGAAGCACTCTTGAGTAGTTGCCAACTTTGTGTTATTTACCTGTCATAATGAAGAAGAAATGAATATTGCAGATGGTTCCACTCTCAGTCATTCCTTCTGCTCAGTAGAGGCTGCCCAAGTGTGTGAAAATGTTATCTTTACAATCATGTCTATAGAAAGAAGGTAATTTGGGCAATTTACATTATAAAATGTTAAATAGTCTTCTCTCTACCATGACCTACATGCTGTCCCTGCTGTTATCATCAGAGAGTCACAGAACACCCTGAGTTGGAAGGGATCCATGAGGATCATTGAGTCCGGCTCCTGGCCCTGTACAGAACCACTGCCAGGAGTCACACCAAGTGCCTGAGAATGTTGTCCAAACACTTCTTGAACTGTGTCAGGCTGGTCTTGTGACCACTTCCCTGGGAAGCCTGTTCCAGTGCCCAGCCACTCTCTGGGGGAAGAACTTTTCCAAATATCCAACCTAAACCTCCCCTGACACAATGTCATGCCATTTCCTCAGACCCTATAGATCAATGCCTTCACTTCCTCTCACGGGAAATCATATGCTTTTTTCAGATATATGCTGAGAAGATTCTATTATAACTAACTTTTAAAAGTTTTGTAGTAAACTTTCATGCAAGCTAGATGAGCTCTGTTCAACAGAAAGAACTGTGATAATACAAGTACTTTGGAGACAGTTGATGATTTCAGCTTCTGATTTATAATACATGGTTGAGTGCACTGTAAATGGACTAATTCTCTGTACCTTCTGTTTTACTTGACTGAACTGGCTGAGCCCTTTAGATGGACATCAGTGAATTCTCAGCATTATTTTGTCAGAACACAAGCTGATGACCATGACCTTGGCTTGGCTTTTTTCCTTGATGATTGCATTGCACTCAGTGACTCTGCACTGTGCTTAGAGAAGAAGTGTTTTTCCATGTTGTTTTGCTTACAAAAATCTAAACTTGGGATGGAATTTTTAACATGTAGTTGTGTTTAACCTTGCCCAGAGGATACTAAGATCACACAGCAAAGAAAAAGCTGGCAGCAGTCATTGCCTTCGCTCATCTGACTGAGCTCTGAAAAGCAGAGGACAATGAGTGAGAACTTGAAGATAGCTCATGGAAACCTTTAAAATATTAGTGGCTTAGATGCAGTGAGCAACTATTAGGTTGGCCTAATAAGCTCTTTCTAAAGTGACATTGAATTTTGCTATGGTGTATTCTGCTAGCTGTCAACACATGGAAGGCATCGTTTGGATCCTTGGCTACCCTTATCTGAAAATATATTTTTCTGTACTGATAGAGCAAAACATGTTTCTAAGAAGGGAAGAAAAAGGTCTAGGAAAAATGTGGATGTCTGAAACTGTTTGAATGCATGCTTCAGGGAATACTCTGGATAAATTGTTTAAGAATGTTTTTTTCCAATAAAACAGTAATGATAAGAGACTGACTTCAAATCTGAATAGGTCACAAGTGAAATGAGTTTGGTGGTCTTACCTAATCCCTTTGGATATTTATCCACATTACAGTCTCTATGTGCAGTTTGATACAACTTGTAATTTCTGTGTGACTTCAGTCAGTAGTCTTAGGAGTGAAATTGCATGTTGTTTCATCTCAGAACTGAGGTGAAGAGACAGATTTGTGAGACATTCTCACAGATTGTGAGAATGCCTTCCTCCCTGTGTTGTTTCTGTACCAAGACAGTGTTACAAAATAGTAATTTTCGCGCATCCTCAATTCATGTTCATATAAAACAGATAATTTTTCCAAGATTTCAGGTAATTTAAGCGGCCTTACTTCTAAGTAGCCATTGTGCAAGTTAACTCTTCTCAGGGAGAAAGGTGTTATGATCACTACGCCCTCTGAAGTCTCATTTTAGTTTGTTTCTAAAAGTGCCATTTTCTTTGGCCGGTAGTATCAGCATTTTCTCTTGTGCTTTGTCTATGGTAGGTTTCTCCATGCTCCCCTAATGGCATACTGATGGCATTATCCCTGGGAAGCTGAGAACTGAAATATCATGTAAATGTGTACTTTTTTTCTTTTTTTCATAATTTGCATCAGTGTTCATACATGGGACTATAACTGGCTTTGAAATTCTAGTGATGTAGGTAATTTAAAAACTAAGACCTATAGAGGTAGAGCGAGTTGCTCATAAGACCAAGGCTGTAGGTTCAATCCCTGTATGGGCCATGCACTCAAGAGCTGGACTTGATGATCCCTTGTGGGTTCCTTCCCACAGAATATTCTGTGATCTGTGTGTATGGTGGAAAAAAATCAGCTGGCATCCTAATCTTGCAACATGAGCTGCTGTTGCCACAGGGCAGTGGTGCAGTGTTTCGCACCTCTCGCAACCCCAGCCCTGACCACACAACCCCAAAACAGGCTGTGGTGGCAGGAGGTGGCTGGCAATGAAAGGCAGCGCCTCAGTGCTGCTCTGCTGCTGCTCTGCTGCTCTCCATCGCCCTGGCTGGGCTGCCAAACAAGGGGAGGACATGGCCCTTGGCAGTCTCGCACGCTTCCATGCTGGCATCTCACCTTCTAAACGTTCCAACACAGGAGACCTAACAGATGCGTGTGACAATGGATCTCTAAGCTCTTAAGGTCTGGTGAAACTGATTTCTATGAGAAAGTGTTAATGCGTTTTGGAGACCAGAAGTCAGTTTCATGTTTTGTTGATATTTTATTTTGTTTAAGCTAAAGAAGAGGTTGAGGTTTTATTTTTCATTTTCTTTATTCTGTAATTTTCTGTTGAGACAGGAAAGCCATGAATATTTCTATGATATGCCTGTGGAATAATATGAATGGAAAAATTATATTTCATGGTATGTTGGGAAAGTTATGTTGGCTGTTATGACATTTATGAGGTAGAAAAGAAATAAAAGCAAGAAAAATTATATTTTTTAGTTCTTACATTTATTAAAATTGTTAACTGCATAATTCTGTTCTGTTACAAAATCAGGAATACACAAAATTTAAAAAAAAAAAAAAAAAACAACAAAAACTATGGGTCATTCCATAAATTTCTATTCATTTTCTTGTCCCCAACTTCCCCCTCCAAAATATTGCAAGGCATATTGTGTAAAGTAAATAAATTGCAGATCTAAATGCAAGCAATAAGTGAAAAAAATCCAAAGTTGTCGTATAGGATACTCAATCTGTGTGTTAATCAATAGGCAAATCCTGAATGCAGGCAGATAATTATTTATCCTTGAAAATATATGCAATATTAATCAGATGCTAATGCAGTAAAATTTACAAGCATTCATTTAAGCCCTGCTGGTAGCAGTTCGGGGAAGGTTTTGGAGTTTGGTTCTGGTATATTATGTTGAGATGACAGGTTTTCATACTGTGGATGTCCAGGTTTAGCAATTCCTGCTTCAGGATGCATGTGGATTTTCAGACTTACATTTTGTTAGAGGTGTTCTGTCTTACTTATTCAGTGCCATTATTTATTTGTTTCTGATGTGTTCAGATAATGGTTTTCAAGGTGTTTTTCCATTCTTGAGAGATCTGTGGGGTATTTAACCTACATTAGACCTAAGGGGTCTGAGGGTTCTTCAACAAACAAAGAATTTCCAGATACTTGCCTTTAGGATGTGTCAAGGGCAATACAGACAAAAGAGTGATGTCTCCTTTAACAGCTTGATAAGTATCTCAGGATATTCTGCAAGATTCAGTGCTGTTTCTGCAGTGTACTCTATTCCCATTCAGCATAATATGGCTCAATACACTGTATGTGACAATGGTGGAGACTTATCTTTGCCCTGAGGGCTAAGTGCTGTAACACTTCTCAAGTGATAGGCTTGATAGAAGTGAAGATTCAGAGGCAATGATCTGCTAAAAAGTCACATTAAATATGTGTGAGAATTAAAAATATAGGTCTGTGTTTATCTTGACTTTTATTTTAAAAGTTTCAAAGCCCCATTTATTTCCAGACTAGAAATCCCTTGTAAGGTAAACTAAATCATTCTTGTATTGACCATTTTTTCATGTCATTCTATTGAGGCTCCTTCCCAACTGAGTTCCTTATTGAATTGTATTTCTATGAGTGTATTGTAGGTTAGCAGCACATTTTTATGATACACAAAAGAAATGCCTTCTGAATTTCCAATGTCTTGCATATTGTTCCCTATAGAAGCAGCATCTCTGAAATATGGAATAGATCAAAACAGAAACAGCTGGCTCTTTGCTTACTGCTGTTATTCTTCTTTAAGTTTACATTTCCTAAAATAGCCTGCCCTGCCTAACTTTCTAAGTGGATTAATTTATAGTAAACCTATCCTTAGACATTTTCAGCTATGTTGTCTCATAGATAGAAACAAAAAAAAAAAAAAAAAATTAAGTGCTAAACCTGTCCAAATACTGTTTGTATACAAATACACAAACAGTGCTGTCTGAACACTCATAAACTCTGTGCCCGTAATCGAACAACTGATGATGTCCTGTGGCCAACCTCTGAAAATATTAGAAATTAGTGTGGTGTGGTATTAGCTGCTGTTCAACTATTTTTAAATATTGTTAACCATCAGTTAACCCTAAGATGAGTTTTCAGCGGTTTATTACTTTCCCTGGAAAACCTAAAATAGTGCAAGTGAAGCTCATAGTCTGTTTTGCTGCAGCCTAATAGGACCAACCCCGTTAGTAAGAAGTTCTTTCGTAATGACTGTAGCCCTGCGTCAAGGTAGTTACTTGGAACAGAACACTCGTATTTAACTGAATTGTGTTGAATTTTGTCTGAAACCAGTTGGGATGCAAAGCTGTTTGCTGTTTAGGCAAATCTAATAAGGCTTTCAGGCATGGAGATTTTCTTTTTGAAGTACATCCTCACTTACTGGTTTTTTTTTCAAGAAATGTGACACAATGGGTACCCGTTGATGCAAAGTGATAACTAGCTCAGATTCTCCAAGATTCCCCCCACTAGTCCCCCCCCCACTCCCAATTACAATGTCATAAGAGCATAATAGGTCCCATTCTGCTGCTCACAAATGAGGTGGGGATCAGGCCATTTAAATTCATTCTACTCATGACCTACTGTGCAGGAGGGTTTGCAGGTGCATTTCATGGGCTGGAGTATCAGTTTCCTTAGCATGCTGCTAGTTCTAGTATTTGGAATTGTTTTTACTTCTCAGTTTAGAATTTAGGAAGCATTTGCTATTTGACAGTAAGACAGCCTTTGAAACTGCAGAAAAAAAGGGTCTAGCACAAGAGAATTGGAAGAAAGCAGGACTGTAGACCAAAGGAGAATAGATGAGGGGAGAACAGGAAAGATAAATAAGTAAAGAAATGGAAGTGTGAATCATTGCTATTTAATAAGGTTTTCTGTGGTTTGTACACCAGTATATGTACTCACATTCAAGTAAAAAACCCTACACAGATCATAGCACTAATGCGCCCTCTCCCTCCCTCCCCTAGACCTATGAGATCTCAAATTTATTTCTCCACTCATGACCTTTCATAACTATCAGGTATAAATGATTTTCTTTCACTTATGTCCAGGCTATGTTTGAAGGTCCTGTAGGTCTCCAGCAAGAATTATCGGTAGATAAACCTGCACTATTTCTAAGTCACTTCTACACAATAAAAAATAATAATATCTGTACAACCTTTTTTTATGTGAAAATCTTGTTCTTCATTTCAAGCAACCTTTAGTTTGCACAGCCTTTGCTGCATTTTTACAAATGAAAAGTGTGCATTTCTTTCAAGAATTTTTAATTCCTTCTAAGTAAGAAACTGCTAATGCTATAATGTTATTATAGTAGTCTTTATAGTCTTGTCAGTACACACACTCACTTTTCCTAAGCTGCAACTGTAAAATACTGAAGGAAACCATCAGTGAATTAAATATCTTTTTCGTCATGGAGGATCGTTGGATTGAATTCTCCAGAGGTTTAAAGTACGTGGTAGTGGCAATGAGATCAAGAAAAATCAAGTCACTGGATACAGGACATATATTAAAGCATTCTACAAATGCAGTATAGGAAAGAGCTTAATTTTAGTGCCTTGGTAATTTAGTAGCTTTCATTCCTGGTCAGAATTTAGTTTAAATGAATTAAGCAAATTGTTCTGGACAGTTAGTTATAATGGATACTATAATATCACACCAAAAGCAAATAAGACACTGAAATAGATAGTCCTGTGGTACTCAGTACAGTTTCTTGTTACCGACTACATCCTACACCTTCCAGCAATAAAACAAACTTAACATAATGAGCTTTTGAATTTTGTCTCTAAGTGGTACTTTCAGCATTCTTACATCAAATGGAGTGGAAAGAGTAAAGCACACGCTAAGTTCAAGGAGTAGTGTAAAATGACCTTCATTTGGAGTTTTTATTAATCTTTTAAAGTAACTTTACTTGTCCTCCATCTTACCCATAGCCTATCTGTCCACACCTCTTGTCCTTTTGGCTCTTTTGTCTTTCTCATGATGTTGCAGTTTGAAGATGAAATTTCACTGGGCGCTCCCACTCCTAGGGAACTTCCCCCTCCTGCCTGGCTCAGCGTCCTTTATCAGGACTCACTTTTCAGTGATATTCTCATTACTTCACTGGGAAGTTTTCTTAATACACACTTTGGGGTTATTATGCAGTAAGGATATTGCATCAAAATAATTATGGGTATTCAGATTTTTCATAATATGATGGTTAGTAGCTGACAAAAATTTTCTTCTTTACTAGTATTAGTGTCTGTCCAAATGTGTTGGAAAAGTAGTCATGTTCTGTGTACTGTGTAAAGCACTTTGAAAGGATTAAAAAATGCTTAAAGTCTAACATACTTAGGCAGAGTCTTCCTCATCAGAAAGATGTGAGGCATTTCTCTATTAAGCATCCTTTAACTTAGAAGAGTGAAAATCAAAATGTGGCAAAGTGAAACACCATCTTTTAATGTAATTGAAGGCAGGTTTATGTCTCTAAGTGGGATAATTGTGACAGGTGCAATTACTACATAGTAAATCTTCGCTCAGAAACTTGACTGATTGGGGAACAAAAATACTCTCCTGCCCCAATAGAGGGAGACAGGGAATCTCTAGGCTAATGTACTCAGTGATGAGTACATTAACTAATGAATGTAACGTGTAATGAAACTCAGTGATTTCATAGACATCTGATAGTATTTGAACTGAAAGACAGAGTAACTGAGGAAACTTCCACATTTTATGAAAGTTTTCTTCCCTGTGCTCATTTTTATCTGTCACTCAATCCAAAGAACTTATAATTGGATCAATGGTGCTGTCACCTCAGAATGCAAGTGAAGTAGCTGCCGTATATATATCTTTAAAGCCAGGTCTACAAGCCCTAGCAAACTCAGGATCCATGCACAAAAGTTATGCCAGTGGTGCAGACTCTGTGTAAGATTGCGCACAAGTTACAATATCGAGGTAGCGTGTCAAGAATGTAAAGCACAGTTTTGCATGATCCAACTCACCTCTACCTTCCTTAACCTTTCTACAAGAGATAAAAATGGTTTCATGGGGAAATGATGAGTCCTGGGTCATTATTTTTCTAGGAAGAGTTAAAATGCAGCCTTTTTGTTATGAAGGGGAGTGGGTGGTACATGGATTGGTTGTAAAAACGTCATTTATACATATGTAGACGAGGAAATTTTTTTTTTCTTTCTTTTGTAGCATTTTGGTAATCATCTGACCAAAGCCTTTCACTCTAGCTGTAGGAGAACAGGATGTAGCTAATTGGTACAAAGAATTCTTTTTCATCATGTACCAATTAAAAAGCATGCCTAAAATCATAGAATCATAGAATATGCTGAGTTTGGAAGTGACCCATCAGGATCATCAGGTCCAAATCCTGGCCCTGCACAGGACACTCCAAGGATCACATCATGTTCCTGAGAGCTGTAAAATACTCCTGTCTTCAGGTAAACCTAATACAGGGAGTTTCCTCACAACATAATCTTGGTTAAAATTTTTAAGCAATTCTAACATTGGAAATGGTAATAAAATTAAAGAAAAACTAGGAACACAGAGATTTCTTTCCTCCATCTGAGTCTGTAGGAAATTATTCACTTCCCAGCTTGTCTTTGTAGGTTCAGAGGGATGCCCCTGTGAGCTCTGTATTTAGGTGATTAAATATCAGTCTAACATGGAAAAAAAGATCCACAATGAGCATGTGGAATGGAATCCAGAAATACCAGCCTACTCCATTTGAACTAGATAATAGTCTGGCACAGTGTAATGCTATTAAGATTAGTATGCCACATAAAACAGAGCAATAATTCATTATTTTGCAGAAGTGTAAATTTATCCTATACAGAAGAGGGCACTAGAATTCGAAGGTGAAATTGAACTAAACAATAGGGTGTGCATTAAGTAAAAGTTATTGTAATAACATGATCAAAACATGATTTGCGTAGACAAGAACCTGAAAAAATCCTCAGGATATAAACGACTTCAAACGTAAACATAATTTACATACCATAGAAGCTTTGTACTACATTGAGGCTGCAAAAAGTTGGAGATGACCATAAGACAGAACTGCTGGAAGTATTTGAATTCTTCTCCATTGCAGCTCTAGTCTCACTATAGATGGTATCATTAGGGCTTATAGAAATGACTCATTAAATTGTGACAGCTTTGCAGTTAAGGAAAGCAAAAGGAGAAATAATCTGGAGATGCCAAACAAAGAGATCATTTCTTTGTTTCAGTGCCACTTCACCCCAGCTGGAGAAATTTCTTTGTTTCAGTGCCACTTCACCCCAGCTGGAGAAAGTTCATTAAGAACTCTGTTAAGGATATGTTGAAAGATACGATGCTTCAGGTGCTAACAGAAAACATTAGACTCAGCTATGTCTCTTTTGAAACAAATACACTGCCTTTTCTTCTTTAAAATATGAATACAGGCTGTGAGTGAGAAGGGCGATATCAACTGGTTTTGTGGATTTGTATCTGTGATCTTCAGGATGAAAAATTTTGTATGGCAACAGCTGTATACAGACATTGGTACTTTTAATGGGGTTTTTAAGTGTCTTGGGGCCTCTTTAATTATTTTTCAACTATTTCCAGAATCTTGAAATGGGTGAGTCTCTTAAATTGTAGAAGCTGACATTGAAAGAAAAATCAGTAAATCCTTTGTTAATACATTTTTTTAATAAGTAGTTTCTATAACAAAAATATTTATAGTAAAATTAGGGTTTGAGAAGCTCAGTTTCATATGGGGGGAGGGGGGAAAAGAGTTTTGCTTAAAATTGGAAACGATAAATTTCCATTTCTTTTAATGGTAAAAATTCCACTTAGTCAAAGATAATTGATTCCTGTTCCTTTTCTGGTTCTCTTTTTGTAAAGGTGTTTCCATATTGTGTTACCAGGGAGCTTTAAAGCTTATGCAGCATCCTCTTCTTGCCAACCAAGCTATAAAAAATATTTCCATGCTTTCAAGGGAAACATTTAAAACAAAATCTGAGAATTAATAATCTCCCACTTCTCATATGATTCATTTTAATAGAGAAAACACTAAAGAGTTTTCAAGGTATGGGTCCTGATAAAGCACTCTTGTTAATTTCACAAACAGTCAGATATAGTTTATAGAAAAGGAAAAATCAGACACAGACAGACAAAGGCATTCAGTGCTGGCAGAGCAAAGAATGAAGTGCTGAAGAATAAGTGGCGATTTAAAAATTGCAGCCATCCCCAAAACGTTTGAATGTGGGTGAAGTCCTAACAACTTGGGACTCTTTTTCTAGTGTCCAAGTGGAAATGGAAACTTCAATACTTAATCCTGCATCTTCATAAATGGTATTTAAAATTGACAAAGTACTGCCAAAACAGTAGTGATATATCTTCTTTGAATACTTAATAGGAGCATAGAGGGGTAGGAACAGTGGATTCTGTTCATTCTCAGAAGCTACAAAACAGGAATTGGGAGCTACTCACTGACCAGTATTTGAAGGAAAGGTTCCATAAAACGTACCTCATTACCTTCATACTGGTTTTGCTGGCAACTGTACATTGTCATTCAATAAGTATCTTTTCTCAGGTAGAAGTGGCTTTTATGATATTTTGTAAATTGCTACTGTTGCAAGCTTTATTGTAACAGAAATGCATTGTGTTGCTGTGACGCTGCTGAGTTTTATGTGCTGCAGTGCACTTCTTCAGAGGTTTAACTCCTTTGGCCTTCAGTTTTATACTTGGTGCACATGAGGTACAAGCAGCCTAGTGATGCTCACCTTATCACAGTGCTGCTACAGTATAAACTAGCTAAGAGGCTTGCCAGACCAGTCTGCATAGGCTGATATTAAGTCTTCCATTAAGTGAGACAGACTGGATTACTGATTTTGGAATTGATGATGGATGAAGAAGCCACTGAGAGATGACATTGCTCTAAATTTGTAATACTGAGATTAGGGAGTTTTTCTCTGTAATGTTATAGTAATGGGCATTTCTCAAAGACAGAAGGAAGAAAAGATTAGATTTGGTGCCTACATGTTGAGGGAGGTGGAAAGGAAGAAATAACCACAGCTGAAGTTCAAATTAAGGTTTCAGAAGGTGCTAAATACATTGGAACAAAAAATAGAAAGCTTCTTCACCTCAAATTCATCACCAAGGACAGAAGGATGGTTTTATAATTGAGAGTGTCAACTCTGCAGTACCTGTCACTCTATCTGTCTGCAATATGCCATACACATTTATAGTGATGTATAAGTAATAATAATAATTTTGTGCTTGAAGCAAAAGATATGGATTTAGGCAATCCTTTTCGTACCCATCTTTGACACAAATTTCTTGTGTGGCCCATGGACAAGTCGAATTTCTACACCTCTCTACACCTTTTACACCTTGCAAAATGGGAATAATACTGTTTTCTTCTTGAGGAATGTTGAGAGCCTATAACAACATTGACAATTTTTTGTGAGAGCCTGAGCTGAAGGCACACCAACATTGCATTTGCTCCCAATCCTTCGCAGGGAGAGACATCCATTTCTAAAACTGCAGTCAGATGCTGACTCTTACTTAGGGTCTGTGGTCAATCACCAAAGCCCCAGCCTTGTTCTGTTAACATATTTTGCTCATATGAAAGTTATAACTGAAAGTTCAAAAAGTAGGTGTTGTACAACAGATTACGGGGATGCGGAGGACATCTGTCCCACTCAGTGAACAGGCCTTGGAACAGATGTCTCAAATTTCTTCAAATCCAGAACATGCTGTCCATTTTTCTGTAATAAACAGAATTTTTCCTCTCTGTCACTGAGCACCTAAGTATTATCTTTAATGCATAAAATATGTAAATTCTTAAAGCATCATTTTGCTCTTTAGTGAGTTTAGATATTACAAAACGGTTTAATTATAAAAACAGACAGACCTAGTCCTGGGACCTGTGCAGCTAGAAATAAATGTGCAATCAAAACTGCAATTACCTGCAGAATTTAGTGTAAACAGATCAGCAATCACATAACAAACACAGGCTAGTTTGCATTCTGATATGAATACAGTTAGATCCAAAGCAATTTTCCTTTATTTATCTTAGCTGCTCAGCATAAATAAAGCAAGGGCATTGAAGCAATTAGCATAATTAGAGTATCGTGGTCAGGCCCTGTGTGATTTCTAGAGACGTTTCACTTAAGAATTCTTTTTCCCGTACAAGAGTTTCCCTGAGCCACTAAAATATCGCTTTGGGCATTTTTGTATTTCAAATTTGCAAGTTGTCAGTTTGAAAAACCCTTGACACACGGATGTGAAAGCATCTCACAGACAACCACAGAAGGTATACCCTCAGCTTTTCATTACTAAGAAACTGGGGAATTTCCTTTTTCAGCTCTTTCTCCTTCTTGACGTTTTAACCCTAGAAATGTCAGGTTTAATTATTTCAGGTACCACCCATCAGACCTAAGGGTTAAAAACAACCTGTTCTCCCAAAAGATGCAGCATTTATGCCACTTCAGGGGTGACACTTATAAAGAAATTTTCCGGCATTCCCTTGACACCCTTCTTCAGTCTTTTATTTGCTTGTCTCTGCAAGCAGCACTGGAAGAGCTTGTGTGGGAAGAGGTGTTTTTATTTCCACAATACCTAGAACCAGCTTTTTACCAGTGCCTCTGCTGTTGTGATTGGGTTTGGAGAGCTGAACTAATACTAGACTGTGGGACCATTGCTGGGTGCTTATAGGATGAGTGCAGAGTAGGAGGAATATCAGAAGCTTGTGGTTTTTTTAGGAGACATGCTGTGTTCTCTACCAGAATGGCTGGGTGGTGGTTGCAAAGTACTTATCCCAAAGTACTATTTGCAGATGCCAAGGCCAGTTGCAAGCATGGGATCAGAGTGTGAATGGGAAAAGAGAAGGACTGTATCTTCTCCTTTTTTTTCCTTTTTATTCTATTTTTCTTCTTCATTAATGAAAATTTCAACAAGAAAATAGCAAAAGAAGTAGAAATTATAGTGGTTTTCTTTCATCTTTATAAATTGAAAGGGCACCTCCTCTTTCCAGTGGGACACAATGGGTTTCTGGGCCAAGTTGTGACACAGTGGACTTCAAGAGCATGGGCTGGCTACAGGCAGCATGTGTACTGTGCAATTAATTTTTAAATGTTGAATAGATTTTTATTATTAAATTAAATCTCCTATAATTTTTAAATTGTCTTTGTCAGTGCTTTGAAATCTCTGTCTCTTATGCAGAGGAACTTGTGACCTCGTTTATCTCATTCTTCTCCTTATTAGCACATGGTATCAGAGGTACAAAAAAAGGGAACCTAAAAGGCAGAATCAGAACAGAAGCCATAGATTGGAGGACCAAGATATTCAGAGTAATCTGATCTATTTTTAAAGAATTTTGTTAAATGACGAATTACAAAAATAATAATAGAGCCAGGGTAAGGAACAGGGTAAGTTATGAATGTGCTTTAATTGCAGTATCTCTGAACCTGTCAGGATGACAGTGTTTCTCCTGTCCCTGTCTTTTAATGCCCCTTCCATTGCTTAAAATGTATCATAGACAGTTTTAAACCAGACAAGGTTTACATGTTTGTCATTCTTTCTCTTAAAGGAACTGAAAAGCACCAATTAAGTTTATCCAGGCCAAAACATTATTGCTCAGATGGTAATAATCCCAGTAAATTAATGCCAGTACCATAGGGCCTACAGAGAATTTGAATAACAAACACTCCTGCAGTTTTTTGAAACGAAAAAGCTTTAACTGCAGAAATGTTCTGTCCTTCTGACTGCATTTATCTTGCTGATTAGTGATAATGGAAAATCTAGCAACAGTTTACCACAGAATATTGGAAACCCTCCAGGCAGTCAGTTGCAGAAGCAATAAGCCCTCAAAATAACATAGGTAAGTCTGTGTATGAGTCAAGGGGCAGTATGGGGATGCTGAAAAAAGTTAAAGGCTTAATAGTTAAAGAGACTAAAATAAGTCTCTTAATGATAGGGATAAAGCAGCATGACATCTTTAAACTGGGCTGCTAGATGAGTTTATTTATTCTGTCTTCCCAGTAATTTGCACAATGTAAGTTCTTTGAATGCAGAAGCAGTGCCTTGAAGATTTTTTTAATCTGTCAAAGATAGCAAGTCTTTATGAGTGAGTGTACTTTGATTTCTCTCTTTTTGTTCTATATATATTTGTCTGTATTATGTGTATATTTAAAAGTGAGGAAGCAAATGAATGGGTTACAAGTTAGAGAACAGCAAGTTTTCTTCCATCTTCTCTTTAGCATTCGTCTTTTCTGTTGGAAACTCTTGTAGTGAAAAGGCCAACCATCTAAGGGTGAAATTATCCCCTCTGCAACAAGCCAACACAAGGTCTGCACACTCTTAAAGTGCAAGTCCTCTGTTGTTGTCATGTTTTCAGTAGAATCTGATTTTTGATGCCTTTTCCTTTTCTACTTCTGTAATTTTTTGTTTCTTAGAGTTTTGGTTTTTTCTTGTGTATAGCATAGATATTGCTATTTTGAGTCAGACTTGCTGTCCAGTTAGTCTGGTGTCTTGTCCACCAAGTAAATGCTTTGCAGGAAGTGCAGGAAATGTCAGATTAGGTAGATCTGAGTTAATCTACCCTTGTTAATTTTTTCCCCTAAGTCTTTACATCCAAAGGTTGTCTTAAACCCCAGACACAATGTTAATATTGCTTACCAAAAGTTGCCTTTCCTGCAAGGATTTTCACTCCTTCACATTCACTATGTATAAATGTGTAGCTCCAAATAAAGGAGTTGTGGGACAGTTGAACTGTGTGGGTAGCTTGGCTGAATATCCCTATTCTGACAGTTCACCAGAAGGAAAGTGAATGTTGAAAATAGCAAAGGGCTATTATTTAAGGCAGTTTTAAAATTTTGCCCAGCTCCTGTAAAAATATACATATGTCTACTGAGCAGAATGTGTTATCTAGACTTCTGTAAAAAATGAAATGTATTTCAGATTATATCAAGTTCATTAGGATCAGTATTTACACTGTTCAGTATTCTTTTTTTTGGTGTGACTGTGGCAAGGAATGTGCAGATATGGCTGGAATGTACTGGGGGCTAGCTCTGGAAGCCCTAGGAAGTTCCTGGCGACTGCTTAAAGTCCCAAATATTAATAGATAACATGAAAAAACCAAAATTTTATCACCCCCTACTATACAAAGCTTCAATTCACTAGCTCTCATTCAGTGCATAAGTAGTGCTGCTGTTTTCTTATGCATTGCCCCATGTCTTAAAGTAATCACACAAGCAGCAGTTCTTGCTTAGCTGAGTGTCCAGTGTTCCTCCTCTGTTTCTAGCAGTTTATATAGTATTTAGCAGTATGTTTTCTCTGAAGTTAACATGGTCATATTATGCCCACTATCTGTTATCTACATTTGATTCCTAAAAGTAGAAGATTGATTTTAATGTGGCCCTGCTGCTTTTAAATCCCTTGATAGTGTAGACTCTGGCTGCATCTGAGACCTCCTGTTCAACCCTAATCCTTTTGGGTATTCAGGCTGTGACACCACTTGCCATATAGGGAATCCAACATTACTCACACATTACTTTGGCAGGTAAATTGTAGTTTTACTCGTTATTTCCAATGGTGAGGAACTTGCTCCCTCTTGAACTCTGTAATTTCCACAGACACACACACCCACATTTTCTTCTTGGAGAGGAACCTAAGTTGGTATAGCTGGAACATTTTCCACTTCCACAGTCAGGAATATCTCACTCCTTTTATGAAGATGGCTAACAGATCAGGATTCATGTATAACATCTCTAGAGCATTATCCAGTTGCTTAAGAGAAAAGATTTAATCTCACTATGTAGCAAAACTGATCTGGTAGAACATAAGTTTTTCCGATGTTGCCCTCAGTGCAATTAATGGAACAGCTTATTTACCTGATATCAGGCAGCTGAAATAAAAACATGGGTGTATTTACCCTTAAGGCCTTTAAGTCATTTTTAGTGTCATTGTTGGACTTTTGGGCATCTAACAGTTTTGTTGTTACAGAACTTCAGCCTGCCCTTCAGTCTTATATACCTTGGTTTGTATTTCCTTTTGTTGGATATCCAATTATACTTGCGAAATTAGGATCCTTATCTAGTGAAGATAATTATTGTATTCAACATCGATCAGTGACAATAATGATGTGGGCACTGTTAGGGGCTACATCTTCTCTCTTATTCTACAGCTTCACAAGGTAATTTTGAAAAATAAATTAATGTTTATGAAACACTCGGAAGCTGTAGTGATGAGCATCATGGAAAAACCCACAAGGAAGCTTGTCATTCTGTCTTCAGAGCATGGTTTGCATAGAATGCAGTAAATAAAGCCTAGGGCCACACGTTGAAGACTGAGGAGAAAACAAAATATCAAATAGCTGTTCATTAAGGCAGCATTATCTATTACACGCAATAGATGAGGCAGGAGTTCCAGTGGAACGGTTTTTTCTTCGTAGGCCTTGACTTTGAAATCTTATTATTTTCTTTTTGCATTGTTCTGGATGTAATTTCTTATGATCTACTAATAAAAAGGAAAAAGTCAGAAAGTCTTGCTGAAGCCAGCATAGTTCGTTGGAAGAGATACAGTTTGAGGTTAATTACATGTATTTTTGCCATTTGAACAGAGTAACTAAAATAAATTATCATTTTCTCTATTTGCTCTAACATGAGGGGAGGAAAAGATTGGATACTAGGGAAAAGTTCTTCATTGAAAGAGTGGCTGAGCACTGGAACAAGCTCCCCAGTGAGGTGGTAATGACCCCAAGGTTGGTGGGGGCATTGGTGTTCAAGAGGTGTTTCAACAACTCTGATAGAGACATGGCTTAACTTTTAGGTTGCACTGTGTGTAATCAGGAGGTGGACCCAATGATCCTCCTGGGTCCCTTATGGCTTAGAATATCTTATGATGCTAAAATTTGCCAATATCCTTCCTAGCTTTGCTGATACCAGAAGAGTGGTTGAAATTAGAATTTTTGGGAGCCATTCCCATTTTTGGAAGGAAATCTGCTGCAGTGGGAAAATATGTTTCAGTTCTATTTGATGGTGCCTAAATAATCTAGTCATCCCCTCTAGCCTTCTCTCCCATTTCCAATACTCATCCTCTCAGCACCTCATACTTGCTTGTTCAGCCTGTCAGTACTTCCCACAAACTTCACTTCCATTCTCTTTACCAGCCCTAATCTTCTATCTGCATCCTGGGTACTTAACAGACCTAGCTCCATTTTCCTAACTCTTTTCCTTGCCGTGTTGGTTCATATCAAAGCAGATTCAGAGCCCTCTAGATTTTGACCAGGTGATTTGAAGCTCTTTTCTCAGATTCTGAAAGAAGCCTAAATCTTTCCGGCTGCTAGACTTAATAATCCTAGAGTCATTCATACACTTATTCTTAAAGTGCCTTTCCTTCAGTCAAGGGACTCCCTCTGAAGTTCTTTGCCTCATTCTGTTTCTCCCACACAAAACCTGATTCAAGCATCTGTCTTACTCAGGCAAGACAGGTTCTTCTTCCCAGATCACTGGAAGGTGTGTGATGAGGCAAGTGCCAGGTGTTAGTTCTGATGGTGGCATACCACTGACCTAATGAAAATTAGAGGTGCAAATGTGAGCTCTGGTCATGTGCCAGCAGTCTCTAGCAGTGGTTCTGTGTGTTTAAATGCAATCATTAAGGTTTTTGTGTGTTGGGTTTTGTTTGTTTGTTTGTTTTTGTTTTTGTTTTTTTGGTTTTGTTTTGGTTTTTTGGTTTTTTTGGGGTTTTTTTGTTAGCTGTACTTTAGCTAGAAATTCTACAAGACTTGTAAATTGGACTTTTACTCAAGGAATCAGAACTTGGTTAAATGAGAGCAGATTTGAACAGACCTCTTTAAAGAAAAGGTCGTAAAAATTTTTCACGTGGGGAAAGTAATAGTCTCGCTACCACACTTTTGAGAATAGTTAAATCAATTTGACTGAATTGCCCCAGAAACTCAGCTTGCAACTGATACCAAAGAAATAGTAAATCTAAAATCCTGTTTGCAGAATGGAATGTATGTTACTCCATAAATAATGAAAAATGTAAAATTTGTAAGATAAAAAGAAAAATATAATAATAGAATCATTAAATTTGGAAAACACTGCCAGGATCTATTAAGTCCAACCTTTGACCAAACACCACTATGTCAACTAAACCAGAGCACTAAGTGCCATGTCCAGTCATTTCACCATCCCTGGAAATTGAAATTTCCAGGGATGGTGACTCCATCACTTCCCTGGGCAGCCCATTCCAATGCTTAATTACCCTTCCAGTGAAAAAATTCTTCCTGATGTCCAACCTGAACCTCTTCTGGAGCAGCTTGAGTCCGTTTCCTCTTGTCCTGTGGTCAGTTGCCTGGGAGAAGAGCCCAATCCCCTACTGGCTGCAACTTCCTTTCAGGTACTTGTAGAGAGCAATAAGGTCCCCCCTGAGCCTCCTTTTCTCCAGAGATCCATGGTGGAGCAGAGACCCACCTACAGCCCTTGGAGCAGCCCCATGCCAGAGCAGATGGATGCCTTAAAGAAGGTTGTGGCCTTGTGGGAAACCCACACTGGAGAAGGATCTTGGCAGGGACCTACAGACCCATGGAAAAAGAGTACCACACTTGAGCAGTTTGTAAAGAGCTGCAGCGCATGAGGAGACATGTTGACGAAGCTTGTGGAGGATTGTCTCCCGTGTGAGGAACCCCATGCTGGAGCAGGGAAATGATTCCTCTCCTTGAGGAGGAAGTAGTGGCAGAAACAATGTGATGAACTGACCGTAACCCCCATTCCCTGTCTCCCTGCACCACTGTCGGCAAGTAGGGAGTCAGGAATATGGTTAAGCCCAGGAAGAAGGGAGGGATGGGGGGAAATTGCTCAGCATTAGTTGAGTATGGTTTCCTAGTAATTGATACAGCCTGATTGCTTGGAAAAAAACATTCCTTAAGTTTTGCACTAGTGTTATGAGACACTCAATAGCACATACATCTTGTGTTCAATGACTGGATATCTTTCCAAAATCCCATTATATTTATTTCATTATATTAGCAGATTGATATCTACTGCTCCCATTTCATTCTTATTATAAGCCAGGTTAGCAGGCTGAATCCATTTTAGGGAAACGTACGCTTCATCTTGTATTTTACCCAGGAAAGCATTGTCTAACTTGTGCTGCAATGCCAAAAGGGGATGGGGCTCCTCAATACAAAATCCTTTTCCAATTGCATCAGTTTTACTATGGTTTACTAATTTAGTGTATTGTTGTCACTCCTGAATATCCACAGGAGTAATTGAGTAAAGCAAGGAGCCCTGCATCTGTTTATTTCTATGGAATGTTTCTTTACCTATCTAACAGCTTGAAATAATGTTTATTACTAAATCCGATTTTAGTAGTGATAAATTTCCACAGATTATGTGCACTTAGTTTCTTACCAAGGTAAAGTGTAAAGCTCATTTTGATAAAAAATAATAAATATTACATACTGGATATGTGGTCCAAAAAAGGAACTGCATGAATACAGGCACTGGGATGGTTTTTTTGTACTACTGGACAGTTCTATGGATCTTTACAAACCTTGATCCCACACAGAGAAAGATATGGGTACAGACAAGTTTAAACATATGGCTTTTTTTCCTTATGGCTACAAACAGATTTCTAGAAGGAAAAAAAAAAAAGAAGGTATAGTGGTATAAATTTTTAAAGTTCTAAATTAGACATGAGGTATTTTGCTGATTGATCAAGTATAGAATTGAATGACAGTTTACACTCAACATGCACAGACATTTTGACATTTTATGGCTTTTTTTTATCGCATCCTTAAGAATGGGCAGTGATTCTGTGGAGAAGTTAGTATGTTAGTTGAATGTCTTCAGCTAGGTTTGACACTCATCAGTAAATGTCAATATTAATTATAATAATAATTAATAATAATTATATATATACACATATATACATGTATACTCTATATATATATGCATATATATACACATATATATACATATACACATATATACTTCATATATATACCAAATGTCTTTGACTGATATTAACATAAATGGGAAAGCACTTGTCTTACCCAAGATGACATTTCTTCTTTCTTCTTTATTACTTCTAAGTGCTTCCTACAGTAGTATTTCTTGACTTCTTTCTAAGGAAAAGGGTTTGTTCTGTGACATGCTGAATGACTTTGTAATTTCTGCTGACAGCTGTCCATTGTTAGCCACTGTAAGAGCAGAGTACTGTAAGATTTTTTTCTCTTGGTTTGCATACAAGCAGTTTTTTCAAGGCAGTGCCTTGGACTGCCAACTCTGAACAGGTTCGCACAGCTAAACAGTTTGAGTAGTGGGATTTTTTAAGTGCTGCAGAAAGTCTGAAGCAAAATGTTCTGCAGGTATGTCCAGGAAGATAATGTGGGAAAATTTACCATTTTGTGAAGTCTAGGATTTTCCAGACACAGTTCAATCTTTGTGAGCAAGGAATAAAAGTCATCCCTGACAAGAATCAGTTAGTAAAATTAAAAGTTGGGGAAAGATCATTCAGAAGAAACGAAATCCACCTTTTTCATCTATGCTTCAGTTCAGACATTGCTGAATCTCTATTTGCACTTGTGCACTTGCCTTTTAAGCTGCTCTGGAGACAATATTATCTGTGGGTTGTTTGGAGCACCAAATAATTTCTGCATGTCATAACTGTATATTCATACTGAAGTCTGCAACAGGTTGGCATTTATTCTGTGAAATTATTTACTAAAAGTGCAACTTAGTAGTTTACTCCTTTTTCTTCAATCTTCTCTTAAACTCATCTTACTTTCTCTTGCACATTTTTTGTCCTTTTGTTCTCTTTTCAGTGTTCGTTGTTCTGTCCCCCTTTTTTGCACATTCTGTGCTTTACAATAATTATATTTGCCCAATTTCCATTATGTTTTCTATATCTTCAAGAGAGCTTTAGCTTGTTCCTCCTATTATGAGATTCACTCCCTATAGTTGTTTTTTTCTCTAGTGTTTTTGTTAGACCTTCAAATCTTCCTCTTTTCCATCCCTCAAATCCATCAAATTCATATCCTTTAAACACATTCTGGAACAGACTCCAAAGTTTTAGTCATCTGGATTCATAAGTGCTCTGTACCCTGAAGGTAGGACGGAGGACCCAAAGATGTGAGCTTGATCTGGAACTTCAGTACCTCAAAACAGGTGAATATTCTGAATTAGAGGAGGAGATGCTAAAGCAATAGTTAGTTCGTAACAACCTAGTCCAAGTTTCACATCTTAAACTCTTATTAATTGCCAATAATTATTGAAAAGAAAAAATCAAAAGAAAAAGAAAGGAACAGCAACAAAAACAAAAGAGAGATAATGGCTAAACATATAGAACAGTGAGTGTGCAATCTCATGCATGAGTTGGATATTGTATTTTAATTCTAAGATCTGCACTCTGATCATGTAGCTAATATCGCACCTTAATTGGAGACATTTGTGGAAAAATTTTAATTCTGTGAAGTCAGATTTTAGTCCATATTTATTGTATGTTTCTCTTCTTTGAGGAATAAAAATAACCACATAATTCTCATAAAAGAACTTTTAAAAGTACATAAAATTACTACACATGTAATCAGTTCTTATCATTTTCTTGCATTGAATTTAGGAATGGATTTTACAAACACCTCTAGATCATACTTGGAAAGTAGCATTGTATCCAGTTCAGTGTGCTGGAGTTCAAAAATCTGTTTGTCCCATCTCTGTGACTGTGGAGAACATCCATGGTAACTGGAAGAGGGAACCTTGGGCACTGTATTATGCAAGTTTTTCCCTAGTGTCTTGATGGGAATAAACTATAAGGTAGTTTTAACTGGGATAAGTGCTTGTCATATTCCCAGGGCCAAGCAATAGTGACAGGCAGGTGATAAACCTTCAGCCTCCTACAGGTGAGAAATGAATGTATGTATGTAGTTCATAAAGTGTTTTTAAAGGACATATTGATTTTAGAGGGAAAGTAACTGCTGTGGAACAATTGTTCACGTAGATCTTACTTACAGGGCCTTTAAAACACAGGCCCTGAAAAGCAGTGTTTATTTAAATACTTTAGCTGAACAAACATTAGAAGTCATAATGAGGCAACTTAGTGAAATTTGTGCTAAGGTTTTCGTTCAAATTAAAAATGTTTTATGTTTTTCAGAAATTGGTATTTCTACTTCAAACTCAAATACACTGTCCTGCTCTCATATTGTCTCACAAACAGAGGCATATTTCATGTTTGTTTCTCAGGATGCTCTGTGAGCCATTAATTATTGACTTCTCTTTGAAAGAGTATCTGCCCACTGAGTTAAAAAACAATTGTCTGTAGGCTTCATCCTCTTCATGCAGACATGTACGGGTGAGGAGTATTTAGACTGGTTGTAAACTCAAGGAAAGAGCTATCAATTCCCTCCTTGCTGAAGACCGTTTCAGGAAAAGTACCAAAATTAAAGAGAAAATGAGACTTTCCAACTTGAGAGCAACAAAGGAATGTGGTGAATTCCCAAGATTATTGGTGTGTTTGTGCTGTTTCTCACATCTTCATGTTAGCATGATTTGTGCCATTTGGCCAATGATGCTGCTGGCTAAGAACTACTGTAGCTGTACTAAGAGTTGTGCTAAGTTTTGGAATACTAAGTACTGTTACTGGAAATACTGATTACATACCTTTCAGACCCCTTTGAACACCCCAAACTCCCTAAAGACTGCCCATGTATTCCCTTCAAACCCTGTGTTGCAAGTAATGTAAAACAAATTGTTAGCAGCTTTGTGGTAAAGGACAATGTTTCTTCCTGCAAGTCTTTCTTCTCTGCTTCGTGTTGCTCTTTCTCACACATCTCTTTCCCTGCATATGAGGGTGGCAGAACATAGGCTTACAGATAATTGAGCTTGCTGCCTGTCTCCTGAAGGGCTCCCACAAACATGTTTTAAAATCTTTGAATTTGCGTTGCTGGCTGCGAAGTTGCATATATTTCTGTAATATATATCACTTCTTTCCATCTACACTTACCATTTTTTTTCTCAAGAGTGAAATTCATACAGTGTTTTGTGTTTGCTATAAATACACATCTCAGCTGTATTTCTATCCTTTGTGTCAACATTAAAATTCCCTTGTTCTATGTTTAGCTTGAATAATTACCAAACCATTTGCAATTAGAACTCTAGGATATGACCTCACAGTGATTTATTCCTTCGTTTCTTTCTGTATTTAATGCATTTCAGATACTGAAATACCAAATCTTTGTCCTTTTATTTTGATGTTTATCAGTAATGGAAACATTCCAAAACAATCAGCCAAATACCTATGCTTTGTTCATTTATTGCCTTCTCTGAAGATAAATTGACTGTACTCAACTCTCTTCAGCATTTTTCTTCACCTAGATATTATTGCCTTGTGCAGCCACCCCAAGGTGACTGTTATCACTTAATTAAATCCTTGCACGCTGGGAAGAAAAAACAACATTGTTCGTTCATAACCCCAAGGAGGTGTGTTTTTTTTCTTTAAGCCACTAAGCTTTTTCCCTGTTTTATTAACTTATTCCTGGCTACAGCAAGACATACTTTGTTGATGAGCAAAAGGTTGTATTAGCTTTTTATTTTCTGGGTAAACTTATCTTTTCTCTGGGAAAAAAACTGTGGGCATTACAACAAAGAAGAAAAATGGGATCTCTCCAAACCCTGCAATTCTAGTAAAGGTCTGTGTAAACATCAAGCCAGTAAAGAGAAACAGGGGAGTAGCAGGAAGGAAATGAGAAAATAAAATGCAAACATAAAATTGGAACAAGACAAAAAAATAAGATGACGTGTATATACACAGAGAAACTACTGCAGTGCTAAGGGAAAATTGGCATAAGGAATAGTATTTCTGAAAAGAAAAATATATCAGAGCTCTTTATGTTACTGTATAGGGCAGCATCTTTTTATTAGCCTCTTGGTTAATGTCCTTTCTCTGTCTATTGATTTTAGACAACATAACACTTGCTTTTACCTTTACATTTTCTTTTCAATGGTGCATAATCCTCCTTGAAAACTGTAAGAGGAAATATTGCAGGTGAGACAACCATTGAATATGTGAGACCTGTGATTTGCTTTTAAGTTGTTTTAAGCACAGTAGTTCATATGAGAAAGTTCACTTGAAGTAGTGAGTTGGCAGAATATGTATGGTGGTTTAGCTGCACTTTGCTTGTTTCTAGTCCATTAAATGTAGGACCAGAAAATAGGTTTATCTACTCTAAAATTGGGGCTCAAGCAACCATACATATTTGTTCATGATGCTAAATCATTTTGCCACCTGCTGTGTTCAACGAGCATTTACAAATAATAAATGCGATTTGACGCTGTAGTATTTGCAATAGCATTTATGATATCATTTGTATAGAAGCATAACATTTTAGTGTGTAATAAAAAAGAGCTTTTAAGGAGTTGGATAATCATGATTTTTGAAATTAACTACTCATTATGTGTAGACTGTAATTATTGTAGGTCAGAGACAGTAGTACAAGTTTGAATTTGAGGCACAAAATATTGATTGATTTGTACAGCTTCGCTCCAAATCCAGTATGTCTGTGGTTTGTATCAGACATTAGTCTCTGGAAATTCCCTTTGCATGATAAAGTTTCACCCTAACTTCTGGGATTTCTTTTTGTTCTGTGCTTTTAAATTCTTTTCTGTAGCTTTGCGACTCGAATTCTACAATGTTTATACAGGTGAAATTTCTGTCTTTCTTAGCAGTAACAAAAATCTTCCAGTTTACCTTTACAAACTTACAGGAATGCTTTCCAATCTGTGTACAATGGATTTGCCATCCATAGATTTTAACTTATACTCTGTTTTTTAATCCAATCTATTTTAACTTTGAGGCCTGTAGACCTATAGACCTATCTCAACATCTTATTAAATGTATTGAAAACGTATCTGAAGCCTCTTTTATTTGGAATAAAGGCAATATATTGCAAATTTATCAAGACTATGGTATGGTTTCAGATTGATATTAAAGAGTGGTTTAGGAACCACTAATTTTGCAATTAATTAAGTTTTGGTGTCAAAAGAGTGAGATTCCTCAGAAACAGATAGTTTTGGCATGAGTAAGAGATTTTTTAGGAGATGGCTGTAGGCAGAATTTTATATGTAAATTTGGGGCACTCATTTCAAATATCTGTGGTATGTACATACTTTCTGTTTGCTTTCCAAAACTGGTTTTGTCAGATTTTTTCCTTTTCTTGTTCACAATTGGAAATTCTAGTTCTACATTTGTTGTATTACATGATTCTTTATTAATTTTACAACTAGTTTGTGATATCAAGGGGTGGCATAGCAACTTCATTGAAGGATTGGGAAATGGCACAGGAAGCCTGTGAGGGAGAATTTTATTCTAATGCAGGATATATTGCAGTTTGATACAAGGATGTTTTAACGTTTCCTAGACCATTAATATCCATCTTTTAGGGGTCAAAAAGCATTCTGAATTTCTAAGCACTCTGTTGTGTTTACTTTATTTGCCATTAAAATTTTAATTTAGAAATAAACCCAGTCTTAAGTATGATAGGAAATCACCTCTAGCAAGCTGAATTGTGATCCTGCTAAGGATTGCAACTAGGCTGAAAAAACTGTTTAGATTTTAAACCCTATTCAGAACTCAAACAGTCTTCTCAGATGTAGAAAACATTTGGTTATATTTCTGTTGCAGTTATCTTGTGTGTGTGTGCTTCTGCTCTTTCCCATCTGGTTTCAAACCAGAGTCAGGGAACGACTGATAAAACACCATTTCTTTTTCACTACAGTGACTGAAAACAGATTGAAGAAATTCAGATATATGTCGGAACTCATTAAAGCATGACCACTTAAATTTATTTATTTTAAGTTGGAGGAGTTGCTGCCAATTAAAATGGCAAATTTACATGCAGAAGTCTATCTATACTGCTTTCTGTGTGGTGAGTCAGGCAGCATGTTCATTTGGGCATGATAATGGAACAAAGTCGGAGCTGCGAAGGCATTCACATGGCAGCGTAAAAAGCACTGGCAGTGCAGTTTGATAGGACAAGGGGTAATAGTTTTAAAGTAGAAGAGGGTAGATTCAGAGTAGATACAATGAGGGTAATGAAACACTGGCACAGGTTGCCCAGAGAGGTGATGGGTGCTCCATCCTCGAAAACATTCAGTCAGGCTGGACGAGGATCTGAGCAACCTGATCTAATTGATGTCCCTGCTCATTTCAGGGAGGTTGGAAATAGGTGGCCTTTAAAGATCCTTTCCAGCCCAAACCATTCTATGATTCTATGATTCTATTTTATTTTGGCTCAATGTAGTTTTTCAGTGATTTAAAGAAAGGGAAAAAGATGGAGAAAAGAGGAAAATCAGGCAAACATGTATGGTATTGCTTAGGGTCTAAAAGAAGACAGTGCTGAAGACAGGCGACAACTACAAATACACAGAATTTTGTTGTATTATATTATTTTTCTTTAGTAATTTTAATACTAGTTTGTGATATCAGTGGGTGGGATAGTAACTTCATTGAAGAACTGGGAAACGCTGCAGGAAACTTATAAGGGAGAACTTTATTCCAACAATGTTTAGCTAGAAATATATGGCAGCAGAAAAAAGAAAAATATCACAGTGTAAGCAGGAAAAGCTGGGATGCTACACTCACACTTTAAACACTGTATGTTTAAAGCATCATAATAAGAAATTAGAAGTGTTTCCTTGGTTTGCCCTGGGTGGTTTTGAATAACAGGAAAATGGTGCTAACATTTGGCAGGAGGAGGAGTTTTCTTTCATCACTTTCATTGATGAAGGCACTTTTACCACAGTCATATTAGGGAGAGACTAAGCTTCAGGTCTCTTACAAATTGGAGTGAAACAGATAGTAACAGTGGAGAGCAATCATGTCAGCTCCTACTTGGGGCACGAGATACAACATATAGATTGTTGACATGTGCAATAAATATCATTAGGATTGGTGATGTCAAGACTTATTCAGGGCTCTTTAGATAATGTAGTGTTGCGGATTATTGGCACAACAAACAGCTACTGTACTCTGCAGTGTCAAGGAAATCTTGAGCATCCTTTGATGAGCAGGTTACTGATACTTTATGCTGCAGCTGATCCAGGGCTCCCCTTAAGGGAATAGCATGTTAATTTGGCTGCACACTAAAACCGTGTGGTAAAAATACAGATGAACATTTTCTGTCTTTAGAAGGAAAAAAGATATTATTAGTTGAAACCTTGTGTTTCTGGCTTCTGGACAAATCATAACTCACTTACCAATCCCCACACTAGAGAATAGGATTTTATTATGGAAATGCAAACAGACCCTTAATTATCACAGCAGTCAGAGGTGCCACTGTAATATATTAGCTTGTATTTTAAAAAGAATATAAACCTTTTTCATTGGAAGAGCTGCTCTGTGCTGTTGATATGCTTGAATTTATGCAATGAGCTAGTAAACAGCAAAATCCATACTTATCTTTACCTACACAGGCATTAGAGGTGAGCTCAGGAAAAAAAAAAAAAAAAAGGAGAAAAAAAAGGGAGGGAGGGAGAGAGAAATGCAGTATTTCCTCAGAGCCTAGGGCAAGATTAGAGTCCTGTTGATGGCAAACCTACATGCTGTCTTCTCACCTGGTCTCATACTCCAGCTGTGAAACAGAAGTGGAAGGTCAACATAACAATAGTGTTTTGTAGGGGCAAACTGAGTTGCTTTCCTCACACTCATTCAGGACCAGCCCTCCAGCTCCTTCAGGATAATTGATTTTCACATAAATGTGCATTTGCCACTTTTGTGGTAAATGTACTTCTGGACTGAAGTACTGTGAGCTCAAAACCCTTGCACAAGGTATTGCAATCCACCATAAAGATATCAACTTTACTGTGAAGAATGTAGATGTAACGGATAATTATTTAACAGGAAGACATGTTTTTATTATTAATGAAGTCTCCAACATGTTTCAGAAACTTGTTTGTCCCATATATTTGCAGTACTCCTGTGTTTCTTGCACAGTGAATGGAAACCAAAGCTTATCACATCATAGTTTTCTGTAGATTTCCATCCTGTCTTCTGCTGACTTGTCTTACTACTAACACAGTGTAACCTGAGTATTTTTCAGTGATCAGGACATTTGAAAGGTTCCATGCTGTCTATTGCTATAGAAACTCATAATCCAGCTTTTACAGCTGCAAAGACTCTCAGAGGTCTCATCTCCATTATAAATCCATTTTCTCTAAACCTGCAGGAATTTCTCTAAGACCTCTGTCAAATCTGGAAAAAACTAACCATGGATTTGAATGCTGTTAGTAGGGTAGACAGAAAAGACATGCTAGAAGGAAGCTAATTTCAGGGTTTGCAAGAGCCATTTCACAATACAGACCTTAAGGGGTTATAGTTTTGTGGGCTTTTTTCCTTCTTTTTTTTTCCACATTTCTATAAACCCAACTTCTAGT
The DNA here is from genome assembly GCA_036630365.1 of Acanthiza pusilla. Taxonomy (NCBI): domain Eukaryota; kingdom Metazoa; phylum Chordata; class Aves; order Passeriformes; family Acanthizidae; genus Acanthiza; species Acanthiza pusilla. The sequence goes on from JAXCHO010000078.1 coordinate 6,562,139, forward strand.
AACTAGCAAGTTCTGATTCATGCCAGTCCATATTCAAGGATTCAAGTCACAAAATTAAAGATTCAAGTGACAGTAACAGTTCTGGAGGCTTTTATATACTGGTTTTTAATGGAACAGCAAATGGCTGCTTTAATTTAACCCATCTGTCTATGGAACTTGGAAGACTTCAGAGGGAACATATGTGGAACTGGTCCACACTCCCATAGGTGGAGAAAGATTGGGTATAGCAAAAGTATCTCCTGCATTAGTTTAAGGATTAATCACAGCTGGAGGAACTCTCAGCAGATTAGGACCAGGTTCTGTCTTCTTTGCATTATAGCATGGAGTAAGAGGTTGAAGGTAAGAACATGAGTTCTTATTTTTTTTTCCATGTAACTTCTAAGGGTTACAGTTAGAAACAGCACTGGATTGGGCAGACTATAGATTTGCTCTTAATGTTCTGTGTTCTTATTATATCTGTGTTCCATTGTCTGAAAAGTATTCTCAAGATGTTCTTTCAAGAAGAGTATAAATCAGAAGGATATGCTAGCCAAAGAACTCAATTTCTCATTCAAATCTATTTTGGTTGGATATATTGCCATCTAATAGATTAAATATGCTAAACATAAGCCCCTCATCCTGTTCTTCCTTGAACACAACCCCTCTGATTCATGTGTATGAAATCGTGTGATGCAAGTGAGAACACATATTCAGGTCTGGGACAGAGGTCGAATTCTAGCAAGCCAATTGTCAGGGTCAATCACCAGAAAATCTGAGTACCTCTTGAGTGCAGGTGATATTTTAAGAATGAAGTTAATGCTATTTGAAAAGTTCTTCCTTTTAATTTTTTCTCCCAGGTTTTTGGACACCTGACATTTAGCTACCTTTATCTGTTTATTTTCACATAGTGTCAGGTTGTGTAGATTGACAGGGAAGCTAACCAAACAGGCAAATACACAATGAATATAAGATCAATTTGAATTGAGCTTACATAAACTGAAATATTCATACATAACATAACAGGGCTTCAAACTTGTAGCTTGGGAAACAGTAACATTCACAACAATGCTTATTGTTCCCACGATCAGTTTTGCTTCTACTTGCACAGCGTTCCAGGCAGATCAGGTTCCCACAATCTCTTGCTGTGTGTTCTGCGGGTCCTCATTCTGCCAGCTCTATGTATCTTAGCTTCTGCTTGCTTGTTCACTTTTTTCACTTATTTAGTAAATGTTATGCAGGTACATACATTGTCAAGTCCTTTACTCAGGGCAGTACCTCTCAGTGCAGAAATGCATAACTGATTGTAATATTTGTACCACCAAAAGGCAGAAACCACTTACAAAGGGGTTCAAAGCCAAGCCAGTCCATAGATAGATGGACACTTAATCCTGACCCAAAGTGATCACTTTCTCAGGGGAAGAGATACATAATGTAATCTATGTATAACAAGTCTCATCCTAAATAAATAAACTTGCTTTCGCTACATGGCATGCAGTTAGTGGCATCACAGTCTGCTGTCCAAAGTGTCTGGAACCAGCACTAGAAGCTCCAGGAATCCTAAATAAATGAAGGCTAGGACCTTATCAGAAACCATAAAGATGAAAATTCAGTGCTTTAATACATGAATTCACAGGGTAGTTTGGGATTTTGCAGCAATGTAGAGTGGACTTCTAGAAAAAAACATATTGCTGTCTACAAGGCAGAGATTCCTAAAAGTCAATTCCTGCAAAATTGCTTTTGTACTCAAAAATTGTCAAACTCGTAATCTCAGGTTTTTTTCTTGAACATCCATCACTTGGAGATTTGTAATCTTGCTGTGATTCTCAAACTCACCTCTGATACTTGTCAATCTATTATCACTGAACAGTCCTGGGAGTACATCTTAAGAACTTGACTGCCAACTTTAAGCATTATTCTTGCCACTAAAGTTTTCTCTTCTATACTTTCTGCTTTTGCAATAGTTCTATTCTGGAATAATATATGCTTTTTTCTAATCAAGTAGTAAAACTGCCACTGTAAGTTTTTGCTGCTTTGGATACATAAACATACTTATTCTGTAAGTCTGCAAGAGATGCATCAAGGGAATCTGCAAAGTTTACTCCTCCTCCTTCATTTCTTGGCTTTGAGCTATAAAGCAGGCCTCCTTATTATTGACAAATTTATTTTTTGGCACTCCCTTGTTGTCATAAATTGCATCCTGACCACACGAGCAAAGAGCACAAAAATGACAAATTAAGAAGCTGGCATCAAAGTCCGTGCTAACCACATCCTTTGAGTTGGTCCCCTTACCTCATCTTTTTTACTGTAGTTGTTTTGATGCCAAATGCATGTTGCCTAGCTGCCAAGTATGTGTCATTAATTCACAAGGAGTCTATGGTCATGTAGCCATATAGCCATTATGGTGGACTGTGATTGAAAAAATGGCAGCAGTTATGAGAGTTGAAAACAGGGATTTTCTGTGTTTTATGTTGGGATTTTTACTCAGCAGTGAAAAGCTTGTAGGCCAAGGAACATTGAAATAAGTCTTAGCCTTTTTATTTAATTTGGGCTTTTGTTTGGGGGTGGGCTTTTTGTTCTGGTTTTTTGGGGGTTTTTTTTGGTTTTTGGGGGTTGGTTTTCTTGTTTCTTTGCAAGGGATTAAAAAGATGGAAGAGGAGGAATACAGCTTTTAGAGATTTGTGTAAGTCAGTAGATGATCAAACTTCAGTTGCTCATTTTTATTCATGTGTATCAAATATATCCCATGTAAAATCCTATTTCCCAGCACAATACTTCGATTGTCTCATAGTACTTAATTGTGAAAGCCCAAGGTCAGATTTTCTACCTAAGTAGTTATGCTTTTGCATGTTTGTTGATGTTGCTGGAGGATATTACTCTGATATCTTAATAATGAAAGCTCAGAAGATGAGTACTGAGGCCAGATTTCTGTTAGCCGTCACTTATGTCTTTTATTTCATTTTAACCCCCCATCCAACAATGGTTGTCATGTTGAAATGAAACTTACTTTTTTGTTTCTTTCTTTAGTAAATAATATTTTTTAAACCACGTTGTAGCACACTAAATAAATAATGCAATTATATGTATATTATAAGAGAGGGACTATTTTCTTTCATGAATGTCAATTGCATCCAATGTTTCTTCTCTTTTAAAAAAAGAGTGAAATATTTTTGCTGTTGAAATACTGTTGCTATTGAATTTTGTATGTCTAATTGGTGACAGGCTTTGTCCTCAAATTAATGCTCAGCTCCAGTTATAGTATCACTGTGTCATAAGAGTGAAAAATTCTAATTAAGATGATCTGTTTTCCAGGAAAAAGTTTAGTATATCAATTAATCTGTTTTATCAGGGGGGGTTTTCCCTTCCCCAGCCCCTAACTCCTGATCAGAGCCTGAATGATGAGAAAAGCATCACAGATGCATGCTGCATTGGACAAAGAACACATGCATGCATTTAAATCATGTATATCTTACTTTTTACTGATGTAATTGTGAAATATGTCCTTTTTGCATTCATAATTAGGGGGTGGAACAGATGGTGAAGGCTTAGTTTAAAATAATCTGTCATTAAAATAACCTAGCCTACTGGTAATTCTTCACTCTAACTGGAGTTTAGGTCAGGGTAACAGGGTTTTTTGAAGCATTGGAACACACTAGAAAGAATTAGGGACTTCATGGATGGTATGAAATATGAGAATATTCTCCAGAAGGACACTTTAGTAAGACTCCAGTGAATTAAATTTGCCTGTGGTGGGAATATGCAAAAATGGCTGGGACAAAATTCCTCTGACAAATATAAATCCATTTACTATGATGCATTATACATAAGTGCATATTCGGTCAAAGTGGTACAGTGGGTTTCATATCCTGAAAGGAAATAACCTCACTATGCTTTAAATACTGTAAAAGGCAGTTAGTATTTTTGGGTTAAAAATCTGTGCTTTACATTTTTGTATTATTCTGATGTCAGAGAATATAAATTACAATAATTTGCATTATTGTTCTGAGGTGCTGTAGCTAGTGACTTTTAAATCTGAGTCTCTCTTCCTTCATGTCTACCACATTGACTTGCTCATATGTGACAAAGGAAAACTTGTATCAGTCCTGCCTGGCTAATTTAGAATAGTTTTCAGGAATAAGAAAACTGGCTCAATAAATCAGATACTTGCATGTCTTTAAAGCATTTATTTTAGTGTTCCCTCCAAGATTTCATTCTTTAACAGCTTTGAAGAGAGCATATAGATTTCAGCATGGTATTATGATAAATCTTCTTGAGGAGGGGCAAGCATTAACATTTGTGTCGGTTCTTTTTCATCTTAATCCAACCTTGGTTAATAATCAGAAAATTCTACATAGTGGGTAAGAAGATGTAATTAACCCTTTGACCCCAGAATCTTAATTGGTGCCTGTTGAAAACAGTGGGGCAGTTAAAAAAAAATAAATTAAAAAGTAGCCTGTGGTGATTGAAACAGCATAATATATAATGGTTTTCTGAAATCAAAAGTAATACGGAGCTTCAGCTTTAATCACATTTTGCATAAAACCAGTAAGTGTACTTTTAAACAAGAAGTTGCCAGTCTATCTTAAATTGGATTGTACTCAAAATTGGCATTTGGGGTCACCCTGACCCTTTCTCAGCTGCCACACTAGATGAGATGGACTGGATTTATGACAGTCAACTTCATTTACTATTTAAAGAAAAATAAATAAATAAATAAAGTCAAGAAAATTTTCCATATATTCATGGTCTCTCCTTCAATGAAAATAGGACATTATGAAAAACAGTTACCTTTTCGGACCCTGTTTTTATATTGTAGTTAACTCTGGAACGTCCAGAACAGAAATCCTATCTGCCTTTGAATTACATTGAAACTGTTCAGATATTCTGGCTAAAAAGCACTGTGGTGCTCCTTTTAAAAGAGATATTTACAAGGTGACTAAGTCCACTCCCTTCTCTCGTTTGTTGTGTCCTTAGTTATACATAGGTAATATGAATAATACTTTGAGATATTTCTCACTGAAACAAAATTGTTTGTGAATGTGTAGTATACAATGGTATCACATACTCCTCTGCAGTATACAACATAACCTGTGTTGTGTTGCCTTGCACCTTCTCTGAAGTCTGCTGCTCTCTTGGCACGCACAAAGGACGTACGCTTTATGAAAAATTGAAAAATTTCAACACGCATTACTTAAATAATAAATATTCATAAATAATACCTATGAATAACGAATGAGACAGTCCTTCAGAACTACTGTTTGACCTGTAAAAGGAACAACAACATTGTCACAAAACTGGCCCATCTCAGCCCTTTCGTACTGGTGGGAGGAACTGCCTTGCATTGGAAGGTGGCTATTTCTCCTCCTATCTTTATTGTCATTTTTCTTGGGTATTGGGACTTGAGCATAGTACTTGAAGCTTTTGTTCTAATGTCTTTGTATATTGGCCATGGAGGTAGTTAGGTGTCGATTAGCTGTCTTTGGGTCTTTCACAATATGATTAAATAAACTTTTTGTTTTTGCTCTATTGAACAAAATGCTGGATTTGGTCAGTAGTTGTACATAAGCGTAATTTCAGAGAGGTGGGGAAAAAAATGGAGAAAGAATGACTGACCATGACTTAGTAGTCTCAACTGGCTTAATGAACAAATTTTGCGGCACAGGGAGAGACTAATCCCATCCAAAATTGTTGGTGTGCTGCATTGGCCCTGCCAGTCCTTCAGTGGTGCCTCCTCACTTACCTCTCTTGTAAAACTTGGGGGCGAAAGCAAGGAATACTCTCCCAGAAAGAAAGAATAAAAGACTAAATAAGTAGAGCTATTTAATTGAGAGGAGAGAATCAGCATTAATTGCATGGAAAAGTAGCAAGTGCTTAAGGTGACTAACACTTCTCACTTCAATGCTCTTCCAGTTGCTGATGACTTTCAAACTTTAGCTATAGAGGTTGAAATTTCTTTGTACAGCTATGTCATATATGAGATAGTTTTATTTGTTTATATTTTTCCAGCAAAACTGGCTTCAGCCAATTTCAAAACTACACTGAGGGAAACATTTCTGCCTAATCAGTACTAAAAGCTTTCTTCAAACTTTTGTTTCATTAAGCCTGAATTCCTAAATAAGATGATGTGTATAAAAGAAGCAGAAAAGCCATCAGCGACTCAGAGAATTATTTTTTCCTGTTGTTACAAAACTTTGTCCAGATAGGCCAAATAATTACATACTAATGTAATGTGCTCAGTAGACGAGATCATAAATATGCTCAAACTGTATGTACTCTCAAGTAACTGAGCAAGGGGACCACACAAAAAGCCTGGCTATATTAAAAAACTGAGAAGAGGAAAGTTGTTTTTATATGATACACAAATAACCTCTGAAATGTCTTTCCTCAAGGTATCATTGAGCCAAGAATGCAACCAGGTTTAAAAAAAAAAAAAAAAATTCTAAGGAAGATATCACAGTCATGCCAACTACTAAGAATGGGTTAGTAAGAAACCTCTGGCAGGCTGGTCATTACCCAAATGGATATTCCGAACACTGTTCTGAAGCTTCTCTGCACACACTCTCAGACCAAGGAAAACTGACTGCTGCAGATAGGCCGTTAGTCTGAGTCAGTGTGACAGTTGCTTGTTGTTTGTGGAGAGTGGAGCTCTATATAGGTGGCCAAGGAGACAGTGTCGTGCTTCTCAGTTTTCTGTATATCAGAGGGTTAAACCAGTTTCCTCAAAGGAACACAGGACAGAGAATCAGGAACACTTTAACTAAGACCTTTAAAGATTTACTTTTCTGAGTAAAAAAGATTGTATATAGTGGGAGAGATCAGATGTGCAAAGGTTTTGATTGTCCTGGTATGCATCCAAGTTTGAACTCCACTGCTTCAAATTTTTCACCTGTTATTAATGTTAAAAAGTCAAGGAAGTGATGTTAATAATTTGAAAAAGAAATGATGATGATTTATAAGAGGCCATAAATGACTTGCATAATATAAATGTTTTTACATGAAGGAAATCTATGCAGATTTACATTTTTATTAATTCATAAATATAAATTAGAGTCTTTCTTTAATGCAGTGTCTTTAGTGAGGGTTTGTTTTCCAATATGTGGGCTATTATTTTTAGAAAACTCAGATTCTTGAACTAATTCCACCACCTACTACATCAGAGAGGAGTGAACTTTTGCCAAAGACAGCTTCTGACTAGCAGCCAGTTAGAAATTAATCAAGAAGCAGAAGAATAAAAATATTAAAACCCCTCAGAAATCACTGTTGTGCATTTGTAAAGGAATGATTACATGATTTTGTCATCATGTATCTCCATCAAATTTATGTGCTTTTTCCTTCCAAAATCAGGCTGATCTCTCAGATGCTATGGTTAACATTTCCTTATGTTCTTTTATCACAAGGGGATATTTGGGATGGGATTTTGGGGTTCGTTCCTTGCTCCTCCCAGCATTTAGGCTGTTTCATATTTTCTGAGCTGTTTTAACATTTCTAATTTTTTGGAATTTTGTGATTTTACTTTTACAATAGTCAATGATTGTTTGCCAATAATCACCCTCATAAAAAGTAGAAAGGTTAAGACATGGGTAGTGTATGAGGAGTAGTTTCTTCCTAGTGAAGATTTTCTCTTATTCGTAGAGGTATACTCCCTTCTTGATGTGCAGTGATTTACTCCGTGTCAATTTAGAATATAGTCCCTTGTTTATTAACTACGCTCATGTTTCAAAAGGTATGCATTAATTGCTGTAGTTGCATTTTCATTTTTGTAGTTGAAATGGAAACCACATCCAAAGACTTGAACCTGTCAAAGTAAAATCTGATCTAGACTTTTACACCAAAGGGATGAAATTCATAGCATTTCTAGATATCTAAGCTGTAAACATATTTGACAGTAATCTGCTGATTGTCTTTGTTGTCTCACAAAAGGAAAATGGTGTGTGCCCGTGTGCGTGCACGTGCGTGCGTGTGTGTGTAATCCTCAATTAATTTACAAATTATTGAGGTCCATGGTGGTTTGAGTGGTGGTAGGATTTTTTTTTTTCTTTTCGGTTTTTGGAAATGGAAATTCTCTGCTTTGATTCTGAAGGATGGGGGCTGATTTTTTAATATACACCATATAATTGGAAGGTTATTTTTTTTCCTTATTTATTTCTTCATGTTAAAAAAAATAACATTTTATTTTTCTATATTTCTTCTGTCAAGAAAATTATATAAATGTTACAGAGTATATGGCAGATACAAGCATGGCAGTAAATGAACTTAGTAATATACTCATCAACTTGGACTTATTAATATATTCATATGCTGTTTATTAATATGTAGAAAGAATATAAAGGAAATGTCTTAAGGGTTCAAATTAAAAAGACTCTCATAAAAGTCAGAATATTTTCTTCAATTTGTTCTGTGATGCCTTTGTTTAAATCTATTTCTATTTGTAGTTTGGAATTTTTTATTAATCTATTCACTTTTTTTTCCCCCTTACTCTGTAGTCCCTGGATGGATTTGTATTTGCACTAAATCAAGAAGGAAAATTTTTGTACATTTCAGAAACTGTCTCCATCTATTTAGGCCTGTCCCAAGTAAGTACATGCTTTCAATTCTAGACTATAACTCTGTATGATGCATTCTTCTGTTTATCATTCTTAAGGAAATCGAAATTTGGTTTCTGTATTTTGCATGGATTATTGAATTAGCTGTTTAAAGTTGCATTCTGTTCATCCTAAAACACAATTGAAAAATGTGTCTATCAATATTGGATGTTGAGATGTGTATGAAAACTTTTTGCCACAAAGGATCATTATTAATTTATTGAGAACAAATGAAGTTTCTTTTCTCAGTTGTTTTGAACTTTAAACCTCTATACCTGATAGGAAAGGGACACTCTAGTAGTACTTCCCTTGTGTCCTATTACTGGATGTTTATGGAGTACCCTGCATTATCCAGGGAGCTGACACGATGACAGGGAGTCATTTGGAGTCAAGAAATGCTGAAAGAGACCATTAAAATGTCTTGCAGGGAGGGTTCCAACAAGGACACATTTTGATGCTTTCACAAATTCTCACTAATATGAAAAGATGAATTTATAAAATGTAACAATTTGGAGGGGGGTTGGTTTGGGGTTTTTTTTCATTTAATTGCTGACAACTGTTTTTGAAAGATACAAAGGCAGGACAGAAGTGGGGCAAAAATTAGTTGTTAATGCTTATTCCTAATCCTGCAGTATTTAGTAATGTTTAGGCAGGATAACTTCTTTCTGCTTGCATTTAGAAATGAAGCAGAAATATTTTGCATGACAATTTGGAGAGTGGGACTACCTACTCCTACTGTGGTCACCCCGAGGAGGAAAAAAAAACAAATAATACTTATTTCAGCTACTTTAAATTGGGACCCACACAGCTATGAGGAAGCAGCTATTAGCATGGGCTACTTACTGTCAGTTTTGCTCTACCCCACCAACAATTAAATGGGAAATTTTAACATTTGGTGACAAAAAAAGACTAATTTTAATTATCTGGTGAGAATACGAATAGGGGTTCATTAAGTCCTCAAAGAACATGCAAGCAATTGGCTGTAGTAAGTTCAATAATTGTTATTTTGTGCTGGCTTTGGAAACCCAATGATAGAAATGGAAACAAGAGCCGTTTCTCTCTCATATCTGTATTCTTATCTCTCATTAAAGTCCCTCATTTTGTAATAGACTTTAATCCCTGACTTAATCTGTTTGGGAGTTAGTATCAAGAATCTCACATTTTGAAATTGGTGCACCACCATGTTGCTAATACAGTAAAGAATTGGAACTTTAATGTTTATTATTGTCTTATGTTCATATTAATCTGGTTTATGCATAGTATCCAACAAAGTTTAATAAGCCAGTAAAGAAGAAGGATGGATAATTAGTTTAAGCAGGTAAATGCTAATTAGGAAACTCCTGAAAGGCATCCATTATACACTAGCTTAAAACAAATTTTACAGCCCTGGTTAGTGGTGTAATCCAAATTCTGTCAAGGCAACTGCATTTTCTGTAATTGAGATGTGTATGTTTGCTTTGCATAACAGATGGCTCTGTATGCTTAGACTGATAGCTAGGAAAATAATAATTGCATTATTCTGGCCAAAAGAATATTAGCTCTTGGGTTTTGGCCATTTCAGTCAGTCCTCCTGCCAGCACAGCATATGCACATATATGGATTGGATTTTCAAGGAAATTGATGCATCTGGAATAGTGTGGCCATCTGAAATATCATCTGTTCAAGAAAAATTTGGCTTTAACCCTATGTTAGTCTCTTGTTAAAAGCATTTTCTGCCACTGTCTTTCTAACTATAGAGTTGGTAAATCTCTCCTTACTCTGAACTCACATCATGCTGTTAAGACTTTACACTTCATCTTGATCCATATACATTTCAAAAAAGTGTTCAGATAAATGAAGAAATTTTCTTTGCATGTTAAGAGTATTTGATATATCAGGGCAAATGCATGAGTTCATCACTAAAAGTACTGATGGAAAAACTACCAAAAATCAGAACCAGTACTATAGATTTTTATACAATAATAAATTAAATCTACTGAGATCTACTAAAATATCTGAGATTTTTTGCAGTTCTGCTCTTCTGTTTTTATGGAAACATTTTGTATTTCTCAAACCTCTGGTATTTATACATTTTTGATATATTGTTCTCATGGTACAGCGTTATATAGCTAGTCTCTTAATAATTTCAAAAGAAGTGCTGTTGCTACTTCCTACTAAATCACTAGTCAAAGCTTATTCATTGCAAAAAATATCAGCAAGTCAATCCATAGGACCATTTCTCAAATTATACATGGAAGTACTGCAGTTTGCACCACACCAAACTTAAAATACTTGTGAATTCTGAATTTTGGGGTTGGTGCTATGTGATACATGTGGTATTGTATTTCTTGCACTGCAAGTAAACGTTGATATACCCTATGCTGATACTCCAAAAACATGTATTTATATAGAACCTCCAGGCAGTGTTGCACTTAAAGGCATTATGATGTACGTTATTATTTGAAATATCTTCATCAAGTGCTGATTTTGGAGTCTTACTTTCTAGTCAAATAATTTTTCTAAGACTTCATCATTGTTAGGTTGGGGTTTTTTTTTTCCTTTTTTTTTTCTTAATTTGTATGCATGGAAATAATGTACAATATATTTTGTCTATGCAAAGCTAAATCTCATGTCTCCTAGAAAAAGGAAAATAGCTCTTGTATTGAATCTCAGCAGGTGAAAGCAGTTATGGTACTCAATTTTTCTCATTCCTGAACATTTAGAGCCAGTGGTGCAAAACAAATGGATGCTGATGTTCTAAGATAGCTGCAGGACTAATAGTAAACAAATCTGATAAAACAATATCTTGGTAACCTGGAAAGGATAATAATTAAGTTACCCCTGGCAAAAGTAACAATATATGTGAATAGTAAACAAAAATTGTAATAAATACCCTTTTGACATTACAATGAATATACCTTGCATGTAGACACCCATCAATGTATATATTTTGAATATTTTTTTGAATAATATATCTTCCAGCTAATGCTAACCAAGAACGTTGAGCTAGTTTGGCAGACATATATCTTAAACCACACTGTGGAATTGCAATCAAAGCAGTTTCAGAGAACAGAAATACATTTCAAAATTTAGGAAAAGACAGCTGAAAATAGTGACTGAGAGAAGGTAAAGAATCAAAGCAAGAGAAATGGATCAACAATCTCCTAGTTAGAGAGCCTATGTAAATTGACTTTAATCTGTGTTAATTGTCATAGCTCAGTTAAACTTGAGCCGAGCTGAAATAATTCAACATACTTTCCAATTCTTTCATGAGCTGTAGTATTTGTTGAAAGACCCGGAAATATCTAGAAATGTGCAATATGGCCTGGATTTCTTCTCTGAGTTGGACAACATGATCTGTGGTGGTGTAGCCAATACAAACAACTTTTTACACTGGATCTCTGTAGTGAGGTAAAAATGTTTGTTCTTCTTATGTATCTAGTCCCATACATTTCCCAAGTCAGTCGGTAATTTTATATATCAGGGTAACTGCCATCTTTGGAACCCTTAGTCCGCAATTTGCTTTTAGAAACAGGATGAGATTTCAAAACAAAATGGCTAAGCACTGAAGAGGCATTCAAATTGCTCCTTCCAGCACTCAGAAGCCAGTCTGAGTGCTTCCCTAAGAGATTTCAATTCTCCTGAAAAGTCTCTGTGTTTGAGACTCAGACCAAACATATGCTGAAAAGTAAATAGAAACAGATAGGGAGAAAAATCTATCCAGAACAAGATAGAATAAAAATACGTTATCCAGAAAGTATAAAATTGACTGACATATGATGTTTCAAGTTCAGTAGAAAATATGATGAGCTAATAATCTGGCCAGGATGCTTTTGCTTCCAGGAAACAAGTTCTTAATCACCTCTCACAGCAATTGTACTCAGCAAGGACAGTATGCATTGTTTCCTGTCTGTGAGGTCCACACCTCAAAGTAAAATATTTCCTACCCTTTCTCCTACTTGTCCAGGACACAGAGCAGGTTTGCAGATTGGCCTGTAGAATAGAGAGCTCACTGAAAATGAACAGTGCAGCTGCTGGCATAATAAGAGATAGATAATAGAGATGAAAAAGGAAGAAAACAAGAATAAAATTTTGAGAATATATCCTTTTGGAAATAAAGCAGGCAAAACCAACAGGTATATTACATATGTACTCTGTTACCAGTAGCATAACCTATCTCCTTATTTTGGCTTTCTGTGCATTTGTTCTATGAAATGGCAAATAAAATTATAGCTACAGCACACAAGTACAAGGTCAAATAAATGACAGTACTCATTCTATTTGTGAAGCTATTCTGAAAAGGAACCATGGTGCCAAATGTGGTT